>JALBCR010003162.1:0-93577 GCA_030710515.1 Abscondita cerata
GGAGTTACGTATTGTTTGTTTCATATTCAATTTTTAAATTTGTAATAAAGGAGGTAAATGTTTTGAGAATTTGTTTTATTATTTTTATTGGATTAGTTTT
This sequence comes from Abscondita cerata, assembly GCA_030710515.1. NCBI lineage: Eukaryota > Metazoa > Arthropoda > Insecta > Coleoptera > Lampyridae > Abscondita > Abscondita cerata. The sequence continues at coordinate 101 of JALBCR010003162.1, forward strand.
AGATCTGAGTTTACAAATTCTTCAATAGATGTAGTAGTATACGTTTTGCCATTCTTGAAGCCACAAAATCGATTCGATCTGTTCGAAACTGTTTTTTTATTTATTCATTAATAACTTCCTTTACTTTTTTCTCAGGTGTTTCAGAAATTTTGCTTTGCACTTAGACAACTTTTGTTCGTTGAGGACTTCTATATTCTCATACTCTCATCTGGTTCTTCCAAAGTTGAGGTTTAGTTTTGAAGCATTGCTTTTTGCTTCTTACCAAATCGCTTTTTCGGCATTCAACACGAGTTGCTAATAAATTTTTTTTTAGTTTGATACATTTTTTTAATGTTTTTCCTGTGCCTTTCCCGTTAAGAAGATTTAGCTTTTCTATTTAAACAAATTCAGAAGTATCTCATATTAAAGTATACCACCTATCTTGCAAAAATTCGACTCTTTTTCAACCTAAACTTCGCAATGATGCTATTAAAAGATTCGGCACTATTATCTTTTTTATACAGAATGAATCACCACCAACGAGAAAAGGTACGGAGATTTTTAACGAAACAGTAAAAGTTTTACAAGTTTTGTTATTTTAGTAGCTTGCAGGTTGACACGTTTTTCATTTTCAAATTATTTTAAAATGTATACACATGTCCCAGTGTGGCGCATCAAAAGTTATATTTTTTTCTTATGGAACGCCGTGTAATTTATTGCATTTTTTGATTTCCCCGTAAGGTATACTTTCATAAAGGTTCCCGAGACATGTATAGGGAGTGTTCTGAGTTACGTCGATTTTTCTTAAATAATATGGAGTATTAAAAAATTCACATTTTCTAATCCAAGAAATCATAACAAATGTACAGTGTGTCATATTTTCGTTGTAATTGCAGGGTATCTCCGTTGTTAGTGAAGATAGAAGGTTGTGGTTTTCAAAACCTGTACTAATTTTTTGAGTATCGAAAGATGGCACCAACAAAATTTACTAGACTTCTTGGTTTAAGCTTTAAGAGATACAGAGTGAAATTGAAAACTTTAACTTTTGACTATCTCTGCACATTTGTTGTTGGTCTAGGACGTTTGAACGATGCCGTTTCGTCGCCGTTTTGCCGTAAAACGTTTCTGTCATCGGGCCGTTTCGCTTAAAGCTGCTTCGAGTCAGGCCTTTACGGCGTCAGCCATTACGACTTCATATTGTTATAACGTTTTTTTTATGACTTAAAAATACTTAAAAAGGAGCTAATGATAAAGAAAATACAAATTAGCTTACAATTTATCATATTCGTCCTTACAAAACATTAGTCATTATAAGTGAAATGTGTGTCTTACGACATATCGTGTAATACGGACACGTATAAATAGTACAAACCAAGTAACGTACAAAAATTTGTATTAGTTGTATACCGCACTTAAGTATGGGTACCGATGAGCTTATAATAAGAGCGAAATGCGCATCAAGTGTTCTTTTTCGCGCGTGTATGTTACTGTATAGAAATACTTGGCTTTATCGACACGAGATAATAAAGAAACAAGAGTAACACCAGGAACAACAAAAGAAACCGCAATTACAAAGTATAGATAATATTTCAAAAAATTACTGTTCCTTCGCTGATTTTCTGCGCATGTATTTGTAGTATAAAAAATTATAATATTAATTTATAATAAAATATGCTATTTGAAAATGTAATATTGATACTAGATGTAAGATAAAGGTTCGTGAATTAGTGAATATGGCAACCTGTTGGAAAACCAACCAATCTTTAATTGATCTATTTTAATATAACCCTACGTCCTTGTACTTAAGGTTCACTTTTTTCGTTTACAATTTTGCAAAGTACCGAATTTTGAATTACGCGGTTCGTCGTAGACGTCACTACTAAACGGGTCTATTCAGTACATATACAAATATAAAATCTTTCCTTTTCTAAGCCTGATTTGCTTTCATCGGACGATGATCAAGTAATGTTTATACATTCCGCTACTGGAATATTGGTAAATCGTTATACAAATTGTGGCACTCGGCAATAAAAATCGCGTACCATTTTAATTTTTATTTCTTTCCTTGACTAAGGTATAACCAAGTATAGTCGAATTACAAACGCGCATTTCGAGTTATACTGAACGTCCATAAAGTTAGCCTCGAATATTTCTTAGCACCGAATGATGACGTCATCCGTGACGCAGGCGATGTAGTATGCGTTTGCTGAGATACAATAATTTACGTTTACAGAGTAGTTCAAGCTACTTATTGCATAATTCTATTAATAACTTGAATTATTTAAGTTGAATCATATTCAAACTAAATTTGCAAGTATTTAACGGATTACAATATAAATACACTAATACGAGACGTAACTAAACAATACACTATCAGTACGCGTATATTGGAAATATATCATACGAATTGCTTCAAATTGTTTTATTTCCACAATGTAATAAATATAACAATAAATGTTTACTGATCTAAACAAATTGTTCATCAAAATAAGGAAATAAGCTAGAGTGCGATAAATAAATATACCGGTGTGCTCCATAAAATCGTATTAATTATGGATGACCTATCTGACAAAACTCGGAAATTTATTACTTTATAACTAGTATTTTTCTTACTACTTCCAAATTCACAATTTATAAAAAAAAGTTACAAGTATAATACCTACAAAAGTTAAATTACAACACAAACCAAATTATTTTCTTAATATATTTTTCAATTTCACAAATTACAACAATTTTAATATAAAAAAAAAAGTTACAAAGATATATAAATGCCTACACAAAAAGGGTTAAAATTACAGAAGGGTCTGACAAAACTCGAATTATTTTCTTAGTATTATTTTTGTACTATATTTTCACCAAATTACAACAATTTTTAATGATAAATAAAAGTTACAAGAGATATTAATTGACGCGCGCTCTACACAAAAGGGTTAAAATTACAGAAGGGCTGTCTGACAAAACTCCGAAATTTATTTTTCTTAATTATTATTTTTTGTACTATATTTTCACCAAATTACAACAATTTTTAATGATAAATAAAAAGTTACAAGAGATATTAATTGACGCGCTCTACACAAAGGGTTAAAATTACAGAAGGGCTGTCTGACAAAACTCCGAAATTTATTTTTTCTTAATTATTATTTTTTGTACTATATTTTCACCAAATTACAACAATTTTTAATGATAAATAAAAAGTTACAAGAGATATTAATTGACGCGCGCTCTACACAAAAGGGTTAAAATTACAGAAGGGCTGTCTGACAAAACTCCGAAATTTATTTTTTCTTAATTATTATTTTTTGTACTATATTTTCACCAAATTACAACAATTTTTAATGATAAATAAAAAGTTACAAGAGATATTAATTGACGCGCTCTACACAAAAGGGTTAAAATTACAGAAGGGCTGTCTGACAAAACTCCGAAATTTATTTTTTTCTTAATTATTATTATTTTTGTACTATATTTTCACCAAATTACAACAATTTTTAATGATAAATAAAAAAGTTACAAGAGATATTAATTGACGCGCGCTCTACACAAAAGGGTTAAAATTACAGAAGGGCTGTCTGACAAAACTCCGAAATTTATTTTTTCTTAATTATTATTTTTTGTACTATATTTTCACCAAATTACAACAATTTTTAATGATAAATAAAAAAGTTACAAGAGATATTAATTGACGCGCGCTCTACACAAAAGGGTTAAAATTACAGAAGGGCTGTCTGACAAAACTCCGAAATTTATTTTTCTTAATTATTATTTTTTGTACTATATTTTCACCAAATTACAACAATTTTTAATGATAAATAAAAAGTTACAAGAGATATTAATTGACGCGCTCTACACAAAAGGGTTAAAATTACAGAAGGGCTGTCTGACAAAACTCCGAAATTTATTTTTTCTTAATTATTATTTTTTGTACTATATTTTCACCAAATTACAACAATTTTTAATGATAAATAAAAAAGTTACAAGAGATATTAATTGACGCGCGCTCTACACAAAAGGGTTAAAATTACAGAATGGCTGTCTGACAAAACTCTGATTTAGGGATTCAAAATTAATTGAAGGATTTTTTTTCTCAAACTTAGCCAATAAACAAATAAAAATTTACTTTTAATTGGCGTTATCCATAAGGACCACGAGTAGGTGTTGAGCGTTCCTTACCAGGATAGGAAAAAAGGTGTGAGGTAGAATCATAAGAAAGGAGATAGAGGTGTAAACTGTTTTTGGAATAAAGGAGAATTGGTAAATGGAAATTGACAACATCTTAGCCAGCTTCACAAACGGCTGAAACGATGCCAATCAAAAACTATACATTTAAGATTGGGCGCAAGATTACCCCTGTTGATTGGCAGTAATGATATTTTAAAGGTACTAAACATTCTAAAACCAATAGCTGTAAACGTAATGTTGCATTTTAGGGCACTCATTCACCACCATGAGAAAAGGAATCACGCGAGTGTTGTCACTATTAAAATCAAGTGAGGTGAATGATGTGCGCCTCATTACAATGCCGCCATATCAACAAGGTTCGAAGCTTCAGCATAATAAAATTAAAAGTTATAATAAATTTATGCTGAGATTAAGATACCGTAAGATACAAGAAAAATCTCTTATGCCTAATGAAATAATTTGCTTTTAGCTAATGTTACAGTTATCGATCTGTATAGATGTATCCAGGATTATGGTGGAACTTTTTTGAAACGTAAGTATGAAAGATTATTACAACTTACAAAAAGTTTATCATTGTATTACAGAGACGGAATACATCTAAACATGCGAGGCATGCTGTTATTAAAGGACCTCCTCCAATAATCCTGGATACTACAATTTCAGCAAAATTATTATGCTGGAGCTTCGGCGCCCAACTTAAAAGTTGAAATACGTAGGCATCGTTTCAGTTAGTTTTGTTTGTTGATGTTTTATATCGTTTTTATACAGCGTACGGCAGATAAACGGTCTATTACATATATATCTCGAGAACTAAAGGTATCTGAATTATGAAAATTGGCATGAAGGGGTTTTGAATATTGAGCTATTTAATGAAAATATTGCCGTCACCATTCTACTTTTGGTTATACCGGAAGTTGCACATAACTTTGTAATTTTTAATGAAAGACCCTGTATGTATATTTTTTAATTTTAGAAATATTTACGTTACGGGTTGATTAGATTTGTCTAAGTAGATGATGTTGCAATATACAGGCACTATATATTTATATGGCACGGTATCGAATATTCAATTTTTTTAAATTTTTTGTATCTTATTATTTTGGTTTCAAACTATGAATTGAATGTATTTAGTTATAGGGATTTAAAATGTTGTAAATACATTATAAGGGGACAAGGTTTAGATGGTAGAGCAGTGGGTAGTTTACTACTTCACTGAATCTCGCCTTGCGATTTCGCTAAGGAATTATTATTATATTGTTTAATTTGAATTTCTTTGTTACATGTGGTGCTTACTGAAATAAAGTTATTATTATTATTATTATTATTATTACGTGCAGGATCCGTATGTTGGTCAGGGCCTGTGGAATACAGACAAGTACTATAGCTGCTAATGGTTTTCGCATCACGGGTATTTGCCCTTTTAACATGAATGTTTTTCTGAAGCTTTCGGAGTTTTGTCAGACAGCCCTTCTGTAATTTTAACCCTTTTGTGTAGAGCGCGTCAATTAATATCTCTTGTAACTTTTTATTTATCATTAAAAATTGTTGTAATTTGGTGAAAATATAGTACAAAAATAATAATTAAGAAAAAATAAATTTCGGAGTTTTGTCAGACAGCCCTTCTGTAATTTTAACCCTTTTGTGTAGAGCGCGCGTCAATTAATATCTCTTGTAACTTTTTTATTTATCATTAAAATTGTTGTAATTTGGTGAAAATATAGTACTAAAAATAATAATTAGAAAAAATAAATTTCGGAGTTTTGTCAGACAGCCCTTCTGTAATTTTAACCCTTTTGTGTAGAGCGCGCGTCAATTAATATCTCTTGTAACTTTTTATTTATCATTAAAAATTGTTGTAATTTGGTGAAAATATAGTACAAAAATAATAATTAAGAAAAAATAAATTTCGGAGTTTTGTCAGACAGCCCTTCTGTAATTTTAACCCTTTGTGTAGAGGCGCGTCAATTAATATCTCTTGTAACTTTTTATTTATCATTAAAAATTGTTGTAATTTGGTGAAAATATAGTACAAAAAATAATAATTAAGAAAAAATAAATTTCGGAGTTTTGTCAGACAGCCCTTCTGTAATTTTAACCCTTTTGTGTAGAGCGCGCGTCAATTAATATCTCTTGTAACTTTTTATTTATCATTAAAAATTGTTGTAATTTGGTGAAAATATAGTACTAAAAATAATAATTAAGAAAAAATAAATTTCGGAGTTTTGTCAGACAGCCCTTCTGTAATTTTAACCCTTTTGTGTAGAGCGCGTCAATTAATATCTCTTGTAACTTTTTATTTATCATTAAAAATTGTTGTAATTTGGTGAAAATATAGTACTAAAATAATAATTAAGAAAAATAAATTTCGGAGTTTTGTCAGACAGCCCTTCTGTAATTTTAACCCTTTTGTGTAGAGCGCGCGTCAATTAATATCTCTTGTAACTTTTTATTTATCATTAAAAATTGTTGTAATTTGGTGAAAATATAGTACTAAAAATAATAATTAAGAAAAATAAATTTCGGAGTTTTGTCAGACAGCCCTTCTGTAATTTTAACCCTTTTGTGTAGAGCGCGCGTCAATTAATATCTCTTGTAACTTTTTTATTTATCATTAAAATTGTTGTAATTTGGTGAAAATATAGTACAAAAAATAATAATTAAGAAAAAATAAATTTCGGAGTTTTGTCAGACAGCCCTTCTGTAATTTTAACCCTTTGTGTAGACGCGCGTCAATTAATATCTCTTGTAACTTTTTATTTATCATTAAAATTGTTGTAATTTGGTGAAAATATAGTACCAAAAATAATAATTAAGAAAAATAAATTTCGGAGTTTTGTCAGACAGCCCTTCTGTAATTTTAACCCTTTTGTGTAGAGCGCGCGTCAATTAATATCTCTTGTAACTTTTTATTTATCATTAAAAATTGTTGTAATTTGGTGAAAATATAGTACTAAAAATAGTAATTAAGAAAAATAAATTTCGGAGTTTTGTCAGACAGCCCTTCTGTAATTTTAACCCTTTGTGTAGAGCGCGCGTCAATTAATATCTCTTGTAACTTTTTTATTTATCATTAAAAAATTGTTGTAATTTGGTGAAAATATAGTACTAAAAATAGTAATTAAGAAAAATAAATTTCGGAGTTTTGTCAGACAGCCCTTCTGTAATTTTAACCCTTTTGTGTAGAGCGCGCGTCAATTAATATCTCTTGTAACTTTTTATTTATCATTAAAAATTGTTGTAATTTGGTGAAAATATAGTACAAAAAATAATAATTAAGAAAAAATAAATTTCGGAGTTTTGTCAGACAGCCCTTCTGTAATTTTAACCCTTTTGTGTAGAGCGCGCGTCAATTAATATCTCTTGTAACTTTTTTATTTATCATTAAAAATTGTTGTAATTTGGTGAAAATATAGTACAAAAAATAATAATTAAGAAAAAATAAATTTCGGAGTTTTGTCAGACAGCCCTTCTGTAATTTTAACCCTTTTGTGTAGAGCGCGCGTCAATTAATATCTCTTGTAACTTTTTATTTATCATTAAAAATTGTTGTAATTTGGTGAAAATATAGTACAAAAAATAATAATTAAGAAAAAATAAATTTCGGAGTTTTGTCAGACAGCCCTTCTGTAATTTTAACCCTTTTGTGTAGAGCGCGCGTCAATTAATATCTCTTGTAACTTTTTTATTTATCATTAAAAATTGTTGTAATTTGGTGAAAATATAGTACAAAAAATAATAATTAAGAAAAAATAAATTTCGGAGTTTTGTCAGACAGCCCTTCTGTAATTTTAACCCTTTTGTGTAGAGCGCGCGTCAATTAATATCTCTTGTAACTTTTTATTTATCATTAAAAATTGTTGTAATTTGGTGAAAATATAGTACAAAAAATAATAATTAAGAAAAAATAAATTTCGGAGTTTTGTCAGACAGCCCTTCTGTAATTTTAACCCTTTTGTGTAGAGCGCGCGTCAATTAATATCTCTTGTAACTTTTTTATTTATCATTAAAAATTGTTGTAATTTGGTGAAAATGTAGTAAGAAAAATACTAGTTATAAAGTAATAAATTTCCGAGTTTTGTCAGATAGGTCATCCATAATTAATACGATTTTATGGAGCACACCGGTATATTTATTTATCGCACTCTAGCTTATTTCCTTATTTTGATGAACAATTTGTTTAGATCAGTAAACATTTATTGTTATATTTATTACATTGTGGAAATAAAACAATTTGAAGCAATTCGTATGATATATTTCAATATACGCGTACTGATAGTGTATTGTTTAGTTACGTCTCGTATTAGTGTATTTATATTGTAATCCGTTAAATACTTGCAAATTTAGTTTGAATATGATTCAACTTAAATAATTCAAGTTATTAATAGAATTATGCAATAAGTAGCTTGAACTACTCTGTAAACGTAAATTATTGTATCTCAGCAAACGCATACTACATCGCCTGCGTCACGGATGACGTCATCATTCGGTGCTAAGAAATATTCGAGGCTAACTTTATGGACGTTCTGTTTTTTAGGTACTTGCAACATTTAACACATGAATTTATGTCCAAAATCTTTATTTCGGCTGCATTTACTTCGAAATAATTAGTAATATTTAGTATTTACACAACCATGTCATCGATCCAGACAATCGCGGTCTGCCAATTTACAGGAACCAATAGTAAAAACCAAAACTTAAAAGTAGTCGAGAACCTCGTTAAATATGCATATGAGCAAAAGGCAAAGGTATGTAAAACAGTTATAATTTTTTATAATGTGTAATTGCAAAACAATTTAGATGGTGTTTTTACCGAGGCTACAGACTTTGTTGGCATCGATGACTCAGAATCAAAGAAATATTCGAACCACTAGATGGACCTTTGATGTCCTCTTATAAAACATGGCGTGCCAATATAAATTGTGGCTATCAATTGGTGGTTTGTACAAATCCATTGTACTTCAGACAATAAGGTATATTATAATTGGGCATGTCGCTATTAGCGACACGGGTGATATAAAAGCTGTGTAAATCGAAAACTTCACTTATTTGATGCATATCTACCTGAAAAGGAGTTACCTAAAAGAATCAAATACCATTAGTCCGGGATCTGAAATTGTTCCTCCTGTCTAGTACCTCAGTTGGAAATATCGGCCTTATGATTGTAAGTTACATAGTAGTAATATAAATTTGGAATTTAATGAAACTTAGTGTTATGATTTAAGATTTCCTGAATTAAGCATTGTGTTGAAAAAATTAGGTGCCAATATATTAACATTTCCTTCTGCCTTTACTGTTGCTACAGGCGAGGCACATTGGGAAAATCGCTGTTAAAAGCACGTGCTATTGAAAATCAGTGTTATGTTGTAGCTAAGGCACAATATGGAGTACACAATGAAAACGAAAATCATTTGGACAATCTTTGGGTACGATCATTGCCTTAGAAGATATTTAACTTTTTTCTTTTGTTTTTTTAGGTAATAGATCCATGGGGTAAAATTATAGCTCAAGCCCCAAGGTACACCACCCCAAAGGTTCCCCAATGTCAAAATGTAATATTGGCAGCTATAGACCAGAACATGCAGAAAGATATAAGATGATAGAATGCCTGTTTATAATCACAGAAGAGATGATTTGTATCAATTAGTACCTACAGCACCTTCATTAACCAATTTATCAGCAGATTTTTATTTAGTGAAAAAGTAATAATTATCAGCATAGTGTTTTATTCAACACCATACAGTTACGCCTTCACAAATATAAGATGTGTAGTACCTGGTCGTATCCTTTCTTAATTTATGAGATCCTTAGATTAAATTAATCAATTCCTTAACATACACTTATAGATGCATTGATTGCTTCGAAGACCAGCCAAACGACTTGGAATCTATCTATCTCCCAAGCAAGCGATTTTATTCAAACAACCATTAAAGTTCAGAAACTTGTTGAGAAAGTGTACAAAGCTAAATCTTCAACAGTTTGTGTACAAGATGGACCAGAAGCTGGACAAACTGTTGCTGTAAGTTGTGGCTAAAAAGTTTAATCAAATGTTAAGTTGTTTTTATAGCATGTACACTGTCATATTCTACCTAGAAAATTGGGAGACTTTCCCAACAACGATGATGTTTATGTGGAACTTGCACGTCACGACAAGAGAGAGACAAAGAACCGATGAGAACTTTGGAAGAGATGAGTGAAGAAGCTACTCTGCTTCGAAATAATTTGTGATATATAATAAAAGAATGTATTTGTCTAAATAAATTTGTTATTGGTTGACATTTTGGAAGCTTGTAGACTATATTTATCAAAATGATTATAGGTGCAGATATTTTAAATACAGTGTGAACATTTAGTCTGGATTAATGGAATATATGTAAAAGTTTCAGATCTTTATGACAAAACCCTCAGATAGGTCAAATTTGTTTACTCCTCTACTTTTTAATGAAGTCATCGATAATTTTTAAATGGTACTACCTAAATTTTTTTGCAGTTTTGGGTAGATTTAAGCATTCTGAGTTCATTCAGACTTTTGAGATTGACGTTCACAGTTCTCGAAATATTAATTTTAAACAAAAACTAAAGATTTTTATTTTTACATTACAATTTCTTTTAAAAGTACGAATTTTATATTACAGTAATTGGATAACATTTTATTTGGTTATATTTAATTGCATTTTTATAGGCAAAAACATTAGTAATTGCATGATTGTATCAAATGCAACCTCTAACACGTAAACCGACCTAAACTTTCTTCTGAATCTTCGACTACTAATTAAGTATTAAAATCAGGACGACTATAATACAGGTTGGTTCTCAAGATTATTAACGTTATATTTTACTCCCATAATATGTTATGTAGATTCTAGATAAAACAAATTGCGCTGAAAGAAATATTTTAAATAAAAAAAATTTTCATTTTGAATGGAAATATTGATTAATTAGATTTATAGTAAAATCTTCTATTCAAATCAAACGTAAATTTAAGGTACCTAATTTAATGTTAAATGAGATTTCTAAAGACTGCCTATAATTAATTTAAGATTAAATTCATTCATGTAAAATACTTTTGTTTAGTTGTTAAAAGGCTGTTTAGTTTTTAGAATTGAATTTACAATCTGAATAGAACTCTATGCATCTTATATCCGGTGATAAAAAAATGTTGCATTAAACTTCGTAGTTACGTGAGGAATTGACATTTTTGATAAAGGATTTTTGAGTTCATCTCCACTCCGGATATTAATTCAAAGTGGGGAAATAATTGAACTGATTAAGAGAAATCACTCTCAATATTTGGTAGTCGAAGAGTGAATATACATTTAAATAATTCGACTCTTAGTTTGAAAGTCGAAAAAGTCAAGATGTAATAAAAACGACTATCTTATCTTTTAAAACCAGTCAACACGTCTGTGAATCGACGTATTAAAACAACAAATAAAAATTAACCGTTAAATGGATATTTAAGTTATTTTGCAAACTGCGCCCCTAGCCGAATTCGACGTGACATCAAGGTTAGTTTTTAATTTATATAGATAAGATTATTGGGAACAAATTTAAGTAGATTTAATTTAATTTTCTTTTGAATGTGCACGGGTTATATTAAGACAAAATAAATGTCCGTTGTATTAATAAAACTTTGTAACATGTATTTATATTGGATCAATTTTTTGTTTGTTTATTAGTAGTAAAATTTATTATTTTATTTTAAAATCGAACTCAAGACCCTAAGATTAAAGGAAAATAATAACTTAGAAATTTCCAAAATTTTGTTTCATTGTTCAATTAGATTTTTAATATAAACTTAAATGCAAACATCGCATATTTAAGTGGCACTCGTATTTTTATTTTTTCGTCATTGTCATGACTGGTGCTTGACCGGTCCATTATATGTCGTCATGCAATGGCTGTGCTGTTATATTTTATGTTCTTATTTATCTTTTATAATGTTTACACGCTTAATTAATATTATTACATGTGAATACTAGGGTGAGTAAGGGTTGGCATGATTAGGTTTTAGTGGTTTTCCTAAACCTTGAAATAAATGCTTTGCCAAGACGAACTAATCCACTATTGCATACGGTTTTGTCAACACATTATACAGGTTTATACTGATCTTCGGGGTGTCACCATACATAACACTTACATCACAATACAATATTTGTATAATATACCATACGAATAAATAAATAAACAAATTGCAGTATTATCACAGAGTAAATTTATTACACTGTGGTGTTATTTCAAAAACTAAATTTGTAACCTAAATGTGATGTACAGGGTGGACCGATCCGATGGGATAGCAGAGTATTTCGGTAACTACTACTGTTAGAGCAAAATGATCACGTAGCATTAGGCCAACTTTAGAAACAAATTAAAAAGCAAAACAAAATTTGCTATCTTTTGTCATTTTTGTTGTAGGGACTAAATTGAATTTTTGTGCAGTTTAGCGTAGATTCAAATGGAGTAGTCAATTTTTAACTTTGGTCACCAATAGTCGAGAGTTATAACTTTGTGACTTTTCCTAAATATTTGTCTTCAACAGGTAAATGACGTTTTTAATAACTTTTTGTTTTATAAATTATTAATTTGTATATATACCTAAAACCGTCTTGCCGGTCGTTTTGACCGGTGCTGCTATCTACTCTAGCGCGCGCAATGGAACAATTCCAGTCTGTTCTTGTCCATTGTACGTTTGAACGTCAACTCGTTTAGATATCTAAAGTACAATTAGTCAAGTAAAAATAGTTATTTACGTTTTATAACAAAATCGTAAGCGTAAAATGTCGTCGAATGAATACGAAGCTTTGTGGTCCAGAAGCGGATTACGTCTAAAAGAAGAATTACAGCAATTATCAGACGAAAATTCTGATCACGGCTCAATTTCTATAGCAGCAAACTCAGACGATGATTATTATCCTGATCAAGAAAGTGATTCAGATAATGCTAGTGAAACTACTGAAAATGAGAGTTTATTAACGAAAAACATCGAATCTTTGCCATCTACAAGTTCAGACAATAAGTCTGTTCAGAATTAAAAAAAAAAATAAAATTGCATTCCTTTGAATCAAGAAAGCGTTACACCGGGAAATAGCCAACAATCTGCCCAAGGCAAGAAACGAAAACAAAATTGTGCTAATTCCGTAGAAAATAGAAATTTTCAGACAAGAGACGGTACCGTTTGGACAACTATTTTGGCTGGTGTTCATTTTTTAGGAAGAAATGCCCGAAGAAATGTAATCCGAGAAGTCCCTGGGCCTGCTGCATGTACACAACGGAATACAAATATAAATTTAGTGAGTAGTTTTTGGCGATTGTTTGTAAATGAGCCCATGCTAAAGTTAATAAAAGAGTGCACAGAAAACGAAGCGCATTGACAATTGCAAACTAATGAATGGCACCTTTCCTTTCAAGAATTAGACGCGTTTATAGCAGTTTTGTATGTTCGTGGAGCATGTGGCGCTAGAAATTTGGAACTTGATAGTCTGTGGTCTACTAAATGGGGCTTTGCATTTTTCGTGAGACAATGGCTAGAAACAGATTTTGAGAAATTATGACATTTCTAAGATTTGATAAAAATCTAATAAAAAAGAACGGTTAAAAACAGATAAATTCGCAGTAGTGTCTGATGTGTGGTATAAGTATATATATAATTGCAAAATCTGCTACAAACTGGGACCAAATATTACAATTGACGAACAGTTATTTCCTACTAAAGTAAGATGTAAATTTCTTCAATACGTGCCAAACAAACCCGATAAGTTTGGAATAAAGTTTTGATAGCAGTTGACACAAACTCTAAATATGTTCTTAACTGTTTTCCTTATTTACGAAAAGATGAATTGCGTCCAAAAAATCTAACGCTTTCTGAACACGTAGTATGCAAGATACTTGAACCATTTCTGAATAAAGGACTCAATGTAACAACTGACAACTTCTTTACGAGTCTGAAGTTAGCTCAAATTCTTGCAGCTAGTAATACCACACTTTTGGGAACAGTTAATAAAGGCAAAAGAGAGGTTCCAGTTTTTGCTAGAAACGACAAGCAAGAGCTATATGACACCATTTTATTAAAAAACAATGATTGTACGCTAACTATTTATCAAGCTAAGCGTAATAAAAACGTAGTTATGCTTAGCACCCTTCATACATCGGTTGGGATTAGTAATGGAACAAAGAAAAAGCTTGAAACTATTGAGTTCTACAACGAAACTAAATACGGCGTTGATATTCTAGACCAAATGGCAAGGAAATACTTTGTGAAAACTGGATCAAGGCGATGGCCAGTGCATGTATTTTATAACCTACTAGACTTGGCTGCTATAAATGCATACGTAATATACAAACAAATAAGTGGCAATAACATCAAAAGGCGAAATTTTATTCTACAACTGGCAATTGAATTACGGGAAGAATTTTATGACCAAAAGAATAGGAAAAGTGAAGTTCCCGAGCCTTCAAACGGAAAACAAAATGTTCAGAAGTAGAAGAGACGTACATGCCATGTTAGGAAGTGCGAAAATAAAACAACAAATACGTGTAACCAATGTAATAAGTAAGTTTGCGGCAAGTGCGTATCGTCTGTTCAAAAAATATTTTTTTGCTCAAATTGTAGCAAAAACTAATTTTTTTAAGTTACTTGCATTAAAAGTATATTATAAATATATTATTGTTTTAACATTTTATGTCAATACTTCAAAAATAATAATAGTTATAAGGTATTACATTGATTTTTAGTACCGGTCAAATTGACCGGCATTGGCAGTTCTAGGTAGGTTAAAATGTTGGCGGTTTGAGTGTTAAAACTTAATTAAAGTAGTTAAACAGTAAGAGTTCAACATCAAAATGTGTGATTTAGAACGCTTACAGCTTTTGGTCGATCGCCATTGTGGTCATGACATGCTGATGTACTTACAATTGCAAGATGGCGACTCCTCCCCTATGGCTGTTGACTTTGGTTGGGTAATTAGAGTGTAATTGTTCCATTGTGGTCATGACATGCTGATGTACTTACAATTGCAAGATCGCGACTCCGTTCCCCTATGACTGTTGATTTTGATTGGGTAATTAAAGTGTAATTGTTCCATTGTGGTCATGACATGCTGATGTACTTACAATTGCAAGATGGCGACTCCGCTCTCCTATGACTGTTGATTTTGATTGGGTAATTAGAGTGTAATTGTTCCATTGTGGTCAATATATGCGTGTGATTACAAGATAGTGATTTTGGGACTCCGCCCCTATGACTGTTGATTTTGATTGGGTAATTAGAGTATAATTGCTCTTAGAGTGTAATTTATCCATTGTGGTCAATACACGTGCATGCGCTTACAAGATGGCGATTTTCTCCGCCTCCATGATGGTTGATTTTGATTGGATCGCCTACATCATCGAAACAAGATGACAGTCGAAAAAAAGATGGACGTGATAAAAAAGAGAACGTTGGTCGTTATCTGTATTTAATTAAACTATGACGGATGCCTTGCATGTTGAAACACGAGACTCTATCCTTCTTCATCGTATTTTGTTCATCTCTCTCTCTCACAGTCTGAATGTGCAGGTGTTCTATCCATGCAAGTTGAAACTCGAGACTCTATCCTTCTTTATCGTATTTTGCTCATCTCTCTCTCTCACAGTCTGAACGTGCAGGTGTTCTATTCACATATGTATAAGATGTAAATGCGAGGATCCATACGTGTTGAAACTCGAAATTTTAACAAGATGGCAATAGAAAAAAGACGGTTGTGATAAAAAAAAGAGAACGATGGTTGTTAACTGTATTTAATTAAACCATGTCTTGATATGATGATGCTTTTTAAACTTATTCAATTCGTACACTTCGCACAATAACAAAATCTAAAGCGAATCATAATTAAATCATGTCTTGATAGGGCACCGCTTCTCGTAAAAGTGTATTATTTAATTAAACACTAATGCCCAATTTGAATTTTTGTCAATAAAAAAATCTAAATTTAATTATTATTTTACCTCTAGCTAAATGATGTAGGCTTCTCATAAACTTGTTCAATTCACACACTTCACACAATAAAAAAAAAATCTAAACGAATAATTTTATTTAATGTATGAATGTAAGCTTTCGCGGTTGTTGTCACTAAGTTATTAAATATTGAGCCGTGTTCGTCCTTCCTTCCTTAAGCAGAGAACGTAGGAGGGAAGGACGAACACGGCTCAGCCCAGAAGATAATAATCTTAATTTTATTTAAATTAACTTAATTTAAAAAAATTTAAATTAATTTATACAGCAGCGCTTAAGGGAAGCGGACGATGGCTCTACCCCCATCTATGATGGTGCTGAGGATGTCGCCGAGGAGTCTTCAGGTTGTTGCTGCTGTAAAGAAAAAATTCATATTTTAATTTTTAAGTTCAATAAAAAATTATTTTTGTTTATTTTGGTTAATAATGCAAATACAGAAAATAATGTTATTAGTTCTAATCTTAAAACTTTTTCTTTATAAATTAAAATCTTGTTATTAATTCTAATCTTTAAATTTTTCTTAATGAATTATAATAAATTATGGTTCATACCTCAATTGAATTTGCTGCTGCCCTCCGTTCCTTAAGCGCTGTTGCAGCCTCTCCGCGTTGATTTCGGCCGCGTATCATCACCCTATAATGAAAGAAAATTAAATGCTATGATATTAAAGTTAGTCTTGTTGCCAAACTTAATGTTAAATAATAATGATTTAATTAAAAAATCTTCTACTCACGATTTGCGGCCACATCTGTCTATATTTTTCAAATATGGCGGGATGCTGCGACGCCATGTGTTGATCTAAATCAACCAGGCGGACCACATGACCCCTCCTCAACCGGGCAATAAATGATATCTTTGTTCACAAACTTTTTTGAGGCATTTTCAGAAACTAGAGCCATTCACCATGTTGCGCACAAGTTTATAGCTAGAGAAGAAAGATGTAAAATATTTCTTTCTCAAAAAAAAACCACCCTTAAATTTTCTGTTTAGGGAATAATATGATTGGATATTGAAAGTTATGGGGGAAAAAGGTGTATCCATCTACTTTATAATATTGTTTACACTAATGCAGACTTAGATAAAAAAATATTTCTAATTTTTGCTGAACTCAATTGTTTAAATTAAGATCGTTATATTAATCGATAGGAATTTAAATTAAATGATGTATAATACACATTTAAAATAAAAAATAAAACAAATAGAAAATTATAGGATCTGTCGCGTAGTCAATCGCTTCTTATCGCTCTTATTTTTCTGATTGTAAAATGCGATTCTTTTTAATAAAAGAATGTATTTAATGTAAACCGCTTATTTTTTTCATTCATTACATGCAGGAAATTTAGCTCTAGCAACTTGACAACCCCAGACGTCTTGTGCCATGTACGCTTAATTGTAGGCTGTTTTATGTCATATTTGTGTTTGCTTTTAAGATAACGAACACACGTCCGTTGGTGTAGACAAGCATCACTATCCTGCAGACATGGCTAATTATTTAGATACAATTGTAATCATAAAATTCATTGTTTTTTAATTGTTTATTTATTTATAGATGCTAAATTAATTGCAAATAGTTAAAATTGTATTGTATATTATTGAGATCGTTTTTCAAAATAATTTTTTACATAAATGGATAAAACAAATAGAAAATTATAGGATCTGTCGCGTAGTCAATCGGTTCTTATCGCTCTTATTTTTGATTGTAAAATGCGATTCTCTTAGTGCGCTTAATAAATTGGGACAAGCGCAGTATCCTGAAAGATCGGAGCTCAAGCAGCTTGAGCTTAATAAAAATACAATATAATAAACATCAAAACGCAAGAGACGCGATTTGGTCGGGCAGTTATTATTTTTATTGGTGATAATTATTATTATTTACCGAAGAGATTGTGAAGGAGCTTTCACAAATAAATTTATTGATAGCATTAAAGATAGTGAGAAGTTGCTCGCCATTTGTCGAACTGGTGAGAAGAGGCTTGCGAGTGGGGTAGTCATTGATCTGCTACAGTTCGAATGAAACCATCTTCAGTGAATGCGGAATATTCTAAAACATGCGGGTGTGTGTGCGTGTGTGTGGACAATATGTAGCAAATAATAAAAACATGGAAATTCAATTTAAATTTTAAAATATAAATTAAATGTGTGCTAAAATAATAAAAAATAAAATTAAATAACGAAAATGTTATTGCGCTAACATCAAGCATTTAAAAAAATTAAAAAGTTAAACGAAGTAAGCGCAATATAAATAAATTTATTAATATAATCAATTTTAATACTCGGCTTGCATCTAAATTACAAAAAGAAATATTAGTTATGGTCTAAAAGTTCACATCGAGACCTTTGTAATTGCTCTACAAACATACAAGACCCTACTGCAGGATATATAAAAAAAAGTAATAAAACTGTGAAAAAAACAATCAAGTCGTGTAAAGTGGGTGGATATTGATAGTTCATTCCGTTGTCGGTTAAGAACAAGCGCTATAGTGAATGTCTCACACAAATATCTGGAATCGTTTTTGAGGACTGTTTCAAGCAATCTGGCGACGTCTTATATTATTACATAGAAGGCGGAAGGCAAATCTCAAGGTAAATTTTATCTTAGCTGCTCAATTCATAAAACAGTCTCTAGATGGGGAGTATTTGGAGGACATTAAGTATTTCCCTACTCGAAACCATTTGCTATTACTAAACGATGAAAATAATTTGATGAATAAAAACAACTTCATGAATTGGTTCAATACCAATGTTAGTGCCAAAATTATAAAAAATTGGAGGAGTTTAGAGAACATCTGAGCGGTTAGGGGCTTCAAAGGATTCAGTGGCTTACAACAAATATCAACAGCTGTGGGATGTTACATAGAGGTTCGTGTTATATCGAGATACCATCACAGATAAAGCAAAAAAAAGCTGTCTTGAATATTAAAAACGATGATGAGTTTTGCTTCGCATGGTGCATTATGGCTAGCCTCTTCCCATGTACGGTAAATGCAAATCGCGTAACCAGCTACCCTCATTTTCGTGAAAAACTTAATTTTAATAATATTAAGATGCCTATGACTCTACACCAAATTCCAAAGTTTGAGCGGCAAAACAATATTTCAATAAATGTGTATATCCTGAGTTTGAAGAAAAATGGGAGATATATAATAACTCCTACTTATCTAACGTCTGAGACTAAACATCATCATCATGTCAATCTACTTATGGTTCAGGAAAAATATACTGCTGATGAAGAGGATGATGCGGATGAAGAAGACGAAGAAAAGAAGATGCTATGGAGTGTGTTGATGATATCAGTGTTTCTAGTTATATGAGTGATCAATCGGAGTCTATTAGTAATAGAGGTAAGCAATCTGTTAAGTACCACTTTTGTCTAATACGCAATTTATCGCGCTTGGTAAAATCACAGCTTACGAAGGGTAACAACAAAATTTTCATATGCAATAGATGTCTTAATTACTTTTCATCAGAAAAGTATCTATCTGATCATAGTGAATATTGTATTAACCTAAATAAATGTAAAGTCATATTACCCAAGAGTGGGGAAACTATTGCATATAAAAACTTTGCAAATCAATTAAAAGCGCCGTTTATTATTTATGCAGATTTCGAATATCTTTTGGTAGAGACGAATGATTGCAATGATGACAAAAATCTAATTAACACATTTCAACATCATCAGCCATTTTCTGTAGGGTTTTATTTACACTGTAGTTTTGATAATTCGATATCATATTACAAACAATACAAAGGTGTAGACTGTGCCGAATGGTTTGTAAATGAGCTAATTAATATATCAAGCTCTTTTTCAGTAAAATATTTTGATCATATCGAGCCTATGATACCCCTAACATCTGATGAGAAATTAAAATTTAATGCGGCAACTCACTGTCATATATGTGATAAACCCTTTCAATTGGGTGACATTAAAGTGCGAGACCACGACCACCAGACCGGAATGTTTCGAAATTCATGTTCATCAGGAATGCAATTTAAATTACAAGTTAAAGAGAATAATACCGGTCATTTTTCACTCATTATCAAATTATGACGGTCATATATTTATACGGGGTTTAATCAAAAATCTCGAAAAATGTATGTCATACCATTAACCAAAGAACGTTATATTTCCTTCGATGCTGTGTTTGATTCTGATTTGAAATTTAGATTTATAGATTCTTATCGGTTTTAAATAGCTCCCTAGAAAAACTTGCATCATACTTAGATATATCACAACTCAATATTTTGAGAGCTCAATTTTCAAATTTAGATAAAGAACATTTTAAATTATTAACTCAAAAGGGCACCTAATAAGTTGACAAACACCAATGTTTCAGATGCTAATTATAAACATGCGAAAATAATTTGGAAATCATTTAATATCAAAAATTTGGGTGAATACAGTGATTTATATCTAAAGACAGATGTTCTATTACTGCTGACGTTTTGAAAATTTCCGACAGGGCTGCATTTCCATTTATTCGATCGATCCCGCTAATTATGTTACTATAGCCTCTTACGCTTGGGATGCTATGCTTAAATACACTAAAATCGAATTAGAATTATTGTCAGATATAGATATGTTAATGTTTATCGAGCGTGGTATAAGAGGTGGGTTGTCGCAATGTTCTGTAAAGCATAGTAAAGCCAACAATAAATACTTAAACAATTATAATCCCGCGACTCCAGACGAGTACTTAATTTATTTTGATATAAACAACCTTTATGGAGTGGGGATGATTCAAAATTTGCCTACCGGAGGCTTCAAATGGTTGAATAGCGATGAAATTGCGAATTTTAATTTATCAAGCGTCCATTTCGAGTCAGGTGTAGGATATATTTTAGAAGTTGACTTAGATTATCCGGCCAGCATTCACGATGCACACAATTACTTACCGCTTTGTCCTGAAAGTAAATGCCCCCACAATCCAAACAAAAAAATTATTAGCCACTTTACATAATAAATCACATTATGTCATTCACTATCGTAACCTACAACAATGTTTAAAACTGGGTATGAAATTAATAAAAATTCATCGCGTTTTAATGTTTAAGCAATCACCATGGCTTAAGCCCTATATTGATAAATACGCGTCTGAGGATGAGCTCTCGCAATGAGTTTGAAAAAATTTATATAAGCTCTTAAATAATGCGGTATTTGGAAAGAGCATGGAAAACGTGAGAAAACACAAAAATGTAAAACTCGTACGTCGATGGGAAGGTCGTTATGGGGCAAAGTATTATATTAATCAACCAAATTTCCATAGTCGCACAATATTCGATAATAAAACAGTCGCTATTGAAATGAATAAAACGGAAGTGTGTATTAATAAACCAATTTATGTAGGTATGGCTATACTAGATATATCCAAAACCTATTTATATAATTTTCACTATGAGTACATGATTGAAAAATTTGGTTATGAAAACTGTAGGTTATTATATACTGATACAGATAGCCTAATATATAGTCTTAATTTTAACATTTATGATGCAATTAAAAAGATTCGCACATGTTTGATACAAGCGAGTATGCTAAAGACAATGTTTTCGGAATTTCTCAGCTTAATAAAAAGGTTTTAGGACTAATGAAGGATGAAAACGCTGGCAGAGTAATGACTGAATTCATTGGTATAAAATCAAAATTATATAGCTATAAAGTACAATCCAACATAGACGATGATAAAACTAAAGTTATTAAAAAGCTAAAGGTGTTCTTGAAAACATTGTTCGAAATACAATTTCGTTTGATGATTACTTGAAATGTGTTAAACAGAATGCCACACTTGTTCGCGAACAAAATCATATTCGATCTATGAAACATGATATTTTTACCATTCGCCAGAATAATATAGATACACTAGCATGGGGACATTATTCATTAACGAGATAATTGCGTAATTTTTTTGATTAATTGTAGTCCAATCCATCATGTATTGCATTAAAACTTTTTTATTATTATTGTATACATGCATATGTTTGTAGATTTTATCATATGCATTTATAATTAAGTATTACCATGTTTTTTATTATTTCTACTAATTATGTATGTTTTTAATACTGTATACATGTTTGTAGATTTAAGTGAATTTATCATATACATTTATAATTAAGTTTAATGCACACTTTTTATTATCAATACTAATTTGTATGTTTTTAAAATAATGTATACATATGTTTGTAGACTTAAGCGAATAGTAATTAAAGTGTTTACACACACACACACACACACGCACGGTTTTAAAATAAATAGATACAAATATTTTTTGTTTTTTGTTTTTTATTTTACAGATTTTTTCTATTACACTTATATAAGTAAGTAAGTAAAAATTTAAAACAGCTATAAAATATCTTCAGCGTTTATCCAACTGTTTTCTTTGTGTCCAAGCCAGCTAACAAAAGACGGTTCCCGCGTCGTTTTAATACTTTTTCGATTAGATAAACATCAGGGTGTCTAGTTTTCATAATTTCTTCTTGATAAAACCTCCGCGAATCGGATCGCCGTACATGTCCTGCAGTAAATACGTGACGGGGTTTGTAATTTGAACTTTGGTAATTTTAAATAATTCGAAAGACCAATTTGGTGTATAACCCTTTGAAAATACACCTTTATGTTTAGAGATTCAAACAATGTCGCCAACATTATAGCGTGGTTTATCTAAAAACGTCTTCATGCGGTCAAATACGTGGCTCAAGTCGGTTTTCGGTGTTACGTTGCGCGGCTTCATACCGGTTGTTCTATGCTTCGTATTGTTGTAGTCTTCAGCGACGTCGTCGATTAAATTATACCATCGATAATTACCTTGCAGGCTAAATAATTTATAGAGTCGGTTTTTATAGTTCAGATCACGCGTTCGACTATAGACGCCTTCTTTGTAGAATACGTTGAATAATGATTAATTTTTTCTTATCCATGAGTTTCAAAAATGCGCTATTGTAAAACTCTTTTCCAGCATCGGTTTGTATGTTTTTGGCGTGCGCTCTGAACTACGAAAAATATCGGCCATCGCTTTAGTAATTTCTTCGCCTCGTTTGGATTTTACCGCACGCAGCCATAAATATTTTGAAAACGATCGATAACAACCAAGATGTATCGAAATCCTTTATTAGTTTGCAAAAACGGTTGAAACTCCGCCAAATCTAATTCCCACGTATCATCGTAAGATTTGATAATAACTTTTCGGCGTCTAAAATTTCTTCTAGCAGGCTTATGTAATTCATTTACAACCTGCTGCTTTGACATGTTATTTTTTATCGGCGTGTTGCGCTTGTCGCTTGCGTTCCCAATTAAATTTTGCAACAGACTATTCATTTTACCCAAATCCGTTCTTAAATTACGTATAGAATCATCTCTAGATTTAACATCGGAATCTAGGCGAAGATTTAATGTTTTAATATCGGATTTTAATTTGTTCAGGTATCGTCCATTTACATACGGATTGTCTTGAATTGATTGTTTAAACAAATCTCCTGTGGCAACGCTCACCGTTGTTTTTACATTATCGGGAATCACTTTTTGAATAATTTTGTTGATATCTTTAGTGATCGTTTGCTGGATGTCATTTATTTTATTAACCACTATTTTTAATTCGGCGTATATAGTATTTGCATAAGCGTCAATAGCACTTTGAAGTTCACGACTCGTTGCATCCACATATGCCTTATTTGCAGCGTCTGTTCCAGTTTATGGATAGCCGACGTTTCTCAACCGCATTTCGTTAAATAAATATTTATCTTCCAAATAAGATTTTAAATTGATCGCGTTATGTAAATCGAGAGGGTCTGCGATGTTAATTAGTCTTCTATTTTCCATATCGTAGTTGTTGTCGGCCGTTATTTTAAAGCCTACACCGGGAGGACCTCGTCGTGATGATGCAGACGACAACGACATCGTCGCCGATAACGAGCGTCCAAATTTATCAACAGACATGTTAAAGCGATGCTTTATGTTTAGTTTTTATCTCCCCTGATGTCTTTATAAACGTCTCTAGGACAGGTGTTGATTGCAACAACTTTTTTTGTTTAAGGTGTTCTATTAAATACAACAGAATTTGACCGGTCACTGATGCTGCTACATCGAGTTCTACAATACGATTATTAAGTTTCTCTATTGCTCGCAAGATGGGTGAGGCGGTCGGTGATGTCGCGAGCTCCTCTATGCGATTACGTATGTGTACCAAGCGATTTGATAGATTAGTTTTTCTCAGAAGTAGATTTTCATTAAACAACTCTTTGAAAGCGACATCCATTTTCATCTTGATATACCCTGGTAGCGCACTTAAAAGAGTAGCGATTTCTCCATTCACTGTTTTTGTATAGCATTAATTTTTGCAATTAGAGGCTCGATTAATGTGTTTGCACAATTGCTCGCGTTGTTATGCAAGCGGCCAAATTTGTCTATAGACGACATTATTGTTTCGGGTATTGCTCGAACATTAACTATAAAATGCAGCACGATTGTTGTTATATAGTATAAGGCATGTTTTGGATGTAGCCGTCTTCGTATAATTCTTCTAAAATTGATATTATTTCGTTTCTGACGCCACTGTTTCTAGCAGTCTTCTCACTCCACAAAACTTGTAATTCATCCATCAACTCGTAAACATTGTTCCAGTATCTGTACTCTACGGGTTTATTTCTGAATTTCTTATACAACCCTTGTCCCTCTACACCGCTTGACGGTGGATGATACAACAAAGAGCCCATAGAAGAAGAAGATCCATCACCATCATCATCACTGCTATCATTATCATTTCGTTCACGACGCGTCTGTTTTTTTTCGTCTGCGCTGATTGTGTAATAATAGCTTGATTGTATCAGTATATTTTATGCCTCTGTTTGCTCTAATTGGGCCATCGGGGTTATACGCTCTTCTATAAACATTTGTATCATAAAGAATGCTCACATACTTAAGTTCATCTGATTTGTGAATCAGCTTTCTATCCGGTTTTTCATAAATATCAGTTCGTACAAGCCTTATACAAACGTCCATTAATAATAAGATCCTTATCGCGAATATAAACAACAGAAACTCCGCTAACACAGTTATTGTTATCAGCGTCGTAATGAACTCCATACATAAAGTCGACTTTATCACCTCGTGTATCATTCATCAGCATTTCCATATATTTTTGTGGTAATGAATGATACTGCCGTTCTAGTAAATTTGAATACGATCTCTAATTCATAACGAGACGAGGGTATTTCTGCATTCAAAGAAGAATCCGACGCACCTACAGCTGCTTCGATTTCTTTGTTGGCTGATTCGTCTTCACCGTTCAAGTTTTGTTCTTTCCATCAGCATTTTCCGAAATAATTGACGACTCTATATTAGTTAGCAATGTTATTATCGGTTTATACGTATTCTCAAATGCTTTTCCGGCATCCAAACGTTGACATTTAAGAGCGTTGTATTTTTCCTTATCGATTCTCGAACTTGCTGTATCTTATTTTTTAAATTTATTTCTTTGGAATCCATTATTCTAACTCGCACCGTGTGACGCGTGTTTGTTAACTTTGAGGACTAAACAAATTCAACACATAATACCAATATATATTAAAACGCTTCTAAATTCACACAACTACGGCGGTTCTGATTCATATGTTTTTCGCGATGTTTTATATCGAGAATCGGCGAATCACACTGATTTATTCTTTTTCAAACCTCGCTCGGTCGATTGCATAAAAATGCCAGCGTCCTTTACGAGCCTGCTAATGCTCCAATGACATGTGAGAATGTTTGATAGTTACAATTGTAGAAAATCGTACTTTTTTTAGTGCCGCATAATTGCTTACTATATATCTGGCCCATTTTACTCACAAACATATAATAACAAACTAAACAGATTCTTGTAGCTCTTAAGGTAATATAAACTTGTCCAAACCCTTTCGATAACGTCCATCGTTTATATCAGCAGCGTCTTTGTTAATCATTAGAAAACCATGCAGCGTAGACCAGCACTCACCGCACATTTCTTTAAAACCTGCATTGATGGGCTAACGTGATCATCGTACACGTGTTTCAGATTCAACTCATCCTGCTGGAAAAGGATAACAACATTTGCGTTATCTCGAATCAGTTGTTTGGGTATCCTGCTATACGTTTGTCCCAAATAAAAACAGTCTATCGAGTTATGACGCCCCATGCTGAAGTATGCCCTAATATTATCCTGTTTCTCTAGCGCAATATCGTTCAAAAATAAATACAGAGTAAGATTTTGCGTCGTTAGGGGCCATAATATTTTCATTATCACTGAACGTATAATAGCCTATTTCAGCATCGCAGTTAAAATCTCATACAGCAGCTTGTATTTATCTTGGTTTAGTGATTTGGAGTAGACGTAAACGTTTTTAAATTTCAGACCGTTTGCTTCGGTTAAAGACTGAACATTGCATTAGTTTTTCCCGAATTTGATGGCCCTGCGATGATGGCTCTTACTGTATTCGATAATAAGACACCGTGTTTACTCGGTTTGTCGCTGCTATTACATAACATCATTAATTCATTTTTTTCTCAATTCGACCTTATCGACTGGGTTGTTTAAATCATACTAAAGATATTTTAGAAGTACATGCACTTTATTTATTTATCAAAAAATTACATCGTGTGTATATGAATATTTTCTGTTTTCTTTTTTCGTTTTCTCTTGCATATTGATCATATTACATCCTTTTGACCTCGCCAGTTATCGGGTTGTATTGGATGAGGGCATCGTGGGTTATTAGGCAGTATGCTCCCATATTGTTTTCAAACTTTGCTGCGGATTCTAATTCCAGTTTAACATCCACAGTAGAATTCTTCAAGTTCTCATTCTGATTGGCACAGTCGATTATAAAGATCGGGCAATTTTTAAATTGTTGATAGTCGAATGTGGGAATGCAGATTGTTGATGTAACATTCGAACCGGCGCATCCTCCGCCAATATTGCATTCATTTGGATCATAATAGTTTCGTTGAAAGTTAATGTAATTCCTATACGCCAATGCATACTTATTTGTGCCAAAATCCAAATTCATGGATTCATACGGATATCTCTCAGAATTAAGATGCAATCTAATATCTGTAATATTGCCATTGTCAAAAACACTCGCTTTACCATTTTTTTGAGCGCCTCCTTTGGTTTTTCTGAAGAGCCACAATAACCCATCGGTGTTTCTCTAATTGCGAAGACGTCTTTATCGGCCATGTATCAGTTTTAACCTGCTTTAAAGCAGGATATTTATATAATTCGCATTGACAAAACGGCATGGTGATTACAGGGTTTCTATTAATCTTCTCGAATAGTTTCAGCTTTGCTCTATCGCTGAGCGTTAAGTGCGGCACTCCCCATAATAACAATCCAAATCAGTTCTCGATCTGATCAAAACAAGCTCCTGCTTCATATTCACGATAAGCTGTCTTTAATGTTCGGCAAATCCAACTGCGTGCTTCTGAGGCAGGCAAACCCCGAATTTTTGGCCAAATCCACATCGTTTGCGCTGAATTGCACTTGTAGAGTGTTCTCGTTTAAAGGAGACCATCCAATGTGGGCCAGCGCTTTCTTGTCTGCGGCGCCATACGATGCATAGCCCGTCATTGCCAACCCGATACCTGGATTTCTGCTAACATCCACGCGATGTCCACCAAATTCATATCGAATCTCTTCAAACAAGAAACAGGCAATATTGTTTGTTAAATCTAAAATCACACGATTTTGCAGCGTCTGTTTGTCTGCGCGTAATATAACCCTCGGTGTATAGAAAACTATCGTGGGTAGCCGTAATCAAATCCTGGCTTTGAATTACAATTCTGATTTCATCTGATGGTTCATAACTATTGGACCCATAAGGCAAGTAGGTGTGAATATCAGACACTCGACGTGTATGTTAGTGTGATTTATTATTTGGATATCCCAGGTAGATTTATGGCTAATATTATGGGTGAGGATTTTGGACTCGAAACTTAGCATACGACCGATATTTCCCGGTTGTGTAAAGTCAATTGCATAAACACTCTGAAGTTCGCATTTCAGTGTATTATTATTTGCCCACAGCTTAAATATAGAGAAATCATCCAATCCCCTTCTTCTTTGGTTATTTTGTTTTTGTACGATAATCAGCAACCAGTTGTTTTGTTAAATAATTGTTAAGTTCATCTAATTCGTACGATCCATCTGGGTTATGAAAGACTTTAGCAGATTTTTTAGCTGTATCATTATCTATATAGTATAATTTATCGTTGCCGTCGTGAATATTTCGAATAGAATTACATCCAAAAATCCGACCAGACCAATCACGTGATTGTATTTTTTATCTAATTCAATCGGTGGATAAAAATCGTGCGACGCTGTATTACCACACCTTCCAAACTGAATGTTATCGACATTGTAACTGATTAATAATACAGACGTATAGATATTTTATTTATTTATGAAAAAATTGTATACAGTTTATGAATGTAGAACTTTAAGGCATAAATGACCACAAATTACACTATCAAATTCTTGGTCTCTTTGTAGTTGTAGTAGACCTCGCATCCCCGAAAGTACTTGATTAATTCAGATAGTGGTTTTACATCACCGAAGCTATCATAATACCACACACGTGTTCCTAGTTTCTTATAACACACCCAATGCGTTTCTGGTTCTCGAACGCTATCCAAGTTTACAATTGCAGATTCGTTCACAGCGGGCCCGCCTTTTGGTAAATTATCGCGCATAAATACATCTCTAAAGTATGGGGCATTTCTAACAAACTTTCGCAAATCGATATCAGTTAACGCTCTTTCGGGTAACTTTATTAGTTTTTGAACTGCGATAGGGCTTCAGATATAGTGCAGAACCAGACTTTGTATATGGTTTTAGATATAATGCAGAACCTCGTTTTCCATATGGCTTCAAGTATATATCGCTACCTTTCTTCCCTAGAGCTATAGCTTCTATTGTGCGATTATGACGAGTAGCTTCTTCAGCACTCTGCTTTGCGCTTTTAGCATCGTCAACAGCTCTAGCTATTCCCGCGGCACCACCAGCAAGCGCTCCAGTTGCGGAAAGTCCGGCATATAGCGGTATTAGAAATGGCAATAACCCTCCACTTTTGGGTATTGGGATGATGCGTGGCATTACTATGTTGCGTTTTCCACCAAAATGCCGAACAGCTAGTTTTGCCTGGTCGTAGGTCTTTTTAATCATCGAGATAGGGTTACCGCCGACGCCGCCACCATTTACATAATTAGCCTTCGTATTGTTCTTAATCATCCTCCGAACTTTGTTGAACGATGCTCTTGCTCTTCGTTTCTTTATTTTTCGCTTCATAGTTCTAGTTTTTGATTTATTCAAACCCATACCTAATGATCGCTTTGCACGCCTATAGCAGCTGTTCTTTCACCCAAGCTTGCGTCTTTTGACTTGAACCGCTCCCAAGCTTTTTGCTGGAGCAATTGATCAGCACGATGTCTTGCAGCTAAATTGTTAGAGTTGTTATTGTAGCTGATATCGTGTGCTTTGCAGTGCGAATCTAGAGCGTTAATACCAGCATCACCTCTGGCCAGTCGTTTTTGTAGCTTTGTGCCTGGTCCACAATACTGATACCCAGGCAGGTGTGTCTACAGGAAGTTTGTTAATTAGACTGTTTATAACACCAATTCCTTGTTTGCACTTAATTTTTTTACCCTTCTTTGATGCTAGCATTCTAATTACAGGTGTAAATTGTAGAAAAGTACTGTATCCAACTTCTATATATTTCCCCTCATCATTATAGTCTAGCTTGTAACACGTCGAATTCACCAGCTTCTCGTTCGATGCGTTGTTGAAATTTAGAAGACGAGACTCGTTGACCATGTCATACTCTGTAGCAAAAGACCACGATGATGATGATGACGATGAAATCGAATCCATCGACACATTTTGCGACATGCCCTCGGTGTTTGATGTACTCATTGATTTTTTCTCAGATTACACCACCACAAAATCCTATTGTCGTAGACACAGAATCCAAATTTAATGGAACTGAACGCAATTTAGAACGCTGAATGAAATTATTTATGTCACTACTTATTTTATCATTCATAACGTGGAGAACGAGCGAAATCACCTCGAAGAATACTCGAAAAAACTAACGCTCTCCCTGATTTATTCTATCGTAGGGGCGAGACAAAAATTACATCTTATACATATATGAATAGAACACCTGCACGTTCAGACTGTGGAGAGAGAGAGAGAGATGAACAAAATACGAGATAGAGTCTCGAGTTTCAACTTGCATGGATAGAACATCTGCACGTTCAGACTGTGTGAGAGAGAGAGAGATGAACAAAATACGATGAAGAAGGATAGAGTCCCGTGTTTCAACATGCAAGGCATCCGTCATAGTTTAATTAAATACAGATAACGACCATCGTTCTCTTTTATCAAAAATATAAATTAAAATTAAATTAAAAGTATAGTAAAAGTTCTATTTAAATCAAACATAAATTTAAGGTAATTATAGTTAAATGAGATTTCTAAAGACCGACCTATATAATTAATTTAACAAAGCAATTAAATTTCTTCATGTAAATAATACTTTCGTTTAGTTGCAATAATAAAGCGGATGTTGATTTTTAATAACCGATTAGAGTGTTGAATATGTGAGAAAAGCAATAGATGTTTCTTGAGTAACGATGAAGCAAGATTTGCAAAGTGGAGGTGTGAAAGATTGAATTATGAGTGCTGGTGTGAAAACATTAAATGAAAATGGACTTAAGGTCCAAGATAAAAATATTAATTCAAGTACAAAGAAAGATGCCATATTTAATCGTAAATAAGATCCGAACGACTCAATATCAAATTAAAAGAACGCACTCTATTTGGCCATTATGAGAAGTCAACATGAATTTATAAATAATTATTTCGGTAGCGGAGTAGAGTCAACATATAATAAGTACACCCTCCTGAACGAAGTTTTGAACTAAATTAAAGTTGGTGGAAATAAAGACATACCTAATAATAATGCAATTTTATCGATTTTAAAATGTGAATGTTAGAGTGACCGAAATAATGTTCGAGAACTAAAAATGTGAACAACAAAACTATTAAAACAACGAATATAAGGAAGAATTTATCATACCGACGGAAATAAACAACATTTAAAAGTTTCTACAACATGCCGGTCAAAACATCAACACAAATTTTAAATATTTCATACCCAAACCAATGTAAAAGAATATATTTGTATCACAT
This sequence comes from Abscondita cerata, assembly GCA_030710515.1. NCBI lineage: Eukaryota > Metazoa > Arthropoda > Insecta > Coleoptera > Lampyridae > Abscondita > Abscondita cerata. The sequence continues at coordinate 31,439 of JALBCR010003162.1, forward strand.
TTAATTAAATTTTTTATTTTCGCGCAAAAAATAAGAGGTTGTTAATGTTAATATTAATAATTGTATTTTTTTTGTGAAGAGTTTTTAGATTAGATTAAATTTGTTATTTGATTAAACCACAATTTTATGTACGACCCTGACGAGGGTGGCAACAAGAAATACTACTTTCAAGTATAAGAAGGAATGAGTAGAAGTTTGCCGAAGAGGACTACTTAAATAAGAAACATAATGGACATAACTTTTGTGACAAAATCATAATTCGAGTGAATGGTGATTTCACCGATGGTATGACTTTTTCCTCTGATTCAGAAGTTTAAATTAACATTTCTTTTACTTGCAATTTATAGACAACAAAGTGCATAGTGAAAATACCTTGACTGCCTTCGAAAATAAACAAATTTTAAATTGAAGTTGCTAAATGTTTACATTTTAACAAAAATAACTAAGTATGTACTACGTACTCTTATTTATTTAGAATAAAATAGACACATTTTTTGGTATTTTCGTTGTCTTTGTTAAAATTCCTCCATCCTTGGAAAAGAAAAAAGTGCCGCTTGAAGAAATCGTATACTCCGTACACAAAATTTTTCGACAACCACGAAAGTGCCGACAGTCCAATAGAGTTTCTGTATAGTTTATTTTATTGTCTGTATCTTGGACGCCGGTAGGCGCTATATCAATTTGATAGGTGCCTGATAGTAGATTGGGGCATCGTCGGATTAAAACCACCATAGGTTTTCATTTTTTTAATAATCAAAACGATAAGATTTATGAAATAATCTAACAAAAAATTCTTCTTCAAACTAAATTGTAGAAAATTCTAAGAGAAATTCTAAGCTGTTATGAAACGTACAGCAACATTGTATTTTATTTCAAATGTCAAATTCTTCTAGAACTTTGAGATTTTGAATGAGTAATTTGTTCATCTAGAATCATCCTAGTTTTTGTCAAAGATTTAAGAAATAAATTAAACATTTTAGAAAAATGACGGTACCATCGGCATCAGGTGATTCGAATAAAATTCGTGGTGTCGCGTATAAAGATAAAAGCAAACCTAACGACATTCGATTGAGCAATATCAATGCTGCTAAAGGTAAACATTAAATTTTTATTTAATGAAATCGATTATTAGCAATATTTAAGTTGTAAACCATAATTTATGTATGATATTTTCAAAATAACTTGTCCCTTATCACAAGCGGCTCTGAAATGTTTGTCTAACTCTACTTGAAATTTCAGCTGTCAGCGATGCTATTCGTACAAGTTTGGGACCCCGTGGAATGGACAAGATGGTAATAGTAGTAACGAGGTAACAATTTTTAGTAATAATTTCAGATCCAAGCTGGTAATGGAGAAGTTACGATTACTAATGACGGGCTACTATTTTGAAGCAAATGAATGTGATACATCCGGCTGCCAAAATGGTTTGACTATAATTCAGTATGTTTTTTATTAATTCATTTATTATTTAGTTAGTAGAATTATCAAGAGCTCAAGATATCGAAGCTGGTGACGGTACAACAACTGTCGTATATTATTGCTGGGGCATTATTAACTGCTGCTGAAAAGTTACTGGGTCGGGGATTCATCCAACAGCAATTTCCGAATCTTTCCAAGAGCAGCCACTCATGGTGTTGAGGTAATTAATATTGAATTAAATTCAACTCCAACCTCACTATTATGTTTTAGATTCTAACTAATATTGCAACTCCGGTAGAACTAGGAAACAAAGATCAATTAATTAAAAGTGCATCTACATCTTTAAACTCTAAAGTTGTATCGCAGCAATCAAGTTTATTAGCACCTTTGGCAGTTAATGCAGTACTTAAAGTTATTGAACCTGGGCGTGAAGGAGCCGTGAATCTCACAGATATTAAAGTTATCAAGCAACTTGGTGGAACCGTAGAAGATACTGAATTAATTGAAGGTCTTGTCTTTTCACATCATGCTGCTAATATTAATGAACCCAAGCGAATTGAAAAAGCTAAGATTGGTTTCATTCAATTTTGTATTTCGCCTCCTAAAACAGACATGGATCATAACGTCATTGTATCTGATTATGCTGCGATGGATCGGGTCTTGAAAGAAGAACGAGCTTATATCTTAAATATAGTCAAACAAATCAAAAAATCGGGTTGCAATGTGTTGCTGGTAAAATCTTATTTATAATTATAATTATTTTTTGTTGATGTTTACTTTTAGATTCAAAAATCTATTCTACGTGATGCTGTATCTGATTTGGCATTACACTTTTTGGATAAGATTAAAGTATTAGTTGTGAAAGATATTGAACGTGAAGATGTTGAGTTTGTCTGTAAATCACTAGGGTGTAGACCAATTGCATCTTTGGATCATTTCACAACTGAAAATTTAAGCAGTGCCGAATTAGTAGAAGAAGTTGCTGTAGGTGCAGGACGAATGATTAAAATCACAGGTAATTGATTCTTTATTCCAAGAAGAGTTTCGACTTTTGTTTCTAGGGGCACAGAATGCTGGTAAAACGGTCACTTTGTTAGTACGGGGTTCGAATAAGTTAGTGTTGGAAGAAGCAGAACGCTCGCTCCATGATGCTCTTTGTGTGAGTACGATGTTTAGTGAGAAAACGTGCTTTGATTGCTGGTGGCGGAGCTCCTGAAATAGAAGTAGCCCTGAAATTGGCTTCAATTGCTGACCAAACGGAAGGTGTTGATTCAATTTGTTTAAGAGCATATTCTAATGCTCTAGAAATCGCATACCCGTTTACATTAGCAGAAAATGCGGGACTTAACCCAATACAAACAGTAACTGAGCTCAGGAATAGACATGCTAAAGGGAAACATCAGCGGGAATAAATGTTAGAAAAGGTGCTATATCTGACATTCTTGAGGAGAATGTCGTACAACCATTATTGGTATCAATAAGTGCTTTAACTTTGGCTACAGAAACGGTGCGTTCCATTTTGAAAATTGATGACATTGTAAGTTAGGTGGTTATTAGATGTATTTAATCATAATTTATTTATTTTTTTTTAGGTCAACACGTTTAACTAATTACCATTCGAATACCATTTTATATTTATTAGTTTAAATTTTTTCCAGTTTTTTCATTAAATTATTTCAGTTTTGTAACTGTCACTTACATGCATTTGTAGTATTTACTAAAATAAATAACTTGCTTTAATAAACATTTCTTTATTTATCAAGTTCTTGGTGCCCCTATATGCATCGGGCATACGCTCAATAGTATATTTGTGTTTAGCTACATACATAATAGGTACTCCTGGAATTTTTCTAATTCTTCTTTTTAGATCCTTATCATTAGTAGCAACAATATAACATTTGTGTTGAGTCACTCTCTTGTACTAAACAATCGTCTGCATAAGTTCCTTTATGTAAACAATTAATTCGTTCAAAACGTGGGTCTTTAATAATTCTTAGAGCTACTTTATATTTTTGTCCTAGTTTTTCTAATTCTCCCAATACACAATCTGTGATGTACGGCACACACTTGGCGCATACAAACAATCCATCATGCTTTGAATAATATCCAATTTGTTTTTGATAGAGAAGTTGATAAAGTTTGTATCGATTAAAATATGGTACGGAGGTCCCAGTTGTGTGTTATATTGAAAAATAGAGCAGAGCTTTGTTGTGGTGCTTCGTTGATTTTCAAAGCGTGTGGATCTTCGCGTTTCTTATGTTTTGAAGGTGCTCGCAAAGAGGCTTTGATTCTTGGATCGCTTGGACTTATCATCGTTTTCATTTTAGCAAATCGCTTTTCTGCAAATTTACGCGTTTTTCTTGCCTTACCCTAGAAAAATAACGCATTATATTCAATTTAATATGTAATTGCGATTGTATTTACCATTTTGCATAAACGCTTGTGGCAAAATTGTAGGTTAGTATAAAATTTGTTCCATGCCCTTTACTATACAGGCTGTGATACAGGCCCGATATTTGTTAGCACTAGTTTTAAACATTTAAAACAAAAAAGATAAGGATAACAAAATGTTTTTAATGTTTTGAGTCAAAATACAATAAAAACTTTAGAAAAAGCTATAGCATTCAAATTATTCAATGATATTTGTCAGAATCACAATCACAAGAGAGAATTGCCTTAAATATTTACATTTCGAACTTTGGCAACATCGCAACATCAACTATCGCAGATTGTACACGTCAAGCGGTGATGTTAACTTAACAATTAATGAGTTTTTTAAATAAACCCACAATGAAATAGTAATAATACGGTTATCAATAAAATTATTGTGGTTTCCAGACGATTTTTACAGTGCTTGTCTTAAATAATGGGTTAGAAGTTTGGCGTAGAAATAGAAATGGTTATTTTATAGGTTATGTTTTAGGAGGTCTGTTGAGTTACTTTCGTGGACTTTTTGGTTCTCGTGAGATGAGGATATTGATTCTTGGCTTAGATGGAGCCGGTAAAACAACTATATTATATAGACTACAAGTAGGAGAAGTTGTAACGACTATACCTACTATCGGATTTAATGTAGAACAAGTACAGTATAAAATTTAAAATTCCAAGTGTGGGATTTAGGTGGACAAACAAGTATAAGGTTTGTTGTTTATTCGTCACATGTATAATTATGTAACATGATATGTTTTAGACCATATTGGAGGTGCTATTATAGTAATACGGATGCAATTATTTATGTAGTTGATTCAGCAGATAAAGAAAGGATAGGTATATCAAAAGATGAATTGTTTCACATGCTTAGGGTAAGTTAAGAGGTTTTATTCTGAATGTTTGATTTACAGCATGCTTAGGAAGAAGAATTGCAGGATGCAATTCTGGTAGTATTAGCAAATAAACAAGATATGGCAGGTTGTATGACTGTAGCAGAAGTGCATCAGGCATTAGGTTTGGAAGCATTAAAAATAGAACATTTCAAATATTTAAAACTTCCGCAACAAAAGGAGAAGGTTTAGATCAGGCAATGGACTGGTTGGCAAATGCTTTACAAAATCGAAAGTAGCATTTTTGAAAATTTTCACTTCCTAGTCTTATCAACAAAGGTATATTTTATACACTTCAGCAAATTACGGTTGTTACAACATTTTGTTACTCTTCAGTTTTCAACTTTATACAACCATTCCTTTTGCTATAAGTATAATTCTTAATATGTATAAAGTTTGTATATTTAATTTAAGGTTATATTAATTTAGCCCTTTATTAAAATAAAGTTTAATCGCTAATGCATTTTTACACGCGATAAGTAAATTTGTATTATAAATTTTAATAATAAACATTTAAGAAAAATCCTTAGCACTCTTCCTCAAGAGGTTCACCAAATCTAGCCATACGTTTTTGACTGGTTTCTAATTCTAACTGAACTTTTTACGGATGTAGAAAATGGGACAATCACGACTTGTACATAAAATTTCTTCATGTAAAGATCCCATGCAATGTTGACATTCAGTAAAACAAAGCACCAAATCTATCTTCTAATTGTCTGTGATGACTCAATTCTTGTTGGTATAAAGCAGGCTCTTTTGGTTTGCAATAAGAGCATAAAGCTTCATTTTCATACCCAACGGGTAAGACGGACCTGCATCCCAAGCAAGTTTCTTTCTTTCGAGTAAAAGCCGCTAATGCACCAACCTTTGAAGTAACAACCGTTTTAGTTCTTGTATGATCACCACCTGAAACACCAGCTTAAATTAATACGAACATTAGGTTTGAAGAACTCACGTAACAAGATTGATTCAGCATTGTCTCCAAGAATTGGTTGGAAAATTCGCAATAATGGTTTTGACAGTTGATTTTCTAAATAGTAAGTCGCATCGATGGGAATGTTATTTTCGAGCACATAAATTGGGTCCTACAGTCACTAAATTAGTACATAATTAAAATTAGTAAATCAATACTGACTTCAGCTTTCTGAAATGCAGGTGTATTCTTTGCAGCTGCAGTTATAACGTATGGTATTCGGTCACCAAGTTTCGGGCATTACCTGGATCTCTTTTGGTCATTTTTATAGAAAGTTCAACATGAGCTTGTTTAGAAGCATAGTCGGCTTTTGTTAATTCTTTTGTTATTACTAATTGTGATATATCAACATTATTTTGAAGTAAATCTGAAATTACTTGTTTAGCATATGCAATGGCTCCATCAGGATCTCGATTAATCAGGAGTTTCTGTAGGCAAGTGTTGATAACATCTACAACTAAGGTACAGTTGTCTCTGCGAACTGTCTCGATTCCTTTACAATCCATTTTGTCGTATTTATCTGTTTGGGTAAAATACAAACCAGCATAACGTTTTTGTTTATTAGAAGATAAGGAAAGTACACCTGAAAATTTCAGTTTTAACTCGTAGTTAATCAATACTGTTACCGTACTGTACCTTTTCAAATTCTAGCTTGATAGGTTTTACAAATTTCTGGCTAATTAACTCAGCAGCTTGGCAGCCCCAATTCCATCGCCGTTCTAAAGTCTTGACTTGAAATTAACCATTACAGAGTCTGTGTCACCATAAATAACTTTGGCGTCGTTCTCAAAACCGTTTGCCAAACAATAATGTTGCTCTACTTCCAATCTTGTTTGCTCAATCATACTTCGACCATAAGCAGTTACACTCTAAAAATATAATTGAAGTTAAGTTTGGTTTTCATCACGTGGACTTACGCCTGAAATTTCAAGGCAAGGTAATTTGCCTACTTGGGCACCGGTGAATCCATACACAGAATTGGCTGAAATTTTTAAAGCCAACTGACGACCATCTAACACTGCCCTCATTACAGGATCTTTTCATCTTTTAATGCGGCCTTTGCCTTTTTACGAGCTGCTAGTAGCTGTTGCAAAATTTCTGGTAATAACCCTGATCTAACTGATGATTTTACAAACATATTTTGAGCAGGAGTGATAGTAACTTCATCAGTTGTCAGTCCTAACTTATCTTTCATTTGAGTACGTAATAATGTAGAATAACATAAGTTGTGTGCAATCATAATGCTGGGATATAAAGAACTAAAATCTAAAGTAGCTATAGGATCAGTGTAGTAGCCACGTACTGGTTCTATAACAGTAGCTCCTTCATACTGATCTGTGCTAGGGGTATACTGATGTGTTGGCATAAAATATCCAGCCCCTCGACTCTAAAATTACTCAATAAAAGCATTTGTATTAAATATCCAACAACATACATGTCGCAAAAGTTGTGCCACCACTTTTACTTGTTCCCCTCTCGTTAATAAACTAGTTATTGACACACCCGTAACCCGAGCCATTTCTATATCATTGGTAAAGCTTTTGACGTGGTCTAACAGTCTTAGTGGTAAATCCGCATCCTTAATACAATACACAGCCAGCCTACAAAATACATTTCTCAATCAAGTAAAAACTGACCAATAGTTACCTTCTCCTAGTTTGTTCATCACCATTTTGAAGATCAGTAATAATACTGTAATGTACATCTTCCTTTTGTTCGCCCAAAATTTCTTTGCAAACATTGTTGAGCGTATAAGAGCGTAACTTGAAGTCTCTTTTCATAACAACCAGCATATCATAAGCAACACGCCCTTCAAAATTCACCGTTTTAAAAGTACGCTTCCCAAATTTGGTTTGATTCACAGTTTCCTTCACTTTAGATCTATCAATAAGGTAACACATAACTTTGAGCAATTGCAAGAATAATACTTACTTAACATTTACTAAGCGCCCTAAGTACTCAAAGTTTTGCAATTTTAAATGTTTAGCCCTGTCTATCAAATAAGGTATATCAAAATTGTTGATGTTATATCCAGTGAACACATCCGGATCTAATTCTCTAACAAACTCGGCCCACGCTTCGAGCATATCTTCTTCTCTGTCAAAACAACGTACCTCTGCATGACCAATGGGTGCACAACTTTTCAGTGTAAATACGTTTCTTGTTAATATGTCATTAGCACCATACAATTTAACAATATTTGCAATTTGTATTACAGGATCAATGTTAGGTTCAGGAAAATACCTTTGCGACCTGCACATTCAATGTCGAAACTGTGCAATCTGAAGGGTGCAACTTTTGCCCATTGATTATCGGGTGCGTGTGCTATAAAATCCTCCCAAGAAATGTCACATTCAATCTGACATCGAGTAATACACTGGAACTGCGTATTTTTAGAACGCTTATACCATTTACCGGCTGGCAATTCAATCCATGAACAACCCAATACTTTTGTATCTACCATGAACCTAAAACAACATGGGCATAGAAATAACTTTTTAAAGATCCTTATATTACCTTAAATCAATGTCAACATTAGATTCAAATGAACTGAAAGTCTGATTTTGATAAGCTCCATTTTCCAATAAACGTTTACAAGCACTTATGAATCGAGGTAAAGCAACAGTGATTTTTGCAAATTTGTTATCTTCATTTCCCGTGTACTCCATTAGAGACTTGCCTTGTACTATTGTCACTTTAAGAACAGCTTCAGTCACTTTGTCAGGATTAGACTTCATATCTGCTATAGCTGCATTGTTTAAGGTTTTCTACAAATTGTTATTACCACAAACTTAATCGTTAAATAAAAACTTACTCTAAAATTGTGACAGTCATTCTCTTTAAAGGTTGATGGTAGCAGAACATAAAAATAAGGTGAAAAACCATGTATGTGGCAACAAATGCTATTGCCACCTTCGGTAACTCCAAACATGCGCATAATAGGAACCGGTCCAGATGGTGCTCCTGGCATGTTTGGATACGGAGTTCCTGTGTAATGATCTAACTCCAATTGTTGAAAAGTGAGTGTAGTGACTTCCGGATTACTAATTTCTACTTTTGGACGTTCGATAGGAACAGCTCTTCATAAAATCAAGGTATAATTATCTATAAATATTCCTAAAAAATTTATTTATACTCACTTAAACTTTTTGTTCGGACTACCCGTTTGTCCAACTTCTTTTCGTTTTTCGCTCATTTTTGTTTTATTCGCAATTTTTGTGTTAATTGAACGATTTTTTTGCAATTGGCGCCAAAGAAAATTATTTCAGATTATTAAGGTTAGGTGGTTAATTAAACCATTAAGTGTTACCAACCTGAAGATTTTTTTTAGAAAGTGGTTACATTTTATAAACAGCTCGAATGAAAAATTAAAAAATTACAAAATTAACATAACCTAGATGCTCACAAAACTGTATACAAGCAAGAAACTATGTAAATCATAGAAATGTAAATATTGGAAAAAAATTAAGGAAAAAATAGAAAAAAATACAAAATGCCATACATGCAACAAATAAAAAGCCCAGTTATGATGGTGAAAAAAATACCCAGGATATACCATATATTCATAATAACTTAAAAAAATAAATATCAAGCATATTCATGACGCTTATAATTTAAATGACAAAGATTGAAGATGAAAGAGTATTTTTTTTTTAATATTTGGTTAAATTAATGTCAACATTATTTGAAGTTTCTAAAATTCATCAAAACATATATACTGTAAACCGTTTTGGTTAGTGTGTCACGTCGCGTCGAAACTTTTTTACTTATGCTTTCGGTTTGTCTTAGGTTGCTCACTCGAAGAATGTTTCTTTCAGTTATCTTATTGCTTAGAAAATGAAACATTAAAAATTAACGTTTTCTATTTTACGATAAACAACGTATTAACAATTGAACAATTAACATAAAAATAAAAAATATAACGCAACAAACACCAACATTATACATTATTAGGGGCTCATCCGAGAGTTCTGAATCTGGGACCAGTTTCCTGCTGGTTATTCGATCCCTAATTTTTACAAAAACTCCCAATTCTACATAAGTAAAATATTACTTTCCGACGGTACGAAAAATGATGCAAAGAAGTCCGTTAGTTAGAAACTACGCGCTTCGGACGGTGCGTTATTATTAACACTTTAGACACGATGGTACGGCGGGTTTTGTTTGAATTAAGTTTTTCTTATGTCAGCTGTTTTAGAGCTTCGAGCGATTTTTTTTTCTGTTTAACGGTTTGTAATAGCTTTGCAACGGGAAAACTACTAATGGGGCTGACCTCGCATCGGAACAATACAAGACGTCAGCAAAGCGTCTGATCACTTTCTCAAATCCCACACGGAATTCAAATAATGTAGACTGAATCCTAACGTACAACACAAATGCTAGAGATGCGTTAGGATATACGTATCTCTTCCCTTCTTTACGGAAGTGATTGTGAAATTATACCTTCGCAAAGGCTGTCCTTTCCAAAAGTGTTATTTGCTCACAACGGAAAAACTTCTAAGTTGAAAAGCTACTGTTCAATTATTTGTATCTCAAGATTTTAATTAGATTTTTATTCCTATGGTTAGGAAAACTTAATATACTCACGTTTTAATGGTGTCCTCTGAATGCTTTTAACTTAAGGCAAATAAAGCAAAGCAGGCAAATCTAATATTTCGAATTCAAACGTTGCAAAACCGGATCGGTTTTTTCTGATTCAGGAAAAACTAATTTTTGTCGAACGGAAACGGTTACGCACTATATCGAAATTATTTATTTAACGGCGATATTTTGTTGAGCTTATCAATGTATTCTTAAACGGAGGCGGTACGCTTTGAATTAATAATGGCTATTTTCCTAATCTCCGAAAATTGAATAAATATAAATAACATATAAAATAAAAAATAAATTGAATTAATCTTACACGTAGTTGATATTTGATTGCTTTTCTTTAATATCAAATAATTGCGGAAACTAATTTTTAATCCGCTACTTAATCGCAATTGAAAATCTGCGAACACGCTTTTCCGCTAAGCTGAACGTGGATCAGCCAGAAAAGGTTCACTCGGTATACCCGACCACTAACTAAGGCTACTAATTAATTGTTATTATACGGTCGTGCTCGCGTTTATATACTTTCTCCGAAAACAACAATCGAAAATGGTAACGTTGGATACACAACCTTTCATTATTTTTAACAAAATATAAATTTTTGTTTACGTTAACAATAGTATCCAGGGAGATTCGGGTCCACAATTTTGTTTTTACAATTTATACAATGTGCGACAAGCTGGCGTAATTCCTATGCAGGATGTTTAAAAAAGGTAGGATATTTTACACGAGTGTATTAGTTGGATAAGAGAATAAAAATTAAGAAGGGACGAAAGCGCTTTTTATTTTGTAAATCAGATTAAGATCCGTTTTGAACGTTTACGTTAAAATATCGTTGTTAGAACTATCGCAGACGCCATTATAATTATGCGGCGTTTAATAGGAACAGCTCTTTATAACATCGAGGTATAAACATCGATAAATATTCTAAAAAATTTACTTATACTTACTGACTTAAACTTTTGTTCGGATTACCTGTTTTTGCAAGTTCTTTTAATTTTTCTCTCATTTTTGTTTTATTCGCAATTTTTGTGTTAATTGAACGATTTTTGAAAATTATTTCAGATTATTAAGGTTGTAATGTAACCCAGGCACTTGCAAGAGCAAAATTTGAATAGCAACTAAACTCGAGGCGACTTGGGCAATCGAAAGGCCGGAAAAGCTAACTAAAGACACCTACGTTGAATCTAGGATAGAATACCTAACAATGGCTATAATAGGGCAGTGATTAATGTGGTTATGTCAGCAATGAAATAAAAAAACACAAACATGGGGATAAAATAAATTTCATTTAACTTTTATTCGATTTAAATGAAAATGTCAATTTTTGACAAAGTTGTAAAATATTTAAAGCCAAAAGATACCTCTCTGCCTAGGCTGCCTGAGAATAGAAGGATAAAAAAAACCTCCCGTTCCGCCCTAACAATTAAACAACCACAACATAACCCAAAAACATGAATCGAACTAATGCACATTCATATTATTATTCTGTTGGGAAACCGTTCATCAGTTCATTTTTAAACGAACAACCACAATTATGAGAATGTAGATGGAGAAAAAAATTTTCTGATTCAGAATTTAGTAATTCCTCTCATGTAAACATGCATTTCGAATCAAAACTAAAGAATTGTACAACACCGTGAGTAACAGGCAATAATGCAATCCATTTTAAATTAATATTAAGTTTTGCAACTATCACATATACACAATAAAATAAACATTTTAAAATAAGTAGAAATAAATGTGACCATGGACCATCCCCTTCACCTTCGTCTCTCACGGAACCGAAAATATTAATTGTAATTGTATAAAGCTCTTTCTCACACTGGTATTGCTTCATTCTGAAGCTAATAACTAAGCTTTCGAATGGTGTAAAATATACAGGGTGTTCTATTTAGATAAAGTCAAGTAAATTTTAATTCAAATTGGCAATTTTTTCTCTGCCTTGTATAACTGGAAATTTTTTAAATGTGATTGAGAAAACCTTTCGAAATTTAAAACTCATTTGTAAAAACCGCACATTTCTATAATTTTTTGTTGTCAATAATTGCTTAAAATGTGTCAGTTTCTACTGGGAAACCCTGTATTATGGATTATATTTATTTACTTTCAGTTAAATTATACTTTTACATATTTGTGTCAGTAGAAGTTAGAATTCAAACAATGAATTTAATGTAGTAAGACTCGCTAGAAAGAAAATAGTTTTTTTTTAACCAGAACAAAGTATCATCAAGTACATTCAAAACGCTAGAAGATTCCGCAAATCGCTACCACATGAACCAAGCTTAAGAGGATGGTACATCACGTGACTAATTTCAAATTCTCAGTCATTTCTGTTCACATGTTTGTATTGATATGGTGAAAGAAATTATACGTCAACAAAAATAATTACCCCGAGATACAAGTGCTGTAGCATAAAGAAGAAAAATTGATGTCGTAGCTTGAGTCACACTAATTTTACTTACGTTAACATGACAACACTGTAATTCAATATTCATAAATAATTTATTGGGGGTTATGTTCTATACGTTTTAAAATTTACCACCCTTTTTCAGTATATCTTTATATAAATGATTAAAAAGCATAGTTATAGATAGATTTCGCAACCGAATCAAGGATAAATTAGAAGAATAGAACTAATGATAGAACTGTAATATTTTAGCAGCTTTTATTTCACGAAATTTTGTATCCACACATTTTATAATCGATCACAACGAACCGTGTCAGCCTCAACATTAATTTACATGTTCGACATCTTTATAACTAACATAGCACTTACAGTTTACATATAATTTCTCATTCTAGATAGTCTGAAGAAGCTAATAATAACTTGACACTACACTACCACATATACAGTTTCTTGGACTATGTTATAAAAATATAATAGTACTAGTAACACAAACTTTATAAAAAATATAGTGCCATGCTAAGTAACAAAGCCGTATCTCCATTTTCAGGTGTAAGCATTTGAATTTCATGTTATAAAAAATGTAGTTAGGGCTTTTTATAGCAGCTGTAGTCTTAAGGGTGTCTGTGAGTTCTTTTTATTATTATTATGGCTCTTGTTTGTTACAGTTTCCCTAATAGGAAGTCCTTTTGGGAATTGGGGATCGATTAATTCGGGCAACAGTGCTGTGAAAAAGAATTTTTAAAGGTGGTATCATTTCTTGCCAAAATAGATCATCCCTTTCAATCTAGAAACAATTATAATAAAATCTTATAAAAATAGTTTATACGTACTCTTTCTATAAGTATCTCCGATGGACTCCATACACAAAAATAACACCAGCTGCGCTTTGTAATAGCTAATTGTCCCTGGACCTGATAGAAATAATTGTGGTTTCTTTTTAAGATTAAGTTCCCATCTCTTATTGTGGCAAAAGTAATTTTCTTTTCACTGATACCTTGTGTTGGTGTCATTTTTGAAATAACTGATGGGCACTTTATTTCGATAATACCGTCATCACCTATAAGTCCGTCAGGACTAGCTCCTAAATAGTATTCCTCTTCGTCGATAAAAAACCCACAACTACGAACTTCTAATTTCAATTGTTTTTCGAATTCCTTTATAGCATGTGGTTCATTTTCAGAACCATATCTCGTAGCTTTATTTCCCACAAATGTATTATAAAGTAAATATTTTACAGTATTAGCAGTTGACGTAGTGCTCCTCATTTTACAAATTCTACCGAAATTTGAGGCTGTTAATCTTACAGACCTTTCTTGAATCCATTGGGGATTTCCACTTTGCCCAACTGTAGATTTTTGTATACTTTCAATTTCCTGTTTTGTTTTTTTAAGCGCTTCTAAAAACTCGTCCTTTTTGTGTATATAAGCATCATCATCAAATGATAAAATGACATTAGCCGCTGGACCATAATGGTGGTCTGGAAGTGCGAGTACCTTTTTTCTCCTAAATACTTTTTTCTTAATTGCCTCCTCCGTTTACTGTTCATAATAAATTTCCTGGTATATTTTTTGGACTAGCGCCAGTAAAGGCTTTGTACATTGTTCGGTAATATTCACCACCAGTGTTAAATGATACTGCTGCAGCTTCACACCGTGTCTTGTAGGAGCCTCTTAATGAAAAATTCACTCGCTTACCTCCAACAAATTTACACACTATGCTGTTGAAATGTTCTGCCATATTATTGTCCATATTCAGTAAGAGGCTCGTAGAATTGTTAATAAGCCTTTGAAGGCATGATTGAACATCTTGATACAGACCACATTCCGCCATACTTAAAACAAGGTTGGTTTCAGTTTCCTTCGGGTCGCAGTTGAAGTAGCTAATTTCTGCACATTTAGCATGCTCCCCAAATACGTGTGACGGAGCATTTTTAAATCATTTTCGACCTGCACTAATTTTTCTGAGTGATTAGTTTCTTCGTTCATTCTATAACGTATAGCTTGGGTAATTGCTGTGCGAAGTCTTCTGGAACGATTTGCAACTTCTTTCCTCAAATAAGGAGGTACTAGTATGTTTTTGAATTACTTCTTCTCCTGTCTACAAAAATATATAATTCAAAAAACATGTATATGAATGGTCGCTGGGTGAGTGTTGCCAGGAATATGAGATTGTCAATCACGAAATAATAAAAAAGTCACAGGTAATTTATAAATTGTAATTAAGGAAATAAAGTCTGCAATTCTGTATACAAATTGTAGCGATAGTAGCGTAAAAAATTGCAATTTTGGGTGTTGCTGTAAGCTACACATTCTTATAAGTATATACAGTTTCTCATAAATCCTTACTCCCCCTTAAAAAATTTGACGGAGCTAAAAAATTTCAAAAAATACTGATCTCTAAAATGTTCCGATTTTATGATTTGTAAGTCAGAATTGCAGTAAGATTTAATTTAAATAGTGATAATTAAAGAAGTTTATATTTAAAAGATTGCAATATAGGTAGCACTTACTGCATATTTCCCTCAGTTTTGAAGAAAAATTTCGTAGTAAATGGTTCTTGCATTCAATCTTCTCTACTAATTGATTACCATACGGTTTTGATTCTAACAGCTTTCTATATACAGAAGAATCACCATCGCCAATCATTTTCGTATATTTCAAACCGTGCATTTGTATGCTCAATTTAAACCCCTCTAGGATAATGTCAGCCTCCATTGCAGTTGAGGATGCATGCCAATTTTATAACAATTATGTGATGGCACTTCCAAACTCGAATTTTCATATTTGGCACAAACTGAACAATATTTGTTTCGAACCCCTAAATACAATAGTTTTCCAGTTCTGTGTCCAATGATACAAGCCTATAAGTAACCTACATAATAGAAGTTTTATATCATTTAACAAACACTTACCACACCAGATGATGAATCATAATTAACATTATATGAGCGTTTTCCCCAAGCTCCATCTGTAACAACAGTTATACATGGAACACCATGTTTGTCAACTTCATTAAGTTCCTTGGCTTTGGTCGCTTCTTCACGTGCTGCGTCTTCCATCACCTTCCATGCTGTTGACAAAACAACTGCTGACACTGCTTCATGATTTGTAATGAAAGTGGCTTTTGTCATCATAGGCATGTTTATAGCCGCTGCCATTTCTGCAACCTGTGAATAACCCACTCCCGTTGAAATTGCCGATAATGTTACGGCTTTGTTTATGTTTAATTGAGTTTCATCATCATAATCATCAGTACTAATCGTCTCATATATATTGCACATTTTACATTTCAGTTGAAATTTACTGTGCAGTCCTTTTCTTTGTTCTTTGACTATTTCCATATCAATAATGGAACAGTCAAATGGTATATGTTTTTACTGTTCAAAATTTGTCGGAATAGATGTTGCACATCAAAAATTCTTCTACCCGAAACCGTTGAACTCCTACAACAGATACATAATGATAAACTACTTTATACTACCCTACGACAGTATTTAACTCACTCTACTTTATTCATATCTTTGTCTATATTCAGACAATAATCGTGGTCAGTATGTAGAGGAATTTCATCAGAAACACTATGAATTTGATGATAATTATGGTCATGCAGTAGCGTGAAATCATAATTTTGTTCAGTACTAGAATATATTTATTATTTATATTATTCGTAACTAAAGTTAGGATACAAACCTCTCAATAATAGTGTCCATATGCAAATCTAACATCGTACTGCAACCTGCTTGAGGTTCAAGAAGTACAGCATTGGTATGCTGTGGTTCAACAAGAGTTGCGAATTCAGAAACTTCAGGATGAATGTTTTCCTTCCCTTTATGTTTAATAGCTCTATAAAGTAACATTTGAAAAGTTTAGTGCCTCAAAAATTTGGGTATCATTTAATTACCTCAACAACGCAAGACGTCTATTTTTTCTGCTGGCACACAATGATTTTTGTTTACTTCGAAGATGTATTCTACCCATACTTTACAAATCGGTTGAATGTCGCACAAGAATAATCACAACACAAATACTAAATACTATAAATCGTCAAAAATGATACACACAAAAAGCACAGCAAAAAGTCACAACGTGAATACTAAAACTACAAGTCGTCCAAAATGTTACACACAAAAAGCACAGAAAAAATCACAACGCGAATATTACTCGCACTTATACGTGAAATTTCAAAAAAACAACGCTAACGGCCTTTCAATAAACAATTCTGTGAAAGCACGAATGAATAATCAAGCCGGTACAACAAAATGCGCATGCATGGATAAGTTTCCAGTACAGCGTTGTCGGTTGTATTACACGCGATACTTAAGTATGAGGGCAGCACTGTCCAGTACTATAAATATTTATAATTCGTATTTCATTTTAAAGATAAAGTACATCCTTTTGTTACAACTGTTATTAACAAAATCTTTTCCATTTTTATTACTTAATGGGGCAAACTGACTTAAAATTAATAAAAAACTTAAATAATTAAATTATCAAATTTTGGAATAAAAAAATATTTTTTGTAGTTTGCGACGTTCTCAGTTATAATATGTGTTTAATTAGTCTACTAGAAAACATATTTTACTTGTTTTTAGCTCGTAATTTGGAATTGCAAATTTGTAAATATGGCGTCCCTGTACAAGCCTCTTAACACTATTTTTCCATCTATGGTATAAAGCATCGTTTTCTTTATGTTGGTAACAAAATAATTATCTGTTGGTTTTCCGAAAATCAATTATGATTAAAGAAGCACTAAATACTCAATCTTTTAAATAAAATTATAATGTATATATAAAAAGTTTACCGCACTTTAGAATTTTACAAACCGCTTCTTATTAGAGGCAAGCATGTACCAAAATGCGTGCGGGGCTGCAGCTGCATCGGCAGGAGGTTGTGTCGAAGGAGATCGTGATTGTCATAGTTTAATTTCGAGAGAACCCCTGTACCTGTTGAACATGATTATAGTGGATTTGACATAGTAAAAGCTACTCAAGTGAACCCTCAGTCACATGTATAAATGAGTTGTTTAATTAAATTTCTTTTAGTATGGTGCTTTTCAACGAGTTAAAGATTTAGTCGATGCAGGTTACAATGTCAATCAGAGAGACAGCGAAACTGTTACGTTGTTGCATTGGGCCGCGATCAATAACAGAAAGGAAATTATGAGGTTCTTCATCGATCGAGGATCAGAAGTTGATGCTGTAGGAGGGGAATTAGATGCAACTCCTTTGCATTGGGCAACTAGGCAAGGACATTTGGATGCAGTAGTTTTATTGATGAATGCAGGTGCAGATCCTACTTTAAGAGATGCTGAAGGCTGCTCTTGCATACATTTAGCTGCTCAATTTGGTCATACTGCGTTGGTTGCTTATTTTGTGGCAAGGGGGGTGAGCCCGATTTGCAAGACAAAGGTGGAATGACGCCTCTAATGTGGTCATGCTGGAAAGTATGTAGTTTAGATCCGACAAGATTATTATTAACATTAGGTGCTTCAACTAAATTAATCGATAGTACACAAGGTAATACCGCTTTACACTGGGCTATATTAGCAAGAAATGCAACTGCAATTTCTACATTAATTCTTCAGGTAAGACTATATTTGTTTTATATTTTTTGAACAAAAAATTGTTTTAGGCACAAGCTAGTTTAGATATACCTAATCATAGAGGCGACACACCTTTATCTATGTTGCAAAATTACGTAGGTTCTGTTTGGATTGGGTCGAAAGTTGGGGAAAGGATTAAAGAAGCTATGGGTACAAAACATTCTCCTAATTTTTTGGTTAGAATTGCGAAAAGATAAAGTAAGCTTAACTTATTGTGTACTCGATAGTTCTTTATTTTTGTTTGTAGAGAGTGAAATGGTGGTGTATGGTGGGCACACCTTTCATTTCGTTTTTATATTGCCGGCTTAATCTTGGGCGCAAACTTGTTGATATTAATCAAGATGTTCCTTTTAGTATGTTTGTATATAGTTTTGCACTACGGGTCAGTTGTTTTACGATGACCGATTAATAGCACTTTACCACTTAGTATTTACTTAGCCACTAAAGTATGGATATATGTAACTTGGATAGTGTACATTATGCCGCATACACCTCTTTTAACCAGTGTTATATTTTTATCTAGTTCGGGAGCATTGTGGTACTGCTTTTTAAAGTCGTGGTTAGGAGATCCGGTGTTATTTCTGCAACACAAGATTTACGGTTTAGAGTAAGTTTCTTCATTAATTGATTTACAAAGTTACCAGTACTTTATTTATTATTGCAGACAATTATAGAATTGGCTGAGAGAGGCCCTGGTGGTTTTGAACCATCTAGTTTTTGTTCCGCTTGTTTAGTCAAAAGGCCGATTCGTTCGAAACATTGTTCGGTGTGCAATAGATGCGTCGCAAGATTTGATCACCACTGCCCTTGGGTTGCCAATTGCATAGGTTTGTTTTAATAATGTACAAAAATTGTTGAAGCAATGATAACATTTTTAGGTGCTAAAAATCACAAGTACTTCCTTGGTTTCTTAGCTTGCTTAGTATTAATGTGCTGTCAAGTCTTGTATGGATCATCACAATTCTGGGAGGACCGATGTAATGTTGTACCACGTCGCGATGGTTTTTTCGATGTTCTCTTTAAAGTTGGTAGCTGTGACCCGTGGGTAGCATGGGTAGCTGCCAATTCTATGCTACACTTAGCTTGGGTTTTTATGCTATTTATATGTCAGCTTTATCAGGTTTGTTATTATAATTTATTGACTTTATTTTAATTATAAAATGTTTCCTTTGTAGATTTCATGCCTTGGAATGACAACGAATGAAAGAATGAACCGAGGTCGATACAGTCACTTCATAAGCAATGCGGGGAAAAGTCCCTTTTCACGTTCACCATTTCTAAATTTAGTAGACTTTTTTAGAGTGTAACTGTTTCGGTTTTGTAAAACCTCAGGTTAAAAGATTGGATGACTAGCTATGAGATAGATAAAACTACTGAACACCAACCTTTATTAAGGCATAAAGATAATTTTCAGTATGTTTGAAAATTATGTTATAGGTGTAAAAATATTGCAGCAGGATAGTTTTTGTTTAAATTCAATTCACCGTAATTTTTATATATAGATATGTTTACTGAACGAATGACACAGAGTACAAGTGATATATTTATTAGATATAATTAAGTAAAGTTCACTGTTAGTAGTTACAAAACTTTAATGTTTATGATCTCGCTGTTTCTTATCTCTTATCTTTTTAATTGCAGATGCACAATGAAGATACGTAATACCTAATTTTTTTGACAATAATGCGTTTCTTTTAATGACAATTTAAATGTACACCAACTTTTATTCGACAAGTGTACTTAAGAATTTCAAATACTCTCCTGTTGCTCGAACAAACATTCCCTAAGCTGCAATATTTGAATACGCACTAGCTATTTTGCTTTTATAGTATTTTAAATATTAATGTAAGATACAAACAAGTTTCTAGCCTTAAGAATATTTACTTTTTTTTCTTTTACAAATAGCTATTTTCGTATACTAACAAGTTGCTCTAGTCAATATGATACATACAAAGTGTACATAAGTAAAATTAAGATAGTAGCAGAGCTGGAACATCACATTTTGTTATATTTTTTTACAATCAGTATTGATTTTGCTACTATCGAGCTATATTGATAGTTCTAAAAGCTTGCTCTAATTTTAACATATCAATATTTGTTATCGTATTTTTGGCATTATTTTGTTTACTTTAAATGAAGTTTTACATTTTCTTTTAACGATCATTATTTATAATTTTTGTTCTGTAAGATAATAAAGCTTACAGAATCGTAAATAAAACTACTGTTTGCTCATTTGTGGTTATACCTACTCAGAGGTTCAAATATACCTAATTTTTGCACCAAAAGCTTTATGTGGAACCATAGTGAGTGGGTAAATATCTTTATCTATAGTGAGTATTTGGTCTTTGTCTATAGTTTTGTTTGTCGAGGTTTAATAAAAAAGAATTTTTCCAAAATATTTTGAGGATTTCTTTAGAAGATGTTGTTATTAATTGTTATTACACTACGTATATTGAGCTCATAAGTACCTATAAACAAGTAACGCAAGTAAACCTTGCTTTGATGTCGCCAGGAAGGACGGGAGCCATCACTGTCACGTGACGCGTTATTCTGAATCAAGTTCGGGAAGAACTTTTTCCTACGAGCGCATTTAAAGCATCGAGCCGAACAAAGTGATTGCCGAAGTTAATGTTACTCGGAAACCATTTACCAACGATGTTCCTATTCGAGTGCATTTTAAGGAGTTTATGCACCAGTTAGTAGTAAAGAAGGCGCAAATCAATCTGGATGGTCGAACGAAAACTATTTTTAGCTTCCTGAACTGTAAAGCACATTTTTCAGTAGTTCATACTTGTCTTGAAGCTTGATTTTTACACACGAGTGCGGATACTATGCGTTAAAGTAGTGGCTGATTTATCTCCTATCTCAAGTATAAAACTTGATAAATTGAGTTTAAGAATTTACTTTACACTATACTTGACACGATAATGTACAGAATAAGGGCGCATTTAATTTTTTATTGATATTGATGACGCTAGCTATACGTCAGTTAAACAAATGAACTGGACACATGGTGTGTGTCAAAATAGTTAAACAGCCATCAGGCGTATGTAACTTAAAATCAGTAGAAATAATTTTTTTTCTTTTACTTTTGATGATGATTGTCGGCAAAAAATATTATACAAATTTTCGTGTGTAAGTGACTTCCGCGGCGCTCCAGCTCAAAAAATCTCGCGTCATGTAAAACGTATAAACGTCCAATTGACATTGAAATACAAACCCTGAAACGTCATGATTACGTACAGTGCACGCGCAACGTGCGTAAAAATTACCCAAATCGTAATAAAAATCTTTGTATAGAAAGAACAAAAGTGTGTTTACTAAATCAACAATTACACAACTTTTTTACTGTTAAATGCTAAAAATAATGTGGTTTGGAATATTTTTTAGTTTCATGCAAACGATTAGCGCCATCTTATGTATTCTGAAGTACAGTTCACTTTATGAACTGATATTGACAATTGAAAGCAAAGTTTTATTTGTTAATTTTTTACCATTTAAGGCTTCCTTTAGTCAAACAAAATTTCAAATTAAAATTTTTACAAACGCCTAATTTTATGTGACTTACATTCCACTATACCTGGACTTAATTTTTAACTGTCGCCGGCACCGTATGTTTACAATTTTACAATAGGGATTAAAATACTAGTTTGTTTGCGTAGTACAAAACGGCCTGTAACCGTACCTTACTTACAATTACAAAACCTGGCAGTTCTTTGAACACTGCCAACACTTTTTCAAGCGTACTATTTTCGATATTAACTATTTATAAAAATAATGTTCCTGCGTTAAATTGCTTTAAAATTGTTTTGAAAAAATCAATAAAAAGTTATTATTCAATTAATTTTATAAGAAGTGCATCGTTATCTCTCGTATTTATTTAGTTAAAAGTTTAGTGTAAAATATGGGTCGTAAACCATATTCGATTTCTAAATGTCCCCCGTCTATTTCAAAAAGACGTAGTGTTAAAGAAAAAATGAAGAAAATGCGTGCGGCAAAGACTGCCACTACTTCACATGTAAATTTAAATAGTTATGCAAACGAAGCAGATATGTGTTACAGTTTTCCATCTACAGCTGAAACGAACTCTAATATGTGTGGATGAACCTGACGTATTAGTAAACAGAAGTGGTGTTTGTAGCGATAACATAAATGAAAACCATTTTTTCATCAGATTTCCTACCCGAAAGTGGAAATCGAAACGAAATCGGACGAAAAAATAATACTACGGTTAGAACTAGTGAAGGTATTAGTGGCCGCCGTTTTGTAGATATCGCGTATTTTTAAAGTCATTAAAATCACTTCAACACGAGGGTTTTGGATGTTCTTTCTTCAATATGGATATTGTGAGTGAAAAACGTTTAAGATTTGCATCTGTTTATACTGTGAAGTGTTCAATGTGTCGTAAAATTGATACAGTATCTACAGAGAATTTGGACGATAGAACAAAAATGAATGTCAATCTTGCAGCTGTTTCTGCTACGGTTTCAATAGGTGCAGGCTATAAACAATTATCAGAATTTACATCGGCCATGGATATTCCTACAATTTCATCTTCCACTTATGCAAATTATCATGACAAGATATGTGAAACTTACAATCGCGCCGCAACAGAATCAATGGCTAAAGCAGCCCTTGAAGAAGCAGAATTGGCTAAGAAAAATGGTGAAGTAGATTCTGAAGGGTATCCTACAATTGCAGTAGTTGTAGACGGAGCTTGGTGCAAACGTTCTTATAGAACCAATTATAACGCACTATCCGGTGTTGCTTGTATTGTAGGACTAAGAACCAAAAAGTATTGTATATGGCAGTAAAGAACAAATATTGTTTGATATGTTCTAGGAAAGAACTGTATCAAAATAAAACATGTCCTGAGCATACGTGTTACAAAAACTGGTCGGGAAATTCAACCAGCATGGAATCGAGTATAATTGTTGAAGGATTTAAGAGATCTATTGATATGTATGGTTTGAAGTACGTTAAACTAGTCGGTGATGGAGACAGCAGTGTTTACAGAAAACTTTTTAGAATGCATGCCTTACGGATCCACCGTAATCCAAAAGATCGAATGTAAAAATCACATTCTTCGTAATTACATAAATAAACTAAAAGATTGTGCCAAAAAACCAAAAGTCGATGCAAAGTTCAAAACTGCAATCACTCAAAATATTCTAAGGTTTAGAACTGCTGTTACAAAAGCGATAGAGTATAGAAAGTCGCAAAATACGTCTATCTCTGAAAAATCAAGCAGTTGCAATTGGATATTTTGAACGGACCGAAGCATATTTTTGGCGAGCACACAGAGTGTGGTGATAGAAAATACTTTTGTTCGGGCCCTAAGAGCAATGAAGATAACATCGTACCAGGTCTTATCAAATGCGGACTATTTGAAGATGTTATGGTAGCAGTTCGTCGTGTTGCAAGTTTGTCTAACAGTCTTATACATGATGTCACCAATAATTGTGCCGAGTTATACAATGCCCAAGTAGCTAAATTTATTGGTGGTAAACGCATTAATTTTGCATTAAGGCGTTCATACAGCGCTCGCTGTGACGCGGCAGTAGTAGCACATAACAATGTAGGGGCTCTTCATGAAATAGTACATAGTGCTGCTAAAAGAAAACCGAGTGTACATACTTCAAAATTTATTCAAAAGCAGAAACGCGAAACAATTATAAGAAGAGAAAAAATTAAAAAAACATTTAGAGTCAAAAAGCTAGCGGGTCCAGATGACGATTATGGTAGTGAAAGTCAAGAATCAATTCCCGACATGTCCAATGAGAATTTTGAAGAAGCCAAACAGAGATTTTTAGAAAATTTAAATGTTGACCAAAACAAAAATTTTATTGGACACTATTGGTCAAAGCAAGAACCATCTATGGCTTGAAGAACGACGAAAACGGCTTACAGCTTCCAATTTTGGCAAAATTTGCAAAATGCGCGTATCGACTTCTTGTGGTAATACTGTTAAAAATATGTTATACTGTCAATTTATTGGAAATATTGCTACACGATATGGAAACGATAATGAGCATCGAGCCATTCAACAATTTACAGAAGAAACCAAATTGGAAGTAATTGAATGTGGTTTGTTTGTATGTGGTTTATATCCATACCTTGCGGCTTCTCCAGATGGATTAATAAATGAAGAAAATACTGTTTTATTTGCGAGTAAAACAGTCTGGTTCGTAAATTAATACGCTTTTCCTCCGTGTAAAATACGCAATTTTTATATTTAGAAAATAAAGGAATTGATATTATATTTTTTAATTTGAACTAGTATATAGGCGTGCTCTACCAATATACTAAGAGCTGTAAAATCCAGTTTTGGCCACTGTCGTTGAACAAAGTTATGGAATAACCATAACAAACAAATGTCATGATAGTAGTCAATTAGTAAACCAGAATAACTAACTAGTAAAACATCACTATGTTTTAATGGTTTTATAATAGAAAAAGCAACGTTTTTTCATTCAAACAAAAATTGTGTAGATGCAAAGTAATAAAAAAACAAATATTACTTTAAGTTATTATTCAAATTTATGTATTAATAATGCAATAAACAAAATATAAATCGGTTTTTCTATACAAAAGTTTTGTATTGACCTGGTATTATCCCAGTGCTGTTATCATAAAGTTAAAAGTATAAAACTACTGGTAACAAAAAAAGCGATATTTAAAACTCAGGTAAAAAGGCATTCAATTGCAAATACGTTACCTAGCTCAACAGAAAACATAAGATAAACTACTGTATTTACACTAATCCGGTTAGTTTCCACTTGACCGACAACCCTTGTCATGTTTGTTGCCTATTTCCACAAAATTTGACAAAATTACTATCACTATTTTTATATAGTTAAATACAAATTATGTAAAAACGAGGGCAATCTAAAACATGTTCGATACGTATATACATAAGTAACATTTCAGTTTACCGCGGTAAAGAAAGAAAAATGATTTTAAAATAACGTTTAAGGTCGAATTCGGATTTTTTTCTATTATTATAAAGGTGTATCTAATTGCTTTGTAATTGCAAATTTTAGATTTTTGGTTATTTACCGTGGTAAAGAAAGGTCTAATGATTTTCTTGTGAAAATTATGCTTTTGTAAATGTATTTTTAAAGAAGTTATGTGTATTCTAGTAAGCTCATTTCTAGCAATCTTCCGTCTAACTAAAAGGAACCCTTAAAAACCGTGGGCCAAAAAATTTAATACAAATCTTGTGAGTTCAATTATTAAATGAATCACCCATTACGTTGAAGTGTAATAAAACTTTTAGAACAAATAACGTAAAAAGAAAATAATATTAATGTTAAGCACAATGCTTGACAACAAACTATTTCTATTGTTAAAAAACCTTCAAATTCTATACGTTAATAACTTTTGAAAGAGCGCTAGTGTAGACTCGCGACGTATTGTTTGCCATATATACTAATACTAGCATTACCCCGTGGGCTACGCTTATCTATAAATACAAATTTTTACGAGTGTCTGTTAAACGGTAAAATAATCAACCCTCCGCAGCGCTCTCCTGTGGCGAGCTACAACAAAGCAAATCACTTGAAAATATTCTACGTAATCGAATATCAATGTGTATTTTTACTATGATTAGTTATATATGGTACAAAAGTTAACCTGTAACAGCGCCCTCTAATGGCGAGCTACATAGAAGCAAATATCACGAAAATATTTATTCTATTTTAGGTTGCTTACAGAGCTTGAGTTCTTTTATAGAAATAGAACAAGTTTTATTCCGGACTGTGGTAACACTGATTTGATATTAAACGTCAAAGCTGTCGTTACGTTCGGCGTGCGTTAATTTAAATCGTAATTAATGTTCAGTAGATTTATATTTGTCTACTTATTTTTATTTGCACCCTTTTTTGTTTTTTTAATTAAACGTATGATAAATGTATTAAAAACTAGCATTTAAAACCAAAATTTAATGAAAATATTGATACCCTAGCAATTATACTTGAAAATTCCCTAAATTAAAAACTCGCAAAATTTTATTTTATTGCAGCGCCCTCTGGTGGCGAGCTAGAACAAACTAAATAGCACAAAAAAACCTTCTCCATAAAAAAGTACATAGGTATACGTACCAAATTTCATGACAATTGTACTATTAGTTTAGAAGTCTATTAACTACAAATAAACAAACAAACATCCAATTTTATATATACAGTGTGTCACGGATAATTTGAAGCATTCTGTTTAACATGGGAAATTTTAAAAGTCCGATTTATATGTCTCCAAAGTGTTTTTACGATATAACGACTATCAGAACACTTCATAATGTCTTTTTTACTTGAACTGGCAACGAATTTATGAGAATATTTACATTATGAAACATTTAGTATAATTATTTAATAATAGGCCTTCTTTGTGGAGTAGGAAAGATAAACAACTGAAAAAATCTGTGATTGCCGACGTTTCACCCTCACTGCGAGGGTTTTTTCAAGGCTGTAATTTATTAAGAAAAACAACAGACAATTAGAAAAATACATAAATAATTAATTAAGACATGAACGACATTACGAAAACGGTATTGACTTTAAAAATTTAAAACAATTAGACTCACCTTACACAAGTATGAGTTGGACGTCAATTTAATGAACAATATAATCATCAAAAAATTGATGATTACTCAATTTTAAAAATTTAGAAAATGTTTAAAAACTTGTAAATATATATAAATCTAGAAAACACAAACACTACTTATTGTCAACGAACGACATTATTATATGTATATCAGCTATCGCCAATGATAAAGACCGCTATTACATGAACATTGCGTACCTACGAACATGGTATTAATGTCATTCGTTGTTAATAACTAGTATTTGTTTTTTATAAGTTTTATATACAGTGTGTCCAAAATTCGATGCTCACCATTGGTATTTTGGAAACGGTAAGAGTTACAGGGTCGGTTAAATGGAACAATATGGAGGTATTTATCTTACCTCTTCAGACCTTCTCTTGTTTTTCCAAAGAAATGCGTTGCCTACTAGATATTGCAAAAAGTGAAAATCGGCATTTTCTTTAAACTTGCGTAGAATCCACACTATTTATCCTATCAAAAATATGTAAATATAAAAGTTGTAGACATTTAGATATTGAATAATATGCGTCATTAAAATATTTTTTGCTTGCATCAGTAGCGAAATATGACCCAAAGTTGCATTTTTTAAATGGAAATGATAATTTATTTTTATACAGTTGAATTACTTGATTTTTTCCTTTTCAACGATATAAGGTTCGAGCTATTTATCTTGTGTACTTTAGAAGATATAAAGAAAAATCATTTTTGAGGCAGATTTATAATGTTACCAAGTTGTAAGCAATAATAACAAAACATAACGGGTGGATAACATCGTAAAACGAATGAGTTTTCCTATAAAAGATTCTCAATAGTGCGGCCATTGACTTCTAAACATTTTGTATAGCGTTTTTCAATATTTATTCGGCAATTCATTAATTGACGGACGCTAACTGAATTAAAGGCCTGCATGACGCTCTGCTGCAAATCATTAACGTTCTCATAATTGACAACGTATACTAAATTTTTATGTGTCCCCACAGGAAAAAATCTAGTATGGACAAATCTGTGTGATCGCGCAGGCCAACGTATGGGACCGTTTGTTCCAATCCAACGGTTTCCAAATCTTGCTGATAAATAATCAGTGACGATCCTGGAATTATGGGCCGGGGCGCCGTCTTGCTGAAACAAAATACTTCTTTCTTCTTGAATAGGTAGCTCGTCCAATGCATCTTCGACTTCGGCTTGCAGCAGTTGAAGATATCTAGTCGAATTAAGCGTTTGATTATAAATAAATGGACCTATCAAACGATTTCCCAAAATACCGCACCACACGTTAAATCCGAATCGTTCTTGGAAACGCGATTCTCGAACTATTTTCGGATTTTCATTATTCCAATAATGATAATTATGCCGATTGTAAATGCCGTTGTTTGTGAATCTACTTTCATCGCTCCAAAGAATTTTTTAGAAAAAGAATTATCGTTTGTAACTTCATCCAGGTACCATCTACAAAATGTAACTCTTCGAGCATAATCATTCTCTTTGATATGATGGCATATCATTGGCTTATAAGGATGAAATTTCTTCTTTTTTAAAACATAATGTACTGAACTTCTTGCCATACCACTGTCATTCGAAATTTTTCTTACTGAAACGGAAGGCTCAACATTAACAGCGGCTAGAACAGCTATTTCAGCATCCTCATTGTCTTTTTGATAGGTTGTAGGACGAATGGCGGTGAAGGATCCACCTTGTCGAAGATTTTGCTCGAGTCGGGAAAACAAAGTTCTGTGAGGTTGCCTTCTTTCGGGGTATAAGTTGTGATATTCATTTGCTGCCGCAGTTGAATTACGATGGCATCTTATGTAGACAACAAACATGTCCGTTTTTCATGGTTTGAAAACTGCATCATCAATTTTGAATATGAATAGCTTACTACAACAACTACAAGTTCTGACACGATACTACTGTAACAATATTATTGACAGATTTGATGTGCAGTTGTTTGTTTCTTAAAAATTTGCAATCATGGATAGTGTGATGTGCTTTAAAATACATCTACAGATCTCTCAAAACGATTTTTCTTTATATCTTCTAAAGTACACAAGATAAATAGCTCGAACCTTATATCGTTGAAAAGGAAAAAAATCAAGTAATTCAACTGTATAAAAATAAATTATCATTTCCATTTAAAAAAATGCAACTTTGGGTCATATTTCGCTACTGATGCAAGCAAAAAATATTTTAATGACGCATATTATTCAATATCTAAATGTCTACAACTTTTATATTTACATATTTTTGATAGGATAAATAGTGTGGATTCTACGCAAGTTTAAAGAAAATGCCGATTTTCACTTTTTTGCAATATCTAGTAGGCAACGCATTTCTTTGGAAAAACAAGAGAAGGTCTGAAGAGGTAAGATAAATACCTCCATATTGTTCCATTTAACCGACCCTGTAACTCTTACCGTTTCCAAAATACCAATGGTGAGCATCGAATTTTGGACACACTTACAAGTTTTTAAACATTTTCTAAATTTTTTTAAATTGACGTAATCATCCATTTTTTGATAGTTCACATTGTTTATTAAATTGACGTCTACCTCATACTTGTGTAAGGTGAGCCTAATTGTTTTAAATTTTAAATTCAATAATGTAGTCGCATGTTCAAATATATAGTCATCTAGTTATCTTATTTTTTGGTCCTTTCATTTTGTTTTTTTTTAATATGCATTACTTCGGTCTACTATGTTCAATATACATTTAAGTGATACCGTTTTCGTAATGTCGTTCATGTCTTAATTAATTATTTATGTATTTTTCTAATTGTGTGTTTTTCTTAATAAAACTACAGCCTTGAAAAAGCCCTGACAATGAGAGGCGAAACGTCGGCAATCACAGCCTTTTGAGTTGTTTGTCTTTCCTACTTCACAAAAAAAGGGGTCTTAAAAAGACCATTTATATTTAAGAATTTAATTTTTGGAGGAATACTTACCTGAACTATCGTAATTTTAGCGTTTGATTTTGCGATATCCAAAAAACTCTCTAATTGAATATTATTCTAATAAATCGATTGCCAGTTCAAGTAAAAAAAGTTAAACTTTTAATTATTTCTCTTCACCGATGGTAATTAAACGATGTTCTTTTAAAATAATAATACAACTAAAAAAAAGAAATCGGATTGGGATTATTTTATATTATTAAATATTTTTTGAAATATTTTTAATATGTTTGGTAAAATTTTAGAAATTACTACCCAAAACGTTTTCTAGTACACATTGTCAAGTGTTCTGATAAAAAAATATCCTAAAAAAAACTTTGGGGGCATATAGATCGGACTTTTCAAATTCCCATGTTATGTTAAACATAATGCTTTAGATTTTTCCGGGACACACGACATCGATAGGGATAAGCAATCATTGACAGTAAAGTACCAACTTGATTCGTCGAGAATAAAACGTCATTATAACACTCGAGAATCTCGAAAAATTGAAAATAATACATAAAAACTAGCAATAAACGCTTGAAGAAAAAAAATATATTTCACTTGGAGTTAAAAAATATAATAAACTCATTACGCCCTCAAAATTGTTTGTTCTTAAATGATGATATATTAAATAATCAAATTTATTTTTTAAAAATAAAATTTGTAATACATACAAAGAATTAAGTATTCTTTTTCATATTTTGCTTTCGATTTAACGAGTAGCAAACTTTTCGTCGCTTTTTGAGCATTTTCTTATACATATTCTGGTAGGGCATTCATAATTGCAATTCAATGCCAAATTTGACAATTAATAAACAATTTGTTTTTGTTTCATAGCTAACCAGATATTACAGGTATTTGCGTAGGTAAACGGTGCGCCCAAAGATCTCAATTCTTGTTTTTAAGAATACAAAGTAAAAAATAAAATCTTGTATACACCACAGCGTTACTGAATAATTACGCCCATCGAACCCATAGTTCATTATAGCAACGCACTTGGTCCATAAATAGCTATTAAAGACGTTTACTGGCAATTAATGAATTTGGGATTAACCGCGAAGTTTTCAAAAATTTTAATCGATTTCAAAGTCGAATTTTAAAACCAGTTTTTGTAGTCGATTTTAACGCAGTAATCATTTGAAATGGGTTCGCAACCAATCAATAGAAAAGTCGGTGGGTTTACGCCACTAATCATAATTTAATTGCAATAAAAACAATTAACTTACTTATCTTTAATTTAAAAAGCAAGTCACAAAATAATTCTTAAGCAAAATTTAATGGAACATAGCAAAAATCAGGTCTAGACACAGAATTAAATATTACCTGTACGTTCCTTATTCATAATTTCTTTGTTAAAAAACTGCATTCACAATTACTGTGGGTAGGTAAATTAAAAGAAATGTTTTCATTATCATGCTTAACATTTATTTTTATTTTTTGTACATATTTATAAAAAGGTAACTATTTCAATTGCTTTCATTAACTTATTATAAACCACATATGTGTGGTGTAAAAGATCGTTTCATATGTGATTTCTGGAACCATTTTCTTGATATTCCCAATGACATTTAATGCATTCTAAACACTGACAAAAGCTTGTATGACTGTACCGAAAATTATGAGAAAAAAAATACGATGCATAAATGTGAAAAGTAATCATAATAACACATTTTATTAATACAAGATGTGAATTTCATGTGATGATTTCAAATTTTTTTCACCCTATTTTTTACTTTTTCGACCAATTACAGTTTGTACATTTTAATTAAGCAAATATTAACGTTTAATCTGGAAGAGCCGACCGGTCGCTCTTTTCCTATGTAAACATGATACTTGATGACCAGCGGATCCTATTTTGATGAAACTTGGTACACAGAGGTGTCCTGTAAGTGGCGTGATGTAGCTAGTTTTGAGAAACAATTTGCCGAATCAAATGAGCACTAAAGAATATTACTCTTATTCAAAAATGTTATAGCAAATAAATAATTGTAAATTACATTATCCTACGTTTATCAGTGACGGGGCAATGTGGAGTCCTATACTAAAAATTGGTGAAAAGACTAATATTAA
Source organism: Abscondita cerata (assembly GCA_030710515.1). Lineage (NCBI taxonomy): Eukaryota > Metazoa > Arthropoda > Insecta > Coleoptera > Lampyridae > Abscondita > Abscondita cerata. Next base: position 63,353 of record JALBCR010003162.1, read on the forward strand.
GGTGTAGAAAATAGAAATACCACTAGTTGTCATCAAAATATTACTGTAAAAGTATTGCCCACGTTTAGAATTTTTGGGAAAAAAAGCTTTAAATGGGAAAAAGTAGTTTAGGCAGCGATTTTGAAAAATTCGACAAAACGGTTTGTACTACCGTGTTCTACGCATTCATTTATATAATATTATGTTAAAAAAGCCACACAAAAATTTTTGTCAAAAGACCAAAGACTATAGTCTTGTGTATAAAATCGGGGAAAAAAATGTTGCTTTCGATTTGACTAAAAATTGTTGAAAAGAGTAATATTAAGGTGCAGAATACAGAAGTACCATCAGTTGTCATCAAAATATTACTGTAAAATTATTGCCCACATTTAGAGTTTTTTGGGAAAAAAACTTCAAATGAGAAAAAGTAGTTTAAACAGTAATTTTGAAAAATCCGAAGAAACGGCTTGTACTACCGTGTTCTACGCATTGATTTATATAACGATGGGTTACTGTTACGGGAATTGATAATATCTTGGAGTTATTTTCTGATTTCTTTGGATCAGTTTATAACCCACACACACCCACACCTATAATGTATTCCGCTTCTGACCTGAACCACATTAACTTACAACATGGCCCCGTGATTACCATCTCAAATGTGTACACCGAACTATCCAAATTAAAATCTTCTAGCTCTCTTGGCTCTGATGGATTACCTACTTCCTACTTAAAGAATGCGCATTTGTATTAAGTAGACCCATTTGGCTTTTGTTTAATGGCTCTCTAAGAACTGGAATCGTCCCATCTAGATGGAAATATGCGCTAGTCACACCAATTCATAAAAATGGTCCCAGGAATGACGTCACCAACTATCGTCCAATTTCTATCATACCATGTATAGCTAAAATAATGGATAAAATAATGGCTACTTATTTATCGGGGCACCTTGGCTCCGTAATTATTGATAACCAACATGGTTTTAGATCAGGTTGCTCAACTACGACGAACTTGTTTGTTTTGGCCAGTATGTAGTGAACGCCTTGGAGGAAAGTCTAATTGTAGATTCTGTGTATACTGATTTCTCCAAGGCGTTTGACACTGTTGATCATAAACTTCTACTGGAAAAGCTCAGTAGTATGGGAGTTGGAGGTGTACTGTTAAGGTGGATCAGTTCATACTTATTTGGTAGATCCCAGTCTGGTACGTATTGGTAACATGGTATTGCTACCAATATCGGTGACATCCGGGGTACCCCAAGGGTCTCATCTCGGCCCTCTCTTATTCAATTTGTTTGTAAATGACATCTCTACCTGATTTATCTGTTGCCAATACTTACTCTATGCTGACGACTTAAAAATCTTTCTTAAAATAAATCTAATACTGATTCCCTTAACATGCAAGAAGATCTTGATAGATTTAATAATTGGTGCCGCCGTAAGCTTACGTTGAATATATCTAAGGTGTCACTATATCTTTTCAAAAAAAAACAAAACACATATTTAAGAGATTATAAACTTGATGGTGTTTCTCTCAATAGAGTTCATAAAATTAAAGACCTAGGTGTAGTCCTCACTAGCAACTGGTCATTTCTGAGCACATTCCATCATTTGCTCCAAAGCCAATCAAATGCTGGGTTTTGTCAAACCGGAATACAGCTACTTTTAAAACATCCAAACTATTCTTCATCTTTATAAAAGTCTGGTAAGACCTCAACTTGAATATTGTACCGTTATATGGTCCTCGTATACAATAAAAGATGTGACGGAATTGGATCGTATTCAACGTAAGTTTATAAAGCATATTTCATTTAAATTTAAATTCAATTTAGAAGGCAATTATGACAGTGTCATCTACAAGTTCGGTATTCAAAACCTAGCACAAAGACGGAAAAACTTTGACATTTTGTTTGGATATCAACTTATTAATGGGACTGTTTACTCACCCACACTTCTGGAAATGTTAAGTATTCACGTTCCTGCCAGATTAACGCGTGCACAAAACACATTTCATGTTTCTTTAATGAGAAGAGATTATGGGCGCTATTTTGGCATTGCCAGAATAATTACAAACTGCAACAAACAAAATTTTGACTTTTTTCATGTTAGTATTGGCTCTTTACGTCGTCGCCTTAAAAAATTAAATTAAATGTTATTTTGTACATTAAATCCGCGATTACGTGAAATAAGTTAAGTATAGAAAAAAATCTATTGTATTGCACTAAATTGTTAGTATTGGTATGTGCATGTTTTTTATTACTTTAAATGTTAATTTATATGTATGGCTTAGTAATTTTTACTGTTACATTCTATAGATTTAGGTTTTACTCTTATTAATTTACTTTCAAGATATTCTCTTTTCTTACTCTACGCAATATCTTAAATATATCCATATTCTTTCTTTAGATATAAGTGCCACGTATTTATTCTTAATTTTTAGTGTAACATATGTATGTACATTATTTGTAAAATGGTATTACCTGTAAATAAAGATAATATTATGTTAAAAAACCACACAAGAATGTTTGTCAATTTTTGTCAAAAGGCTTGTGTATAAAATCGGGGGAAAAAAAATGTTGCTTTCGATTTGACTAAAAATTGTTGAAAAGACTAATATTAAGGTGCAGAATACAGAAATACCATCAGTTGTCATCAAAATATTACTGTGAAATTATTGTCCACATTTAGAGTTTTTGGGAAAAAAAAATTGAAATGAGAAAAGTAGTTTAAACAGTAATTTTAAAAATCCGAAGAAACGGCTTGTACTACCGTGTTCTACGCATTGATTTACATAATATTATGTTAAAAAGCCACTCAAAAATTTTTGTCAAAAGACCAAAGACTTGGGTATAATATTGGGAAAAAAAATTTGCTTTCGATTTGACTAAAAATTGTTGAAAAGACTAATATTAAGGTGCAGAATACAGAAATACCATCAGTTATCATCAAAATATTACTGTAAAATTATTGTCCACGTTTAGAGTTTTGGGAAAAAAAGCTTCAAATTGGAAAAAGTAGTTTAAGCAGCAATTTTGAAAAATCCGAAGAAACGGCTTGTACTACCGTGTTCTACGCATTGATTTACATAATATTATGTTAAAAAGCCACACAAAAATTTTTTGTCAATTTTGGTCAAAAGACCAAAGACTTGGGTATAAAATCGGGGTAAAAAATTTAGCTCTCGATTTGGCTAAAAATTGTTGAAAAGACTAATATTAAGGTGCAGAATATATACCATCAGTTGTCATCAAAATATTACTGTAAAATTATTGCCCACGTTTAGTGTTTTTGGGAAAAAAAGCTTCAAATGGGAAAAAGTAGTTTAAGCAGCAATTTTGAAAAATCCGTAAAACGGCTTGTACTACCGTGTTCTACGCATTGATTTACATAATATTATATTAAAAAAGCAACACAAAAATTTTTGTCAATTTTTGTCAAAAGACCAAAGATTATAGTAAGAAAAAGAGTATATCTTGAAAGTAAATTAATAAGAGTAAAACCTAAATCTATAGAATGTAACAGTAAAATTACTAAGCCATACATATAAATTAACATTTAAAGTAATAAAAAAACATGCACATACCAATACTAACAATTTAGTGCAATACAATAGATTTTTTCTATACTTAACTAATTTCACGTAATCGAGGATTTAATGTACAAAATAAAATTTAATTTAATTTTTTAAGGCGACGACGTAAAGAGCCAATACTAACATGAAAAAAAGTCAAAATTTTGTTTATTGCAGTTTGTAATTATTCTGGCAATGCCAAAATAGCGCCCATAATCTCTTCTCATTAAAGAAACTTGAAATGTGTTTTGTGCACGCGTTAATCTGGCAGGAACGTGAATACCCAACATTTCCAGAAGTGTGGGTGAGTAGACCGTCCCATTAATAAGTTGATATCCAAACAAAATGTCAAAGTTTTTCCGTCTTTGTACTAGGATTTTGAATACCGAACTTGTAGATGACATCGTCATAATTGCCTTCTAAATGGAATTTAATTTAAATGAAATATGCTTTATAAACTTACGTTGAATACGATCTAATTCCGTCATATCTTTTATTGTATACGGGGACCATATAACGGTACAATATTCAAGTTGAGGTCTTACCAAACTTTTATAAAAATGAAGAATGGTTTGGATGTTTCTAAAAGTAGCTGTATTCCGTTTGACAAAACCCAGCATTTGATTGGCTTTGGAGCAAATGATGGAAATGTGCTCAGAGAATGACCAGTTGCTAGTGAGGACTACACCTAGGTCTTTAATTTTATGAACTCTATTGAGAGAAACACCATCAAGTTTATAATCTCTTAAATATGTGTTTTGTTTTTTTGAAAAGATATAGTGACACACTTAGATATATTCAACGTAAGTTTACTACGGCGGCACCAATTATTAAATCTATCAAGATCGTCTTGCATGTTAAGGAAATCAGTATTAGATTTTATTTTATGAAAGATTTTTAAGTTGTCAGCATAGAGTAAGTATTGGCAACAGGTAAAGCAGGTAGAGATGTCATTTACAAACAAATTGAATAAGAGAGGGCCGAGATGGGACCCTTGGGGTACCCCGGATGTCACCGATATTGGTAGCGATACCATGTTACCAATACGTACCGACTGGGATCTATCAAATAAGTATGAACTGATCCACCTTAACAGTACCTACACCTCCAACTCCCATACTACTGAGCTTTTCCAGTAGAAGTTCATGATCAACAGTGTCAAACGCCTTGGAGTAATCAGTATAAACAGAATCTACAATTAGACTTTCCTCCAGTCGTGGTTATAAAGTCGGGGGAAAAAAATGTTGCTTTCGATTTGATTAAAATTGAAAAATCCGAAAAACGGCTTGTACTACCGTGTTCTACGCATTGATTTACATAATATTATGTTCAAAAAGCCACACAAAAATTTTGGTCAATTTTTGTCAAAAGTCCAAATGTATAAACATGGGAAAAAAATTTGCTTTCGATTTGACTAAAAATTGTTGAAAAGACTAATATTAAGGTGCAGAATACAGAAATACCATCAGTTGTCATCAAAATATTACTGTAAAATTATTGCCCACGTTTAGTGTTTTTGGGAAAAACTTCAAATGGGAAAAAGTAGTTTAAGCAGCAATTTTGAAAAATCCGAAAACGGCTTGTACTGCCGTGTTCTACGCATTGATTTACATAATATTATGTTAAAAAAGCTACACAAAAGTTTTTGTCAATTTTTGTCAAAAGACCAACGAATATAGTCTTGGGTATAAAATCGGGGAAAAAAATTTTCCTTTGATTTGACTAAAAATTGGTGAAAAGACTAATATTAAGGTGTAGAATACAGAAATACCATTAGTTGTCATCAAAATATTACTGTAAAATTATTGACCAAGTTTAGAGTTTTTGGGAAAAAAGCTTCAAATGGGAAAAAGTAGTTTAAGCAGCGATTTTGAAAAATCCGAAGAAACGGTTTGTACTACCGTGTTCTACGCATTGATTTACATAATATTATGTTATAAAAGCCACACAAAAATTTTTGTCAATTTTTGTCAAAATTTTGGGTATAAAATTGGGGAAAAAATGTTGCTTTCGATTTGACTAAAAATTAGTGAAAAGACTAATATTAAGGTGTAGAATACAGAAATACCATCAGTTGTCATCAAAATATTACTGTTAAATTATTGCCCACGTTTAGAGTTTTTGAAAAAAAGCTTCAAATGGGAAAAAGTAGTTTAAGCAGCAATTTTGAAAAATCCGAAAAAACGGCTTGTAAAGGGTGTTCCAGAAGTAGCGCCGAATTTCAAAGGGCAATAAAAAACTCAATTTTCGCTCAATTTGAAATTTTTTTATTGGAAAATGTAGCAAATATACTCCGATTTAAGTATGAAAAATCACATCTGGCATGTGCCCACCCAAACTCGCCGCACACTGCACCAAACGGTCATTGAAATTTTCGATCACTCGCCTGTCGGTCAAAAGTGAGCCCGTGGTTTCGAATTTGCGCACCAATCTTCGAACAGTGTTTCAGTGATTCGTTAGGTGCCTCATTACGTCCTAGACGATTACGAAGCACTCGAACCGTTGCCGTGGGGCTTTCATTACACTTGTAAAAGTTTTTAACACCAAAATACGCTGTTCTTTTGGAGAGCTGTTCCATCGCTAAAAAGTCACTAAACAACAAAAACTTAGTAACGAGCGGGTCGGTAACTCAAATCGGAATGATAATAGATAACAAAATCATAACATCATGGCTACCAATCTTCGCGGGAAACCATAGTGCCAACTTAAAATTCGGCGATACTTCTGGAACACCCTTTACTACCGTGTTCTACGCATTGATTTACATAATATTATGTTAAAAAAGCCACACAAAACTTTGTCAATTTTTGTCAAAAGACCAAATAAAAACGGAGAAAAAAAATTTTGCTTTCGATTTGACTAAAATTGGTGAAAAGACTAATATTAAGGTGTAGAATACAGAAATACCATTAGTTGTCATCAAATACTATACGTTTTTTCAAACAAAAAGTCACACGAGGTGATGTGGAGCGCAAAACACTTGTTTTTATTATGGCATAAGAATAAGTTATTATGAATCAGTAACCAACAAATATGTACTTAGACGTTGGAACAATTTTAGCTTTCCTACTATTTTTAAACCATTACAAATTCGCAAATCTTGACGTTTTATTCAGTTTACAGATTATTGCGTGTTCAATTAAATATGGTTTATGTGCGTAACAATTGGTGTTGGGTTGCAACTAATCAGTCATTTCAGATCTAATTTCGATTAAACAAATTTGCAACACCAACAGAAAACCACCAAAAACTGCACCAAAAACTTAACTCGGACACGTGTTTCAACAGCTAAGCTGTTATCATCAGCGATACCTTTCCTTTGATTAAATTTGCAACACTTTTTTTAATTATTTGTCGCGCTTTGTTTATCGAAATAATTAGTAAATTGATTAAGCATTGTAGCATTGATTATAAAGTTACTTTTTACTCAATGACTGTAGTCATAATTTGTATTACAGTATTCGTTGGCACTTTTAAATAGTTTATATCGTAGATTTTGAAATAATTTTTCTCTAATTAAAAATATTATATTTATATACAACATAACCACTAAATATAATACCACACAGTTTTCCAATATATATCACAAGTGTTCGAAAATTCTAAATGACGTTTATCGCTCTTCTGTCGGTTCCGTGCTGTTGTTGAACGTATTATCTGTTTCGGGAATACATTTTCGATAAAATTGCCTATTTCTAAATCCGCATTTTCATCGATTTCACAATTAGATGTTGTTGCGGGTTTTAAAAAGTTTTATCACAATATTCCATTGCATAGACTGTCTAAAAGCTTTCGCCGATAGATTTATGTTGTTTCCACTTCTTCTTCGCATAAGAGAAAAAAAAATTCAAGAAGATCTTGTTTAACCCTACGCGTTAAAAAGGAAATTGAAACCACTATTTTTTAAGTATTTTTAAGTCTTCCCATAAAAACAATATTGCCTGAATAGACTGTCTTAAACCTTTTAAAGAATGAATATCGTTCTTAGTTTGTCCATTTTTATTGTAGCACTGTAATTTGTATCATGTCACTTAAAAATAACTCTAAATTAAATCGTCTTATCGAAAGAACACATTGATATTCATTCGGATTGTTTAAAAACATTGGTATTTAAGACGTCGAATAAGTCATTTAGTTTCAGAATAAAATCGGCTGTATTCTCTGCAGTGTAGTCACTTTGTATTTGTTTAGTAGCTACACACGTTTTTATAGCAGAGGCTACAGTTCTGGAGAAAATATGTGTGGCATACTTAACAGGCATGTGTCTGGGTTAACGTGAGTGTCGGAAATTTTAAGGAATTATTCTTGAATTGATAGATTATTTATCAATAAAATATACCGACTTCACGTCTTCCCAGGACACTATTACTGACCCAACATGTATATTACTATTTATTAGGTTACTTAGGTTACTATTTGAACATTATCTAAAGATATCAACTTAAGATTTTTTAACCATTGATCACACCTGTTTTTGTGAAACGGAAAACAAAAAGAAACTCATGTCCACATTTTCGCGTTTATTTTTATTGCAATTGAAATAAGCACAATAATGCAAGTTTGTAAACTAGACGGGATACTAAACTAGAAATCCCTTCCAACTTTGTTCGTGCGATTTTATAATTTTATTGCGCAAACTCTATAGAAGTGTTAACAAGTAATTACCAATTTAAGAAAAATAAACAATATTTTGACTGTATTGTAACGTGCGTTGTAAGACCTCCCAAATAAAATTAAAAAAAAACTCCGTGTTTTAACGCTATAACCGTAGAAGCACATAGTAGAAATAAACAAACATCAAAAACACATAAGTAACTAGTTTTATGAGTAGTGTTGGTAGCTCTTGAATTCGATCCAGCGCGCAAGTCTAGTAAAGCTTGTATTACATTATACTTTTTCGTCTAGAAACTTTGACAAGTTTGTAAACTTGATGAACTTGACAAAACTTTGATAATGTAATACGGAAACTCCGTCCAAGTTTTGAAACTAGAAGCGGACCAAGTTTTCATCAAAGTTTACTTACTAGACTTGCGCGCTGGATCGAATTTAAGAGCTACCAACACTTACTCATAAACTAGTTACTTATGTGTTTTTGATGTTTGTTTATTTCTACTATGTGCTTCTACGGTTATAGCGTTAAACACGGAGTTTTTTTTAAATTTTATTTAGGAGGGGTCTTACAACGCACGTTACAATTACAGTCAAAATATTGTTTATTTTTCTTAAATTGGTAATTACTTGTTAACACTTCTATTGAGTTTGCGCAATAAAATTATAAAATCACACGAACAAAGTTGGAAGGGATTTCTAGTTTAGTATCCCGTCTAGTTTACAAACTTGTCAAAGTTTTCTAGACGAAAAAAGTATAATGTAATACAAGCTTAAGTAAACTTTGATGAAAACTTGGTCCGCTTCTAGTTTCAAAACTTGGACGGAGTTTCCGTATTACATTATCAAAGTTTTGTCAAGTTCATCAAGTTTACAAACTTGTCAAAGTTTCTAGACGAAAAAAGTATAATGTAATACAAGCTTAAAGCGCCTTTTGGTTCAAACCAAATGTGGTTACCTCCATTGTAAACATTTAAAAAAAACAAAGTGTTCAAAATTAAATTTTTATATAACCTTCTTCAACGTGTTTTCAGTCTAGTACTTTAATAAACGGTTTCGAAATCAGTTTAACTATTTAAAAAATTTTAAATCAAGCTTTTCGTAAAATATGCAGTTACCGCCTTTCAGCTTACCGGCAGTATACGCTACCGAGACACCTCTTTAGTTCAGTACCTACTAGCAAAGAGTATAAACAATACCTTTTTCAGTATGGCGGGTCGTGAGACACGGTCTTTAGGTTAAACGATAAACAAATTTCTAACTGAATAATTGGTTTGGTTTTTTCTCTGAATACGTATTTAACAAAATAACAACACATATCTGTAGTGGAACTGTGAGCAGTCCTATCAAAATGGATCAAATGCTACCGAGTCCGGGGTTCAGCATCCCCAGCATAGGTACTTTATTTAAAAATCTCATTTTTATTTCATTCATATGCATTGAAGGTACTCCGCTTCATCAGCCAGAAGAAGATCAACAGATTCTTCCCAATGCTTTACAGCAACAACAATTATCGCAACCACAAATTCCACCTTTGGCACCTATGGGCGGTTTAACGCCAACTCTAGGATTAGGAATGGGAATGTCTGTGATACCACAAACTACCAAATACGTACCTGGCTTTGCGACTCCTCAAAGTTTAATGCAACCTCAAACACCTGTTTGTACTTTATTATCTTGTAATTCTCATTTACAAAATACTGTTTTAGCAACAGTCTATGGTAAATGTTGGTGGATCAAGCAACTCTATTGCTCCGCCAAGCATTGGCCCAGCCACTCCTGCTCCCAATGACGCCTTTAACTCCACATTCAGCCGATCCCGGAATAGTACCCCAACTACAGTTAGTATAATTCCCATTTATCTTCAATATTTGAGATTTCTTTTTAGGAACATTGTGTCGACAGTGAATCTTAATTGTAAATTAGACCTAAAGAAAATAGCTTTACATGCTCGTAACGAGAATATAACCCAAAACGATTTGCCGCTGTTATTATGAGAATACGTGAACCAAGAACAACTGCATTGATCTTCTCATCAGGGAAAATGGTTTGCACCGGTGCTAAAAGTGAGGAGGACTCTCGATTAGCTGCAAGGAAATATGCTAGAATTATACAAAAATTAGGTTTTCCTGCTAAGTTTCTCGATTTTAAAATACAAAACATGGTGGGCAGTTGTGACGTTAAATTCCCTATAAGATTAGAAGGACTTGTTTTAACACATGCAGCTTTCACATCTTATGAACCAGAACTTTTTCCAGGATTAATCTATCGTATGGTTAAACCTAGAATTGTGCTTTTAATTTTTGTTTCTGGGAAAGTTGTATTAACGGGTGCTAAAGTTCGACAAGAAATTTATGAGGCTTTCGATAATATTTATCCTATTCTTAAGAGTTTCAAAAAGCAGTAGTGGTTTACTGTATTACTTTTAGTCAATTTAACTGTGTTAAGTCTTTATTGCTGTATGTTGAAGGTATTATGATAATTGAATATTTTTTTACTACTGCATGTGTGTTACTTGCAATAAAACGTCGTTTTTTAAGAATGTTTTTGTACAATTTTACTTCATCTTCTTTTTTGGTTATTAACACTCAGACCACGGTACCCAATAACACTCCGACTAAATATAAGGAAGCTTGTTATATGAAACCTAAAAATAACTCTTTGATCTGTGTTTGTATACTGTTTTGGACACCAATCTTATTTTCTACTATTGTTTAAAATTCTTAATTTTTCTATTTTCATTGTTTTTTATGTTATTGTCATGAGTGCCTCTATTTCTTTTATGTTTATGTAGAATACTGACCCCAAAATATTAACATTTAATCCAAATCACTTTAAATAAATTGTGGCTCCTTACTAAGTTACAGGGCGTTTCATTTAAAAATTAGAAAGCTATTTGTACCTGTTACCATAAGGTATTTAATAGGGCTATTCCGTTATCATATTATACGTAGTTGAAGTTAGCGTTAAATTAGATTTAAATCTGAAAAATATTTCGATCGTTCGCGAGAATTTACAGCGCACCAGTTACATCGTCAACAAAATATAAAATACGAAGAACCCGGCCCTTGTATAGAAATACTACTTGTTATTATTGACCTAAGCAACAAAATATGCAGGGCATTTGACGTATATTGTACTAATAAACTTTAAAAAACATAATTTTTGTCATGAACGTTTCTAATCGTTTAGAGCATTAAAAAAAACTCTTAGGTCTGGTCTTTTCACCTCCAGTTAACTTTATCAGTCGGTTAACCTTTAAGTGGTAACGCGGTGTCTCTCAGGCACAGACGCATTTTCAGTTTACAATATTTCTGTCATTTTTGTAAATATGTAATTTTCCTTTCAGGTAATCTTTTATTACACTATTGAGAAACGAAAGTTATAAATTCATAAGTTTTAGTGCACATCGGAATTAGTTTGTAGCCTCTAAAGTGTATTGGGTTGTTTTCTGTGTCTCGGAAACACCGGGTTACTGTAAATGTCACGTATATTTTTGAATTATAAACAGAAATATTACATTTCAATAAACACCAAAACATACATTGACGCCAGCACTTTCATAAATAACGTACATTATTACCTTTCAGTTATGCTTACGCAGTATATAACAATGTGTAATTCTTTTCAAGAGTGAATATTTAGTTGTCTAAAATATCTTGCCGTGTGCGTATGCTAATAAATCTTCTAACGTCGACTGTTGTATATAATTTCAATAAAAAAAACATAGTTATGGCAGGTACAAGCAGAGATTATTATGAGTTTCATCGACCCCTTAGTGAACAAGAATTATTACAGGCAGCAGAAGATTCTGTTCGTGAGATTGAAGAGTTTTGGAACACGCCGTGTTCAGATACGGATTTAGAGGAACATGAAAGTTTCAGTGAACATAATACTGATACTGAAGAGGAAAGTGAAACTAGCATTACGGATCATGAAGAGGAGGAGGCCGTTCAAGAACAAGGAAATTATTATTTAGGCAGAGATAAAATTTCTAAATGGGAAAAAAATCGCTTCCAGCATCCAGGACCAGACAACACAATATTGTAACACATTTACCTGGCAGTATTGGAGTTGCGCGAAGTGTTGTGAATTATTTAGAAGCTTTTTTATTATTTTTTGACAATGAAATTACCAGTTTGTTAGTGGAAAATACAAATATCTACATAATTACAAAAAATTAGTGGCAACTACGTTCAAAAATCTCAATGTCGGGAAACAACAGATATAGAAATGAGAGCTTTTCTAGGTTTGTTGATAATGTCGGAAGTGTTACGTGGTTCTCATTTATTTGCCCAAAAAGACATAGGACATCATTTCTTTAGTTCAGTTATGACATATAAACGTTTTCTGTTTCTTTTGGCATCTTTAGGTTTTGATGATATACGTACACGAGGTGAAAGACTCAAAACAGACAAATTAGCACCAATTAGGTCTTTATTTGAGAAAATAGTGCAAAAGTGCTCGACATTTTTTCCGGCCAAGTGAATATGTAACCATAGACGAACAACTTATCGGTTTCCTAGAGAAATGCAGTTTCCCAATACTTACCCAATAAACCTAGCAAATATGGAATAAAAATATTTGCCATGGTTAACGCCAGAAATTTTTATTGCTCAAAGATGGAGATTTACGCGGGTAAACAACCAGATGGGCCATATGCAGTTTCCAACACGGCAGAAGATATTGTCTGTAGGCTAATAGAACCGGTAAATCAAACGGGGACGAACGTGACCGTTGATAATTGGTACACAAGTATCCCACTGGCCTTACGTTTACTTCGTCAGCATCGACTAACACTTGTAGGAACAATTAGAAAAAACAAAAGGAAATTCCTACTGATTTTCAAGCAAATAAAAATCGACTACAATATTCAACATTACTTGGATTTACCAAAGAAATGACATTAATGTCATATGTACCAAAGAAGTCTAAAGCTGTTATATTACTTTCAACTTTTTCACAATGATGGTAAAATAGATCCAAGCACGTATGAGCATCAAAAGCCAGATATTTTGACTTTTACAATCTCACAAAAGGTGGTGTTGATGTAAATTGTAAACGATAAACTCTGTGCCACTTATAATGTTGGCAGAAGAACTAGAAGATGGCCTGTAGTTATATTCTTTCACCTACTAAATATTGCTGCAATAAATGTCAAGGTTATATGTGAAGCAAATTCGGGAAACCCAGTAAACAGAAGCAAATTTTTGAAGGAACTGGCTTACGAAATGGTCAAACCATGGCAAGTAATAAGAGTAGAAGATACACATATTCCGAAAGCAATTAGGAAACGACTCAGAGAAGAACTAAACTTACCAGATAAACCAGTCCCCGAGCAGCCAGGAGGTCAACGCAGAAGATGCTATTATTGCCCTTTGGCTAGAAATAGGTCAACTAAACAAATATGTATGAAATGCCGGAGAAATGCATGTGGGGAACATATTAGAAACATTTGTGTTGAGTGTTTGCAAGACAATGACTAAAATTATTAATTTTAGGTACCATGCACTTTAAGGAACAAATAAGAAATATTTTTAGTTTTCAATATTGTTTTATAAATACTAAAGCACTTTTTATTTTCAAAAATTCTATATTCTTGACATATAATATTGCATCATTCGTTTAATTATATTTTAAAAGCACTTGCACGAATATTTTGGAGTCCGTGTGTACGAGACACCGCGTTACCGTAAAGACTAAGTCGAGTGACGCTACCACTTAAAGGTTAATTACTATGGAGACACAGTTTTGAGCCAATCAAATCTTTAGATAGTTGCGTTTCCAAGGTGATAAACAGACAGATAAATTTAACTGGAGGTGAAAAGAACGAACCTTAGAGACATATACGTAAGACCATAAATATACAGAACTCTTAATTGAAATCATTACAATATTGAAAAAAAAACTGACTGACCTTTATTTAATTCAGTCGACACTTACTTTACATTCAGAAAAAATGGTCAACAAGAAAAATATTTTGTTCCTGAGAATCACCTCTTTGGTTTCTGAATTAAACGTCAAAACGTACGTCAATTTTTCTTTACAGTTTTTTTTCGTGTTTGTTTTTGGTGCAAATACAAAATATGGAAGGTGATCAGTACCTTACAGTACTCCATAGTCAACAAGAAAACATGTTGTTCCTGAGAATCACCACTTTGGTTTCGGACCTGGTCATCAAGACCCTCCCGGATAATTACGAAAAAATGTATAACAATGTTTCACAAAACACAATCACATTACACACTTAATTAATATTATTACATGTTCGTGAATACTAGGGTGGGTAAGGGTTGGCATGTTTAGGTTTTAGTGGTTTGCAATTAAATTAAGTATTTTTTAAGCTAATAAAAATTTGTGACAACGAAAGACTTAAACGTTATAATTTTCATTAATATTCAACTACAAAAATTAACCCTTTTGACCGCTAAAACATTTAAATATCTTATTGTAGCTTATTCGCTATTAATAATTTTTTTTACGATAATGCAATGTAGAAGGACTACTTATTATTAATTAGTGATGATAATATTTGTTGCTATTTTAACGATTTTCATTTCATTTTTTTCTTTTCTTTGGCAATTTTATTGATTTTCTCAATCTGAAGTAAGTGTCGACTGAATTAAATAAATTTGAGTCAGTTTTTTTGCAATATTGTAATGATTTCAATTAACGAGGTATATTTATAGGTCTTTTGTATATGTATCTAAGAGTTTTTTTAATGTTCCTAAACGATTAGAGCCGTTCATGACAAAGAATTATGTCCTGCCCTGCCCTGCTCAATATTTTGTTGCTTATATCAATAATAACAAGTAGTATTTGTATACAACGGCCGGGTTCTTCGTATTTTATATTTAGTTGATGATGTAACTGGTCCGCTGTAAATTCTCACAAACGATCGAAATATTTTTCAGATTTAAATCTAATTTAACGCTAACTTCAACTACGTTTATTAAACTATTAAGTAAGTGTATTTCATCAATAATAAATCTCTAAAAATGAGTCACGAATCTAAGAAAATCACGAGATTACTGCAAAAATTGTTGATCTGTTTGTGTATAAACTAACAAAGGTGGTACAAGACGCAGTAAAAAGTGAAAAATAACTTATCCTGAATGAATATGAAGAACAAATCCATAGTCTAAAATCGGAACTAAATAAAGTTCAACAAGAAATGGATTGTGCAAAAGATATACTTGAACAGTATTCTAGATGTAATAATCTTCGCATAGGTATTGGGATTCCTTCACTTCTAATGAGAATACGGATAATTGTTGTCGACTGTGTAAACACCAAATGGGAATTAATATTACCGAGGACGCTATCGACTTTTGTCATCACTTGCCGTCAAAAAACTCTAATTCAAATCCTATTATAGTAAAGTTTGTACACCACAAAACCAAAAACTTAATCCTCAGAAATAAGAAACACGAAAATTGTAATTAAAAGAAGATCTGACTCAAGTTAGATTAAAATTATTGAAAGAAATCATGACTATGACACCAAAAACACATGGACTATGAACGGTGTTATAATGTTGAAATTCAACTGAATTTATAAGGTTTCATCAAATGTGACTTAGAAAAAATCAATGCACTTATAAATGCATGGTTCTGTTCATTTGTAAGTTTTGAATTTAATAAAGAAAAAACAAAAATATCGTCTCTGGGAGGATTATGATATAAACTGACACGTTCTGTTCAATATGTATAGTATATTAAGAATCAAGAACGGTAAGGGACGTTTACCGGTCGACGACAAAAGTTTGACGGAGACCGGTAAACCCTTAACGTTCATGATTTTATAATATTTTTTGCACAATCGTATTAAATTACACTTCAATGAAATTAATTCAATTTCTAACAAACGAAAAATCAAGTGACGTTTAGGGGAGACCGGGGTTGGTTGTTACGGTTTTTACTTTTAATTTTTTGTATTTTTCCATTTGGTAGTGAGGAGCTATAATTTAGATACAATTTCTGCCGAACCTTCGGATATCTACTGGCGGTGTCACCTTTTAAAATAGAATAAACAAGAATATGTCAAAAACGATTATTATTCTGAAATGTCTTCTGTAACAACTTACCCCAGAGTGGGGTAAGTTGTTACAGGCTTGAGGTGAGTTGTTACAAACATCATAAATATTCACAAGTTATCATCCGACTCACAATTGTGGCACCAGAAGGGATAGTTTCCATCAGTGCATTCCTCGTGGGCCCAACCATGGCAACCCGTACATTTAATCCACTTTTTCGCGAGATTTGGAGTTGGAGAATGGTTCAGTGCAGATCAAGCAAAAAGTTTCGTCATCGGACGAAGTTTCATCATCTTCATCTCTGTAGTTCTTCATTTGTTTCTTGTTCTTTATTGTACCTTTTTATTTTTATCCGTGTAGAGATAGATTCCGCTTTGTCCCAGTCTTATTCACTCGCCCCCTTCAACTTTTTAGCTTGACGTTTCTCTTCCTCGGCTTCCAGTTCTTTTTTATTAGGTGTATCTGTTAAAATGGCTGCCTTTCGCTTTTTACGCCCTTTTGGGTATCTTTACGTTTATCGGCTTTCGGGAGAGGTCTTACATCAGAGGGACCGTAATATTGTTCTTTATGGCGGAACAAACATTTGGAGTGGACACCTGTGATGTGGAAGCCTGTCGCAATGGTGATTGATGTGGAATGCTGGACATCTTCGATGTGGAAGCCTGTGGAGTTATGCAGACGTCTGATGCATGAGTAGAATCCTGCCGCAATACTGAAAGAGGTGACAGTGGAGTTGGTGTTTGCTGATCGTGGCGATCCAAATTGGTAACCAAACCGTCATCCAGTAACATGTCTGGCTCATCTCCAAATTTTCTCCGTCATTGTTGATTTCTTCGTCACGATTTACTTGGCCTTGAACTTTGTCAGGATGAGGACGATCTGTGACGGCGCTAGGGAGAAATTCATCATCGGAAAATACATCTCTGTTGAAAGGCCATATACCGAAAACTCGAAATCCGGCAAAAATATTTTTGGAGTTGCTGCTAACGGCAAAGCTTCACGAACCACTCCAGGGATATCATAAATACACATACATTTTCCTGGATGATTTCGCATCCATGAGTCGCAAAGCTGTTCACATATTTTTCAGTGGACCATAGACAGATCTGTCCAATGGTTGAAGCTTGTTCGAGCAATGGGGTGGTAAGGAGAGAACAACTATTCCATTTCTCTGCAAAAATCAATTCCTTGTACGGACAGGTGCGAGTCATGATTATCAAAAATCAATAACACCGGCTTCTCTTTTGTACATCTTGTAAGCTTTGCAAAATGCTCGAGAAATGTGACAAAATGTTCTTTTATCATCCAGCCAGACTTGTTGGCAGCTCCAATACATCCAGGTGGACCATTAGAAACGAAATAACTTCGATAATTGACTCGTGGGAAAATGAACATGGGAGGCAATGTATTGCCACTGGCGCTTGCCGCCAACGCCATTGTGACCAGTGTACCTCTTTCACCAGAGGACACTGATCCAACTTGTTTTTCACCCTTTTGGCTATGATTCGATCTGGTCGTTGAACCGTAGTGATACCGGTTTCATCACGTTGTAGATATCTTGGCATTCAAATTTGTAACGATCCATTACTTCTTCCAAAAGGTCGAAGAACTTTTTACGTTTGTTCGGTTGAAACTCGTAGCCCGAAGGAGAACTTGTGGGTTCGGGTGTCCGCAATGATAACTCAGGATGACGTTTAAGAAATCCGCTCAACCAATCCTTGATGCTATCATCTTCTCTGCCCAGTAACCTCTTAGTGGAATGTTATTTTTGAGGAAGCAAATTCAAAAGGCGAGTTTTCGTACTTCTGTTGTGGAAAGGCCGTAGAATGTTTTAGAAGTATATATCAAATATTTTGCCAAGTCCGTTTCAAGCTGATCCGGTAGAATTTGACGATTCTTTTATACCCGCTTGACGGAGGTGGATCATCGGGTCCCTAGAAGCACAATAAACTATATTAAACAAGTGTAGAATGTAGGTAGGGTTCTCAAGCGCATATGACGAGTTTGATTGATAAATGCTTTTTAAATGTGCATTGTAATTCGGAAAATAAAACTTGATTCATTTCATAAGAGAGCCTGTTATGGTGTTGTCTGTCATAAAATTAGCAAGCTTGATTGATAGTTTTTGGGCATGAACATCTAATTATTTTAAATAATCACAATTCACCATGATATGCGCAGTGTAGTTGCTTACATAAACAACTAGAACTAGTGTAGTTAAATAAACAACTATTATTATTACCTGCGGCTTTAACTTTTCTACAGTATCTTTGCAAAGTCATGAAGTTGATTTGAAAATCAGCTGCAACCTTTCGAAGGGATCTCTTGTTTTTATAACTTCTTCGGCAGCTCTGGCATAGACACCCGAAAGGTGTGCTTCTACTTTCCGTCTTCTTTTGTAGGTCCTCATTTTCAACTATCAAAAAAACCTAAAACAAAGTAAGTAGCAATTTATTTCAATGAACTGAGCGAGAATACCAATATAGAAGACTGGGGCTGGTTGTTACAAGTAACAACCAGCCCCATCGTCATACACACTTGCCCCACGGCAGTTTTCAAACAAAAGACTAATTTTTTCCGTAACCTTAAAAATGTAATGAACCGGTCTGACATGCAAAAATGAACATAATTGCTAGGTTTTCTTCCCGAGAAAATTTACGCAAGCAAACTGTAATTGATGAGGCAGTAATGAAAGAAACTTCCGGCATGCAACAAATTACTAAGAGGATTAAAATCAATGAAGCTTACCTTGGACATTTTAGCCAACCAACCGATCGGAGCAAAACTTGGACGATGTGCGCTGTAATGCAATATATGCCCATGATGGAGCCCGCATTGCGCTCGGATGTATGGCGGAGTTTTAAACGCGTTGTAACAACTTACCCCTGTAACAACCAACCCCGGTCTCCCCTACATTTTGGAGAAATAACGCAATATAGTAGTAATTTTTACTTACCGACGTTTTAGGACTAGCAACCAGTAAACACATCCTACCGTCATGGAAACGGAGGCTGTAAAAAAACAAAAACGCTCGCTCGTGCAAAAAAAATTAAACGTGTCAAAATGTTTCAAATTTAATAAACAAAATTTGAATGACAATTTCGTTACCATAGTAACCAAATCAAATTACAAAAAGTCTCTTAGACTCGTCGGTTTGAATCCTCCCCGAAGCGATATTTTTTGTGTTTTCTTTATTCAACTAAACACTTACAAATGAGTATAAGAATATTTTCTAATAGACATTTTACCAGTTAATTATAATTAACATAAATTGTTTATATCAGATATCTCAAAAAGTGTTAACATGGGATTGAAATATTAACATGTAAAATCCTATGGCCAATGTTAAATGAAAAGCACTGTATAAACTATTTTTAAGTTATCATAAGAATTTACATTCAAATTTTAAATTATTATTTAACTAAGTAGGTATTTTTTATTTAATTGTCATATTTTGTGAATAGGTACTTTATACTGATTACAAAAAGAAAGAAAAATATTGTTAATTTGATACTCCGTTGCAAACAAATTAATTTACTTTGTTATTTTCTTTTTCCCTTATTTTATTTGATTTTAGATGTGTTCACTCAACACGGCTTATGTAAATATTAGATCGCTTCCACCAAAAGTACCCGACCTTGACAAACGATTGACGGCTATAGCTGTGACTATAGTTTTAATTCGTAAGGACAGAGCTCATAAAGGAGGTGGAGTATGTATATATGTTCCTGACTGTTTTAGGAAGTTTATAATCAATCGTTTTAGCTATAAATTTATAAGTAGTACTAAAAATGTTATTGAAGAGTTATGGATACAACTAACAATATCTGGTACTAAAGTTATTATCCACCATACGTATTTTTAAGACATTTTGTGATGAATTTGAAGAATCTTTAATATTATGTACTACTATTGCTGATCAATTAATTTGTATGGGTGATATCAATATTAATTTACTAAATCATTCTAAGCACACGATAGTCGATACTTTTTTGACAATGATTAATGCTATAAACCTGAGACGAACTAACGCGTATTGGTTCCAAATCCGCTACATTAATTGATGTAGTATTGCTTAGTAGTAATGCTCGAATAACAAATAGTGGAACCGATAACTTTACTTTTCGGATCATGAAGCTGTTCTGCAATTCAAAAATAAATCAAAAATTCCAAAATTTATCACGTACAGGTGCTTGAAATCATTTAACTACGATTGTTTTTATCGCAATTTATGCTCGGTCCCTTTCAACAATATGTACCATAATAATAACATTGCCGAAAAATTAAACATGCTCAATTCATACCTAACTGCGGTAATAAACCATCATGCACCAATAAAAACCGTTAGAATGACTAAACCCTGGTTAACTAATAGCATTCAATTATACTTATGTCTTCAAACAAAGCAAAATCTAAATATAAGAAAACCAAACATAAGCCTCATTTGGATTACTACAAGACGCTTAGAAATTTTACTAACAATGCGATTAAAAATGAAAAAAAGCCTATTTTAACTATATTTTCAATAATAAAAAACTGCAAAGAAATTTGGAAGGAATTCAAAACTTTTAAATATTGCAAATCAATCTAATTATTTACTACCTGCTTCTTTACAAGATCCCAACAAACTAAATAAAATATAGAATCCATTCCAAAAGCTAATAATAATGACACTGAGTGCATTAACTACTACACTTTGAACAATATCAACAACAATTTTGAATTTGCATTGGCAGATACAGATCTAATCAAATCAATTATTCAGAACCTAAAATGTAATAGTGGAAGTTGCGACAATATTAATGCACGTGTTATTAAATTATCTTGCCATTTTTGGATACCATACATTACACATATTGTAAACGTCTGCATTTCAGAAAAATACTTCCCTACATGCTGGAAAAAATGATGTTGCTACTCCTATTCCAAAGAAACCTCTGAACCTATTCATTATTCTGATCTTCGGCCAATTAGCATACTACCAATCTTATCTAAAGTATTTAAAAACGTTAAAGATACGCAACGTAGGTCTTACCTGGAAACATTCAAATTTTACCTGAACCTCAGTCAGGATTCAGAAGTGGTCATAGTTGCTTATCTGCACACTTACACGAGTTACTAATGACATTTGTGTTAATACGGACTCTGGTAAACTTACGGTGTTGGTTTTATTAGATTACACCAAAGCCTTTAACTTAATCAATCACAAAATTTTATGTACGTAGTATTCTAAATTCTATAGACTTTGCGAGTAATGCTATTGAATTGATTAATAGCTATTTGACAAACAAAAGTCAAGTAGTTAAGGTAGCTGGTTTAAGGTCTCAACTTTTTTTTTGTTAGACGTGGGGTACCGCAAGGGTGTATACTTAGACCTCTTTTATACATTATTTATAGGTACTTCCGCAATTTCATAAATTTTTGAAAGCTTGTTCAATTCATACTTACGCCGACGATACACAACTCTACTATGGGTTTAATTTGACTTGAAAACATTATGTGATATATTTAAGCAACATTGTCTTCAATTAAATCTAACAAAATCTGTAATTTTAGTTTTGGCAGTCATTTCTAAAGAATGAAATTAAAAAATCTTTAAAATTAAGTATTAATGATAACATATTAGCAATTGTTGATGAAGTTCGGAATCTAGGATTAATTGTATTGATTAGACACTTTGACACTTAGGTCTCACATTAACTTAAAATAAAGAATGCTTAATTACTTTATAGTCAAAAACAATACTTAACACCAAAATTAAAATACTTCTATGTGAAACGTTGGTTTTATCTCAATTATTGTGATCAAATATATAACTCCTTCATTACTTACAATACCAAGAAGCAAATTCAAAGAGTTCAAAACAGCTGCATGGGCGTTAGAAAATACGATCATATTTCACAATCCTCAATTGATTTAAAATGGTTAAAAATGGAGAAGAGACGAAAACTTCATTCGGCTGTTTTCTTCATAGCATTCTTCTAACTAGAGAACCATCATATTTATATAGAAAAATTACTTTTCGGGAAGATATACATAATTTAAATATAAGATTTAAAGGTTTAATTAGTCCTCCTGTGCACAGAACTTCTTTATTTCAACTAAGCTTTTCCTATTTACTTTAATCAATACAATGCCATACCCCTTCATTTAAAGCAACATTCTGTAAATAAATTTAAAAAAGAATATAAGAACTTACTGTTGCATGAGCATGTTCTGGATTAACATGTTGTATTTTTATTTTTCTTTTTTTAATCACCTTAATCTAGCTTTTGTGTAATAACATCAAAAGGATTTTGGGAATCATCAAGGCAACGCTCGAGTTTATTTTGTTTGACCTTTTAACCATTTTCCAAAGAATTTTTAATATTTCTATGGTTGGAAATTATTTCTCTTCTTAAAGGTACACTTAAAATTTTTTAGCAATTATCCATACAATCTATGAACGATTTGCAACTTTTACTCAATTTACCCAATGTTTCAATTCAGAGAGACCAATTCTTCAATCAAATCAACAACTCTAATAACACACTAAAACGTTCATGAAACATCCCCCCTTCGACCTACGCGAAGTTGCAAGGACGTTTCCCAACGTCGCATACTGTTTTGAAAACGTTCTGTAAACAAAGTTTGTGTACAAATGGAACGTTCCAACATGTCAACATTGAAACGTTCTGAAAACGTCCCTGAATACTTCAAAAACAACCAAAAATTTATTTAAAATATGTTTTATTTTTATTTTGATGTAATTGAAATTTGATTGGTTTTACTTTCTTTAATGCACCAGTGAGTTTGAAACTGGTTACTGTCGACTAGAATTCGATTTTTTAAGAATTCCTAATAGTCCGATTTTTTATTTATTAAGCTCTTGTCTGAAAATTAGAATAGGTGAACCGTTCACTGCAGAACAGATTGGTATAATTTGGTTTCTTTTTCTTAACTGCTATCGTTGGGGAAACAATGGAAAGATCAGATCCATTGTCAACTAAAAAAAATGTTTGTGCATGGATTGATGATACAAAGGCGGTTGTTACCAAGATGTAACGTCTCGTCGGCCGTTGACGCGTTTTTTGACTAGTTTTTTTGTAGCAAGGTTAATGAGAGCAACTTTGTCGACAGATATGTAAGCTGTTTAACAACTTGATCTTGATTAGTATAGCCAACTAAACATAAATTGCATAGATAACAATCTCGAAACCCTCTGTTCAACAAAAGATTGAACAATAGCAAACAAACACCAAGAATCACTCGACAGCTTTTCGTTCTTATGGGACTTTTCAGAAGTGAGAGATCTCATTGTAAATTCGACTATCATTCACTATTGTACAAATGCACGCTGTCGACTATATTCCGTACAGGAGGACGCCTAATAAGTGTGTTTTGACATCTAGTTTCGTCTTGAGCTATCGTAACATGTCCGAAAATGCATTTGAATTAAATTATTGTAAATTATTACATTAATAACCGAAAAAAGTTTTAAAAAAAAAGTCTAATTGAAAACATGTTGTCATAAGCTTTAAATAAGACGTCGATGAAACGTTCCTTGGTAACGTTACAGAAACCACTTAGAAAGACGTTCCTAAAACGCACCAATTAAGCTTGAGACGTTACAGACGTATTGGAACTCTGACGGGACGTTTAGGGAACCAAGTGTGTGTTATTAGGAAAAAGCAAACATATAATGCAATACTTTATAACACACATATTACTTCTTTCCATAAAAAGCCGAAAACACTTAAATTTTGTTACTTGTCCTCGTTTTATTAAGTGTCAATGTATTTGTTGGTCAACAGAGAATGACCGTAAAAATCTTAAGCATGAAATCCGGAACTTTTTCAAACACCGTTACTAATTTATTACTAACTCACACTATAGTAAATGCTTTCACTGTAACAAGATTGTAAAAATACTACAGATTGAGAAAATCAATTAAAAAACTCAAGTAATACATACATGGCAAAAGAGGAAGTGCCCAGATCGGTACTGCATTACACAAATTAATTAAATTAATAATTCACAATAGCATACCAAACATTAAATAATTATTATGCGTGTACTAAGCGGGACGTGCGCGTAATTCTTTACACATCCTAATCGAGTTAACAAATCAATTACATATTCACAGCTAGGTACTAGTGCTACGGTGTCTCTATTTGTAGTGAAGCAATTATTAAATAAAAAACACAATAGATCCAAATTATGTAATATTACAAATTGCCCACCAACTTTCACAAACTGTTACAGTAGCGTAGGTATAGTCACACTTGCTCAGTTAAACTTCCGATTTTTTGTGCAAAAGCGTTTGTTTAAATTCGTTTAAAATTGTTAATGCAATCGAGTGCTGTGTTTTAAATGTTATCGATGGTAAGTTAATTATTGCACTCAATCATTATTTTTTTAAAATTTTTTGTGGTTGCATCATTTTGTGTCATTAGCGTGAGTGACTTGTGGTCGCATTTAGTGTTTAGAATTTTTAAAGATTACGTTTTTATGTTTCTAATTCGACAACGAAAATTAAGCGTGTATGAATCTTAAAATGTATCAAATATGCTATAATGGTTTTGAGTCTACGTGCCTAGAGAACTATAGCGATATCTTCTTTCTCCACATCTTAAAAATAATAAGATGGGGATTATGCCACTGTTTCACAACCAGAAATTATTACAACTTTTTTTTTACTTTTTCTGACAAATTGAATTTAATACGTTGAGTTCTATTTGTAGAGATCTGCCCAACAGTTACAGTCTAAACCCAAAGCTTGAGGGTGTCTTATCTCCCAAAACTTGATCTCATTTTATTTGTTGAAGTTTCTATTTTTGAAATAAAAAGTTATACCCAAGTTTAGATCAAACGCACCTAGTAGAAGACCCATTTAATTGTATAAAATTTAATCTATTTTTAATGCACTGTCAGTTTAACAAATTTTTTTAAAGCTTTATTTGTTTGTCTTAGTTCAAAATTTTAATATTAATATACAATTTTTATTACTTTAAAATTACATTTTGAGATAATGATTTCTCAAAATTAATTTAAAATAAAATAATTACTTACTTTCAAATAGCTCAAAATGTTTTCGTTGAATTTTGAATTAGAGTCGGAAAATCCTTATATTCTAAATTTAAATAAAAAGTATACCTATTATAGGACGATTGAAATGTAAGAACCTGTCACGTGAATCAATCTTCAACGCAAATCATAAAAATATACCTTACTATAAATGTATTTATTAAACTAGGGTATAATTTGAATAACACCACAAACGAAATTACGAAATACACTTCGTTGTTGCCTTAATGTGAACAGTAGACTCACTTTCTTTTTCTTCACTTTTTTTTAAATTACGGGTTCTTCCGTTTCATTTTTGTTCATTTTGAGGGCCGCGTTGTCTTTACATTTCAATCTGCCTTTACCTAATTTACGCAATTTTTGCATCAATAATATTTATCGAAATATTCTTAAATTAATTTAAAAAATGTTACGCTATTACTTTGTCTATTTGATTTGATATGAAGTTAAAAAATGTTATGTGGTTACATCAGCTATAAATAATAATAATAATAATAACAATAATAATAATAATAATTCCTCCAGGGAGCCTGCAGTGTGCAGGTACGGGCTTAGCAAACCCGGGGCTCCTGAACTCTTCAGTGGGCCAGGGGACCACTGTCGTATAAACCCCTTAACTTGGTACTACCGGTTTTTTTTTCCGGTACGAGGGTCTGCCAAGTTGGACCTTTTTTCCACCATGTGGAAGAGCTATAAAATGCAAAAAATGGTATGAATCAAAAAGGTAATGCCTCGGATGCATTAGAGGGTAAATCTACCTCTAATGCGGGACGTCAGCCCTATGATAACAACCACAGCATGACAACGGACGTAGATGTGAACCCACCGAAAAACCCACACGCCCTAAATCGGGGTGGTGCCAGTGGTGCACCTAAATCCACCACTACGAATTCGGAAAAGCGTACTCTGCCGCGGTTCTGGATCGTAACCAAGAAGGAAGGGGATTTCTTCAAAGAAAGCCCGTTTGCGATACATAAACAAATCTTTGGATACATAGGAGAGCTTAAAATAATAAGGAAAGTTAGAGAAGGTTTATTAGTAGAGACTATTTCTTCGGCACAAGTTAGTCGTCTACAATGTATTACTAAACTGGGACAAATAGCTGTAACGGTAAAATCGCAAGCGAAGCTTAACCAGAGCAGAGGTGTGGTTACTTGTAGAGATCTCTTGAATTGCTCTATCGAAGAAATAGTGGAAAGCATGACGGATTAAGGTGTGATAGAAGCTCGCAGGATTAAGACAAGGAGGAATGGTACACTAGAAGATAACGCGAGTTTGATACTCACCTTCAACAAGCCAGCCATCCCCCAGAAAGTGAAAGCGGGATTCCATTCTTTGCTTGTTCGTCTACTACATACCTGATCCTGTCAGGTGTTATAAATGTCAAACTTGCCTACGATGCAACAGCGTAGCCGTGTGCGTGTGTGGAAAACCGCCACACGAAGGCACACCGTGCGATGAACCCGTCAGTTGCGTCAATTGCAAGGAAAACCAAAAACTGTCTTGTTTATAAGGAGGAAAAGGCGATACAAGAGGTGAAAACTCGAGAGAACTTGCCCTATCAAAAAGCAAAGAAAAAGATCGTCATTCGGGCACCTGAGGCAGGGGTATCTTACTACGATGCGGCCAAGAACATGCCAGATCACTAATCTGCGCAAAGAGATTACAAATGAGTTGATACCGATGTTAAGAAAAATAATTCAACGTGAATTAGACAGCATTCGGTCAGGAGAAATGCTACCACCGCAGGATATTAGGAAAAGCTATACAACACGTTCAAGTCCGATCTTTTCGAGAGTAACTGTTGGTCTGCAACTGGTCACTGCAGATAAACGAAAACTATCCAACCTGACTCCCCCCCCCCCTATCACTAGGGGAAGAGTCGGATTCTAGTCAAACTTCACAAAAAGCAAAAAAAAGGCAAACCTGGAAAAGTTAGGCACAAGTCGTCAATAGATGATGTCACTTAACTGTGATTTTTCTCATTAGAGAAAATACTGTGATTTTCTGTGAATTTTTTGAATTTATTTAGATATAGTATATATTTTATTTATGTATTTATTTTTATTTACTCTATACGTTTGTTTGTCAATCTATATTTACGCAACTCTTGCTTACATGTCTTCGTCCTTTTTTTCATTAAATTTTTTATGTCTCACATAATACAATGGAATTGTAACGGTTTAATAGCACGTTACTGCCATCTGAAATTGCTAGTAAGTGAAAATAGACCATTTTGCCTATGTTTACAATAATCTCACTTGAAACCAGGAAAACCGTATTCTTTGAAAGAATACGACATTTTCAGACGAGATGCCCAATCGTCCAGCGAGCAAACGGCGGTGTCGTAATCGCTATCAGAATCAACGTTAAAGCGACAACGTTACCTCTTACCACGAATATCCAAGCTGTAGCTATAAAAAATACGCACTCTTTCACCTTGTGCGAATGTAACGTGTACTTACCTCGTTTCGATTGGTCCCTCGATGATTTTCAGTATTTACTTAATCAAATGCAGCATCCATATTTGCTCGTTGACACTAACTACGACTACAACGCACCTTTCACGAAGCAGGAGTTTGATCTGGCTCTCGCTAAATCAAAGCGGTTGTCCCCGGCAGAGACATGAGATTCACTATGAGTTCTGTAAACAAGCCGACGTTTCTTTTTAAGAACTCTATACTAGCGACTTTAATCGCATATGGACCGAAGGTACGTAACCCTCTAGTTGGAGGGAAACCATCGTTCTTCCTTTGTTGAAAATGATAAAGACCCTTCTCGGCGGCCTTAATTATCGGCCGATAAGCCTCACATGTCTGAGTAAACTTCTCAAATCGATGGTTAATACAAGACACGTCTGGTGCTTGGAGAGAAACTGCCAGTTGGTGAAGTACCAGTCCGGTTTCCGTGCCGGAAGATCAACACTTGACAACCTTGTCTACCTTGAAACTCTCGATCATGAAAAGCTTCGACTCTAGGCATCATCTAACGGCCGTTTTCTTTGATATCGAGAAACTTACGACATGACGTGGAGATTTGGTCTTTTGGAAAGACTGTACGAGTGGAGCTACAGGGGTAATTTGCCCTCTTTTATCTTTTCCTTTCTCATCGAGAGGCATTTTAGAGTTAGTTTGGGGCTTAAAACCTCTAGTTCTCAAACTTTAGAGAATGGCATTTCCCAGAGTTCCACCCTGAGCGTCACGCTCTTTGCAATCACTATTAACAACATTTGCGATACCTAGATCCTAACATCGGACGTAGCATCTACGTCAATGACATCGTGATTTTCTTATCCGACGTCGGTTAACACTCGAGGCATTCGGCGCTGAAAGAGGTTCCAAATTCTCAAACTACAAAACAAAATGTGTTCATTTTTGCAACCTGCGTACCCCTCATTATCGACCGTGCATTTCTATGAATGGCCAAACGCTTCAATGCGTACCTGAGATTACTTATCTGGAATTAACTTGGGATGGCCGTCTGTCGTGGAAAAGTCTCGTTGAGAACGTCAAAGCCAAAGCTCTTCAAACGCTAAACCTCATCAAGTGCACCTCGCACACTAAATGAGGCGCTCACAGGAATCAATTACTTACCCTGTATAAATTCCTGGTACTATAGAGGTTAGATTACGGTTCAATCGTGTATGGCTCGGCGGCACGGTCTCTGAATGCTGTTCACAATGCCAATTAGGTACGCCATTAGAGCGTTTTACACAACCTCAAAATCTAGTTGGTACGCAGAATCAGGCATACCATCTATGGTGAAACGGCGATCTACGTTGGCGTTATCTTATAATGCCAAAGTTAGGATGTAGGGTATTTGCAACCTTGTGAGATCGATGGTAATACTGATCATCGACAATGTCCACCCACACGAGATACACTCCCTATCTCTACGCGGTTTTTGAGACAACCCAAGAATTATCTCTTGTTTTGCCTGTGCGAAATATAAGTAACGTTCCAGATAACCCGCCATGGTGTATGGAATATTGTGAGGACCTCAAAAAGAACAAATCCTTACAAGTCACCAATATCAGAGGGAAAATCCTCAAAAGTGGAAAGAGTATTGAACACAAACTGGGACATCTGACATCGATTACTGATTCGGTAAATGGCTGTAAAACAAATCTTTTAACGCGTAAAGATCAGGTGATAATTACGAGGTTTAGAGTAGTACACACCAAACTCACTTCGTCATATCTCGTAAAAGGTGTTGCGCCCCCAACTTGTGACAGATGCCAGGGTAATCTAACACCCCGTCATATTATAGTCAAATGTCCAGAGACGCAAGAAATTAGAAGGAAGTACGGTATTGAAAATTTAGAAATGGAGGAGATTTTAAAATATAAAGCGCTTGGCGCTAAACGCCTAATTCAATTGTTAGAGAAGTGCGATCTCCTAAATGAGATCTAGTTGCTGTTTTGCTTAATATAGACAAGAACAAACTAAGATTATGTATAAAGTGCTAATAACCATAGCTGTTGATGCATAACTAAAAAAAAAAAAATAATAATAATATTGCAATGTTATTGCATTTGAGCCAGTTCCATAATCCTTAAAAAGTCTTTAAAATGCTGCTCCAGATTTAGTAAAACCCCATTTAAGGTAATAATTTGATATCCCCTGTAAATCGGCTATGTTCGGAAAGATCATTGAATCCTGCTGGATATTGGATAATTGATCCTAGGTAATGATGATCTTTAATCATTATTAGGTGTCCCGCAGCGTCAATAGTCTTTCCAGCCAAAGAAAACTTGTATAAAATTTAATATTAGTTGTGTAATTAAGGTAGAAATAATAGGTTAAGGTCATTTGCCAGGACACAAAATGTGAGGTGAAAGTGATAAAAAGGACAAAGTGTTATAAATAAAAGTGAGTGATAAACAATGTAAACCATAAACAAAGACGTAAATTGTGGAAATTCGTGTTTCTAACGAAAAAAACTATAAAAAGTTGGGTGATAAAGAG
>JALBCR010003163.1:0-305000 GCA_030710515.1 Abscondita cerata
TCCCTAATTCCAACAGTGTTTTTAACACAAACCCATGTTTATTTTCAACTAACCGTGTTCAAATAAAAAAACTGAGCTGGGCTGGCCATTGAATTGAGTTGATTTAATTATTTTCACAGTGTACACTAAAGTAGAGTTTTAGCATTGAACTCTGCATTTAAAGCGTTATATAATTATAAACTAAAAATTGACAGAAATGAAATATTCTTTGGTTTTCTTCCAACTTAAATTTTGTTGTAGCTGACTACTTTGGTAAAAAAATGTCAAAGAAAATTTTACTCGGCCCAGTTTTTATTTGAACAGCCGCTATATTAAACGTGATTAAAGTCTTGAGCATGATTTGTAGTAGAAATATGTAATTATTTCCTCCAGAAAAGTGTTTTTCCGTTCAGGCAATATTGATATATTTCTCCCCTAAGTACGTAATACTAGGTGACCACTCATACACAAAATGTATAGCACCTAGTTGCCAATGTTGTGTGAAGTGGTAAAATAACTTTATCATATAAGAAACTGAACACACGCCACAGACAGGTACGCAGTTACATAACTTCTGAGTTATAATACAAAAATATTCTTTTTCTCCGCAACCCGTAACTTTGCGCTCGTTTTAAAATTTGTATTTGCGCTCTATTCTGGTTGATAAACGCGTTTGCGCAATTTAGTAAATTTTTACAGAGGCAACACGTGTTTACTTTCGCACGACACCAATTTTGCGTAACACGACAATTTAATTGCGTTTCAGGTTAATTTATGTCTATCTTGGTCGTCGTACTTCGGGTGAGTTCTCGTTATGATAATTCCCAGGTACTGCTCCTTGAAATCTTGTAGGGTTGATGGTTAACCGCTGAAGATGGCTTCCACAAGCTGAGATAACTACTTCTAACTACTTCCGGATGTTACATCAAACAAATGTTTGTCTAGTGTGAACACTAGACGCCGGTTTAACCAGAGAAACAACTGGCGAAGTCAATTCGTGTTTAGATGCGTTTATTTATATTCCACTTACAGTAGATGCGTTGGAATATTTATATAAACGAATAAATATTGCCTAGGTCGTCAAATGCACTCGTAGCGTACGAGATGCAGGTTCCAGTATCCCAGTATGAGGACGCCGCTCGTGTTAACGCGCATGTACAGCTGGTCAGAAGGTCATGCCGGCCGAATTGATTACCAAACTTAACTAAATTGTCTGTCGATCCTACTTCATTTTATATGCGATAAGTGGGCTGTTAGCTTCGTTTGCAAGGCCTTGGAAGTATCCTCCTTGTCGTCAGCATTTCTTAATCGGGTTTGTTATCCTGAATGCGCTTTCCGCATTCGCGCGTTTCAAAGGTTCGTAAGCTAGGATATGCAAAGAAATTTTTGGTTTTGTGGGCGCATTTTCTTCGTTTGAGCGTATGTAGAGTTTGGGTCAGAGTGGCGTCCTTAACGTTGATGCATCCGTAGTGGTATGATTGCGGAAATCGTTGGGTTTGTCTTTGCTTTTTGTCGTTACTGCTTTTCGTTTTACTTACTTCAGAGGCGCATGTGTGCGTAGCGTGTGCTGTGTTCGACAGCTTTGTGCGCGTGATTGTTTCGGCTTCGATATTTTCGATCGGGTAAACTTCAGGCCAGTGGGGAAAATCTGTCGACACAGGTGAGGCAGTAACGTTTGCCTTGTGAAATGGGTAGTGTCCTACTATGTCGATATGAATGTCCATCGCAATCGACACGATCATTCTTACATACGCATGTTGTAACATTTGGAACGCGGATGTCAAATATGCAATTATCATAACAAACTCGATTAAGAAACGCTGACAACAGGAAAGCATTTTACACGACCTCGCACACGAAGCAGTACGGTTCGACAGTGAGTGATCGTCAATCAAAAATCAACAACCCACGACGCTGACCGACGGTCAGTACAACGGTGCGAGGACAGCGTTTAATCGTCAAACGATCCACGCGGCGGTATGCAACACGAGCGGCGCCTAATATCGCTCACACTGCACATAGTACGCTTTAACTATGTTCGACACCTATGCAACTGTCATTCCTGCATGTAAATATTTATGTGCTGAAATTTATTCCTTAGGTCAAACTACCCCTTATTCTTATATTGTGCCAATGTCAGTAGAATTAATTAAGTTAAAATAAGGTTATATTCTTCCGATGGGGTTTATTTACACATTTATGAAGAAAACGTCCAACAGGGTCAATGTTATACTAGGATGAAACACAAATTGCACTTCTTAAGTGTTTTTGAGAGTTGTTTAATAGTTGGTAACGTCCACTTACTTCCTACATTAGACGCAGGGTTATTTCAAAGTATACTTAAACTAATCATTTTTTTCAGGGACACTCTCTTCTCAAATCGTTACTTTAAATCTTTAATTAAACTAAATCGTGCATTCATAGTACTGATGCAAGGGGTCGTATTTATAGTAATATATATATGGATACTAATATTCGATATAAAATTTATTCAAAAACGCTGAATACAAAATTTTTCAATAGAAAATTCCACTTAGTGCAAATGAACAACAAAAACTCGAGACCGAATTAATCCAATTACAGAATATTTCATGCAAAAATATATTGTTGAAAATGTTTTTGCGCGAGAGCAAAATGCATATCAATTGTGTAATATACAAAAACAACTGTTTTTCGATGATGACACGTCAATGTTATTTTTCTAAAAGCTCAATACCGTAAACGTCGAAAACCAGTCAGTCGTATCTAAAAAGTTCGTTTTTTAATTTAATTATTACCTTCGATTTTAGCGAAGCTAAAACATTTGCATTTATACTGGTTCATTTGAATTTTTATTTGATTGTGTTTGTTTTTTTCAGTTTCTTTTAAAACAAATTTAAACATTTAGTACCACATACGGCTACTGTTTAATTATTTACTAGCATTTTAAGTATTTCGTTATACGCTCCGATTAACATTAATTCTATATAAATCAGAAATGTTTGAAATCACAAATGCAAATCTTGTAAATGCATATCAATGTTTGTAACCAAATAAATATTCATCGATTCAGTAAAATTTAAAATCTATTCAAGAGCAGAAATACTTGGCTAAACAACGGCTACAGGTTCATGCAAAGAATAAATCTAGGATAGATTTTGACATTTGAAATGGAGATGGAAGTTTTAGATGCACTAAAGAAAATAAAAATCAATTAATCCTAATTGAGTTTTAGTGAAAGCCTGGTTTAAAAAGCATCGTTCATGTTAAGGTAGGATCTCTGGAAACGAACCTGTACTAAAGCAACATATTGCGATGAAAGAGTTATTTTAAATAATAAAAAATATTTAATTTTTGATTTATAATAAATGTTTCATTAAAATTGAACGTAGATTTAAAGTAGTTAAATATTAAGATTTCTAAAAACCGACCTACAATTATTTAAGGAAAGAAATTGAATTTATTCGTGTATATAATGTTTTCATTTAGTTGCAATAAAATAGGTTTTAAAATCGTTTCTATAATCGATTTGTAAATTCGGTTTTAAAATCGATTTTTGAAACGATTATAAAAATCGTGTGTTATAATCATTTTTACAATTAATTTTTAAAACCGTTTATCAAAATCTGCAGTAATAATTTCTGTCATAAACTTTTATGCACAAGTCCAATAAAATATGGGTTTTTTAATTAAAATATTCATAAATATGTCGCACTTTCGGTAGTACCGGAAGTAACCACTAACTTTCTTATATCGTATAGAAACCCTTATTTTGATTTGATTCTATCTTTACTTTTAATCCAAGTTTGTTACAATCTTTTGTGAATTTTATGTATTTAAACCGTTTCAACTTAAGTCCAGTTCCTTTTAGTTTTAAAATGTTTGTGAATAATTTGACATCTACCTCTGGCGGAATTAAAAAAATATATTGTAAAACTTCAGAGACATGTATTGTAGTTCATAGGTTTTATTTTGTCCTAAGGAAAGTGCCTAATAAAAAGAAAATTGTTACGGAATAACCGGTACAAAAGCATAGTTTGTTGTTTTCGTTCGACGTTTCTAGATGGCGCGCGAAGGTGTTTGTTCTGCGCTTGCTCCGCGATTCACTCATTTCCTGTTCAAAAAGAATTTCTAAAAGATGGTGGACGTGTGCCGTGCTATAATTTTGATTAGGATAAGAAATCCGCTTGTTTCTGGGCCATCCGTTGTTATGTGTCGTTATTTTAGCTCGTCGTATACTAGAAAGATTCAATACGAGTAATATTCGCCAAATGGACGGATAATGGAGTCTTTATTGCGGGTTCACAGTAAGTTTTACAAATTCCCTATTTATGCATACAACGTGGACGTCAACATCGTTACAATCGTGATACCATCTTTCGCTACAACCTGTTTGCTACAATCTCGGATACGATCTTTTTGCTACCATGTTTACTACCATCTAACCGTACACGGTAGGCAGATTTCTCCTCCGACACCTAGGGAACTCGAGAAGTAAAGCAACTTTTGGGTGAACAGTTATCCCACCGCCTGTTACGACAAAGTCGAAAAGAAAACATCTAAAGGTACCGTCTCATTTACGTTTTAATTTTATTATAATTTGAAACGCTAAGATAATTCGATCGCGCTAACGAGTTGCGTATTTCAGTTAGTGGTGCGCGTGACACCTGATTAGCGAACCACGTTAGCGTTAAGGTTCGATCAACCCGACGCAGTTTGTACTCGAGCGCCTTAATCTCGGTTGTGAATTACGCCGATTTTTTTTTGTACGCACTGTTTGTAACTACACTGTTGATGTATTTTGTTGTGGGTAGTTTCCAATTTTAAAAATAAACTCTATTCATGTGTTATTACTGATATCGTGTTCGGTTATTTTAGTTAAGTGCCACGCCATACGAAGATTTCTTTTTATCGGCAGTATTAGTTCTGCGCGATAATTATTGCTTTGCTTTGAACGTCCTTTTAACTGATTGGCGCCTAGTTTCACCCCTCGTGGATTATAAATTTCGGGCACGAGATACAGGGATGTACAAAATAAACATTTTTGGAACGTTCAATACTAATGACTACGTTAATTGCGAGCGGCATATACACTCTCTTACCTAGACTCACGACGCTCTGCCGAGGTTATCTAGCCTAGCCGGGAAGCTGCTCAAAACTAACCGTCATTACGTAACCGCTGGCTTACACGCCGCACGGTTCTTAATTAAAGGAACTTGCTTTATCTTTTTAATTTTGCACGGCAACTTTTTTGCCCGTCACAATTGTTTCACAATATAAAATAATAAAATAAAGGTGCCCCAGACTATGAAGGTTTTTCAATTAATTAATTATTTTGTTTTGTGGTTAAGTAAAATGGCGACGTTTCGCCCCGTTTGGAGTTGAGGTAAATTGACAAAAACATAAATACAATTATAGTTATAGACTGATCTAAATTAAAATGTATAATATAATATTTATAATTAAAAATCTTAAAATATATTAGTTATAAGTTATTATTAAAAATATGTAAACACTATAAAATTAAAATTTTGAATTATATACATTTTTACACTTAATTTACATAAGCGCATGATTGTAGTTTGTATTTATGTTTTTCTATCCGGAGACGCCTTCATTATTATCAAATATACTATAAAGAGGAATCAGCTACTAATTGAACATTAAACATCATTTCATAAACAATTTCTCGATATTTTTATATTTTTTTACCTTTTTACTTACAATGGATCAAAAACAGCTTAAAATTTATGTTGCAAAGTAAAAGTTTCCGAGAAATATATATTCAGACGGGATTAGTATTACACCTACATATCACAATTTATCACTACTTTGAAAAATAAAAATGCTTGAAAATGAAGAAACAAATATAATAAAAAAAAAATCAATCCAATGATTATAGTTTGCAATATTCATGTAGATAGGTAAAAAAATTTCAAACCGTTTTCGTGTATTTTACGCATTAATTAATCTATTTGAAAATTATACTAATGTACATTTTATTGAATTATGAACATTAAAAATAGT
Source organism: Abscondita cerata (assembly GCA_030710515.1). Lineage (NCBI taxonomy): Eukaryota > Metazoa > Arthropoda > Insecta > Coleoptera > Lampyridae > Abscondita > Abscondita cerata. The sequence goes on from JALBCR010003163.1 coordinate 5,986, forward strand.
GAAATTGTTATTCAAAATGTTTAAAATAAATAATTATCTATTATGTAAATTTTATTTTCAGATAAGGATGTATTTTGGTATTTTAATTGTCTAGAGAAAGATAAGTTTGAACAAAGTAAAAACTCTTCAGCACACCCACATAACAACTCCTTTTTTTCTACGAAAATAATAAAGTACAAATCAACGTAGCTCGGCTTTAGAGATAGTCAATATGTACAATTTACAATTAAACTTTTTTTTTTTTGTCATTCGTAATGCGTAAAGTAGAGTTAAACTGGTGAAAAAAGTAGTAAAACGTGATTTCTAAGTTTTTCTCGTTCTATTTCTTATTTTGTAAAAAAAACTTCCATTTAAATTTTGCCAAAGCTGCCTATAAACAAAGCAGGTACCTGTACAAAGCAATGACAGTTTTATGCTGACAATTGCTCCATGAAATACATATTTAACAATAAGAGGATTCAATTGATTAAATTAAGTTTGTGGAGGTAGCTTGTACAATTTGTCAATGTTAGAATTATAGAATATTTTAACTTTTTTATTGTTTCTTTAAGTGGCCGGATAATAAAAGAAAGTATTTTTACATTATTCTTAATGTTTAAAAATTTATTAATCTAGTCTCACTTAAAAACTTTACCTATATCAAACTATAAAAGAAGACTTTAGTGATAGTACACATAGTATAAGTGATTTTTTCCTCCGGATTTTTGTGCGTGTATTTATTTGTGGCAGTATTTTAAATCAATTAATATTAATAACAGCATTTAAATTCTTCATTGCAATTGATAAAACAAACCTATCTTAAGAACTAATATAAAAAATTGACTCAAAAAACCATTCATAAGTCGAGTTTAAAATCAGATTTATAAAACCAACTTTAAAAACCGTTGTTTAAAAATCGATTTCAAAAATTGACTTTCATAAGCAATTTTGAAAATCGACTTAAAAATCTAGTTAAAAACCAGTTTCAAAAATCGACCTAAAAACCGATTTTAAAAATCGACTTAAAAACCGATTTTAAAATCAACTTTGAAAACCATTTTTAAAAGTCGATTCAAAACCGATTTTACAAATCTATTTCGAAAGTCGACTATAGAAATCGATTAATCGGTTTTCAATTTTTCCGAAAACCACGATGAATCGAAAATCAATTAATCGATTAAACGGTTAATTTATTGTTGTTGCCACCACTAATAATTACGATCTATCGCATATACTTTAATGGTACTCGCAACGTTGACCACTATTTTGAAAGTTTTAAAGGGGCTCATGTATTTTTTCGTTTTTTATTTTGATAAATCTAAACAGGTAAGGTTGTTACGGTCCAAAATACTCAAGTTGCGCGTTGCGACGAGAATCAAATTTACCGCGCATGCCGTTAACGAATTTTCCTATTGGTGGATCGGTATTTTCGGAATTTTTAATCGAAACGACGGGCAGACATCTTGGGACTCTCTCTTCCTTTTGGGTGATTGGCGGTACTTCACGAAGCTAAAAATTACTTGTGAAACCTCAATGTGCTTCAATAAATTCACGATAAATTAGTGTGGAAATATAAATCCGAACGATTACGCCGTAAGTGGTTTTCTTTGCTATTTCTTAGGTTAGTTTAGTGGTCTATGAATTGCTAATTACAATCTCATCCTCTACGCATATCCTACTGTCTGAATAATTCCTAGGGGCGCTAGAACGAGCAATTTTTGAATCCTTTGTTACACAAAACGTGCCGGTCATCACGCCGTCGTCGACCTCGAAGCTAAACGGCCGATCATAGTCCATCGGTTGTAGGTCACGCACGTGGCGCACCTGCTATTACAAAGACAACAATCTGCTCCTAGAGCTGTGTCGTCTCCTCCTCCTCAAGGCAATCCTACTGATCATCGAGTAGCTGTCAACTAGCTGTCTTAGCAAGGACCTTCCTTATCAGAACTACATGCATCAGTATACAGCTAAGTTATCGTTTTAAGAAACCTATTCTTAATGCATGCTTTCAAAACTTAAGTACACGCGACATCAAGCGGTTGTATTCCTAGTGTTTAAGCGAATTGTTATTCAGGGTAGTCTCCATCCACCGACGCTCGGTGTTATTGGCACTAACTCCTTCAGAGTTGAGGCGTTGTCATTAATAGTGGAGTAAGCTAAAACAAAAGGATTTTTGGATTCCGTATTAAACGAGTGTAATTAATAGTTTTTGAGTCACCGTATGTAAGTGACGTGTGTACGTCGAGTTTCCGTAATCACCAATCTTAAATTGGTACGCTACTTTTATTTTGGGGTTAATAAACGAAAAACTTAACTGAATCGCGACATACTTGAACGCGAACTATAACCAATTGGTTATTGCTAATGCACGCAAGTTTCATGCGACAGAATCTCTCATTTCTCCCAGATTCTTTGAATATTTTTTTTAAATTGTATTTGCTATATTTGTATGTCTTTTGCCTCTCTTTGATTTGTGTTCGTTGTAGCGTAGTCTAAGTAAAAAATAGTGAATTCCTGTTTGTCGGTTTTCTTTCTCTCCGTTACCCAGCAGGTGGGGCCTCGTTACGCAGCAGTTATTTCTTTTAGTTCTCCCAAGGACCTCCCCCATCTCACCGACTCAGCTGGACACTGCTATGTTAACGCTTAGAAGTACGGGATCTTCCACGCATTTAGTGCGCTACTTCAAGCCCAATATTATTTGTTCTTTCTTTTCTAGGTTGCATCGCTAGAGCCGTCACTTTATTTTATTCCTTATTATTTGTGAACTGCAACCGTTACAAAGTAAAGGTAATATTTTATCTGTTGTGTATAAATAAAAATATAAATACAATGGAAACTAGAAATACGAGAAAATGAAAGAAAATCGAACAAGAACAAAAGATAAGAAATTAAAATTGATCAACAAATAGAAATGGATTACGAAACGGACAATGAATATGTAGGAGGATATGGATAAGATTTATTAGACGAAGATGAAATTATGGAAATACCAAGGAATGAGATTCTGTTACAACAACAAGAAACTGAATACAGAAATATTCAAAATGAAAATAACTTGGAGTACAGTCAATCAAGTAGCCAACCAAACGTAATGGACCAAATGTTAGTATGCAGAAAAGAACTAGAAGAACAAGAAAACAAGAAAAAGATAAGGAAATAAGACAAAGAAGAGAAAAAGAAGATAAGACGATAGGAAAGAAAACAAAAAAAGAAAAAAATAAAAGAAGAAAGAAGAAAAGAGAAGGTGAAAGAAGATATAAGAAATGGGAGGTGATAAGAAACGCAAGAAATCTTATCAAAAAAATCAATGGAAAATGTAAACAAACCGAAGATGAAATTCAAAACTGAGAGAAAATCTAAATATTTTACATGAAAATATGCGACGTAATATAGAGTGCCATGGGAAAACAATAGGTATGCTCGAACATAACGTTAAAAAGGTAAAGGAAGACAAGAAGAATAACAAAATTAGAGAAAGAATTAGAAAAGCAAGTAAAAAAATAAACAAGGAAAATCAAGTATGAAAATCTGAAATGAAGTAAAAAACAATGAAAATATAGAAGAAAAAATAATAAATATTGTTAAAAATGGAAAAGTGATGGAACGAAACTTTATCGGAATGATAAAACAAACCCAAGCAGGTTTATCCAAAATTTGGAACAAGCAACAATACATATAACAAAAATAAATAGACCAAAAGAATACAAAGAGCCGATGGATGGTTCTCAATGGCCGAAGAAAAGATAGAAACTTTTGAAGATTTCAAGGAACTATCAACAAAGGTAGAATAGAAGATAGTTTTGGGGATAGATTCAGAGGAGTGGGAAATGATGAAAGAGAAAATGAAGAAACAAGATATCAACCAATTAACATTATGGAAGATATGAAAATAATAAAAATAGAAGATACGATGATTATAGAAGATGTAATGATAATAGAAGATACTAGGACCACAAAAGATATGATGGAAACAGAAGAGATTAAGACAGAGGAAATTGAAAGAATATAGGAGAGCATATCAAGCTTATCAAGGGCAAGATAGAAGACAATATACAGACCGTTATGAGAATAAGGCAAATGAAGAAAGGTATAACCAACAAGAAAGAAGAAAGAAATTATAGAAATTACAATATCCGAGAAGGAAATTATCGCGGGACAAGGAACAGGAAGGCCAAGCATGAGCAGAGGTGACAACCAAAATTACGTACATAATGTAAATTAGAAGAAATTAGATCTAAAATTCCTTTTGGTTGGTCGAATTATATAAGAAATCTAGAAAGTATACAGATTTCAACTTTAATGGACAAATTTATAAATTCAAGGTAGTGCATTTGGCTTATCAACACCATCAGCAGCATTAGTGAAGATAACGCAGAGAATCTTAAACTCATATAAGAATTTCAAAGTACATGACGTGTGAATGAAATTTTATTATACAGTAAAAATGAAAAGTACACAAGGATCACGTGAAGATAACAATAGAAGCATTAATTGAAAATGAAATAAAAATAAATATAAAGAAGGTACAATTTTTAGGTTATATCATTATCGCAAAACAAATAAGAATGAGTTGAGTCTAATAAGCTCTTATCTCCCAGTGGTCAAAAATTTACACCAAGTTGAGCAGTAAGCTGTTACAAGAAATGCAACTCTACCGATAAATCTTCTTATATTCAATATTTTTAGCAGAAAGTAGATGTAGTGTGTACACCAGAACTCTTAATCACCGTGTAGAATATGCACATATGTTGTTAATATTGGCACATTCACTATTATTTTTTTTTCGTATGGAGCGTTTTTCCTTTTTCTGGAAATTCGCCTTCTTCCAAAGTTAGTCAGCAATAATCTGCTTGAAAAAGCTGGTGATCCGTTTTCTGGCCCTGTAGAGGATGTGAAAAGAACATTTCCTCGCAAAAATTTAGATATGTCAATGGTTTTTCTATATAGAGTATGATTTTTATAAAATCTGCATCTCTCTGGAAGTAGACTAGCTTTAATCTATTGTTTTGGAATATGCCCCTTCCATGGAAATTTTACTGTTTTGACTCATTTCGACTATCAGTAGTGAAAACCTCTTCCATACTGGTATGTAATCAATATTAATAAAATATGTCGTAGTTGCCATTTATTAAAGAAGCCAATAAATCTTGGAGTTTCGCAGGGTATCAGAAAGATTCTAATGGATGACTAACGGTTTTTCCCGCCAAAAATTTTCTCCACAATAATACTTTAAAGTTCAGTGTTGCACTTCACCCAGATGAAATCTGTAACACCCAGAATTGCACGCCTCCCCGACTCTAACAATGGAATAATCTTGAGATGAGCCGACCTCTGGCTTCCGCAATCAGTGTGGTAGGATTTACCGGACCCCTAATAACCCGGGACACAGAGATCATAGGTTGGAATTAAGTTGCTGTAAGTTGTTAATGACAACCCCCACGTTGGCTGGTCTTTTGCACATACACCACTGTGAAGGTGGCGCCGTGGTTCTCAGCAGCCCTTAAGCGTTTCAAGGGAAGGAGAAAAGCTAGGTATGGGGGTTTCCGCAATATTAAACCAAGTATATTCCTATATATTGTCGTTGTGGGTGCTTCGATGCCACCGTTACCGAAGTCCTTAATGTTTAGATTGTGCGCCGCTGACTCGGTCTTGGGCGAGCCTCGATTCCAAGATTGGAATTGCAAATAGTTAAATCAACTGGCACATCGGAAGAGTATGAGAGCTAAAGCGTTCTGGGTCAATGGCGCGCCGTTTTTACGACCAATGCCCTCTGAGGGTTTAAAACTGGCAAGTGTTAAGTGAATATTTCAAGTATGGAAACTAGAGCATATCCGTCTCTTCTCTGTTTGTTTGATGCTCCCTAGTATTCTGATCTAAAGATACCGAGTTAGACACTGTGGTCCTCTACCGTCGATGAACTTTAGCCTGGAGATGTTTTGAAGGACAACAACCCCTTGAGATTGGAGGCATAACTGAACCAACTCGAGGCGACTGTCCACCTCTATGACTAGCGACTGAGTACTGGTTAACTCTATTTCAAGATAGGCTCAAAGTACAGCCCGATCCGAGACTACGGGTTGTCGGCAAGGGACCGGGGTTAGCATACTTACTGCTGACCAGGCTTGGAGTGGTATGGCCGTCTTACAGGTAGCCGATTCGTGGAAGCCTGGTAAGGCGCTGGACTTTACTAAGCGACTTCTAACACAATCCAAACCCAGAGGCACAAAAAGCACTGCGCATTTAAAACACCAAGTCTGAGAATTGCATCTGTAATAAGACTGTCAGGTTGCATAGGATAATTGTTCTTTTATTGTTTTGATCAAATTATTAAATGAACTATGATGGCGACTAAAGTTTCTGGTATATTGAAACCGACTGAATTTTCTTATGACCATCTCAGCAAGCCTGATTGACGTAGTGAACAAGTATTTCTTTTCGATGCAGCGATACATTAAACCTCTTCTAGAGGATTGACTTTGCCATCCAACATAGTATTTTTTCCACGATTTAGTTTTGCAAACTTATGCGATTTTCTCCTGTTTAAACTTCATGGTTGGTTACACAAACCGTTATATAACAGAATTTTATCATCATATCGCAATTGATGATAGTTAATTGTTTATTGAAACAGGCCACGATTCTGAACGGTCCCTAAGCTTTTTGGGGGAAGGATAAAGCTGGGAATGACGGTTTCCGTAATATCACACCAAGTATATTCCAGGATTAATTGTGTATTATCGTTGTGGCTGCTTCGGTGGCACCGGCCGATTCACACATTTGTGAATACTGGCACTTCGTACAGTAGAGGTTAAATAGTCTTTGTATCAACTACTCCATTTCCAACAAGGTTACTTCCATGAAACCAACAATTTCAATTAACGCAACAAGAGCCAAAAAGTCCAAGTCTTCGAAGTCCATTGTAGAGAAACGAAATCCATAATGTGAACACATTACCAAATTTCCGACTCAAGTCTCACGTCACTCACTCCCTTGAGCGTCCGCTTATTTAAGCTTTAGCAACAAATGCCACAATGCAAGAATCGAATACTAATATTAAAAGAAACACTCGCAATACAGTATCCACAAGATCAAAATATATATCACTCCGCTCATTTTCCATTAAAACCCTCGCTATGCAATAAATTTTTACATAATCTGATAACTTCTGGCGACTCGGGTCATAAGTGTGACGTCATGCATAACACCCAGTCAGAAACAATATGCGCCTTGTACCGAATTGTAATTAACGATACGTCAAGTAAAGGCTCTAATTTTTTGGCCAGTGTAAACATGTTGCCGTATAACGGTCTTTGGATACCAAATGAAAAATGAATTTGCTAAGGTTATCCTGTTGGCTAGTAACCCGGTTAGGGTACCCAGTTGACTAGAAGGGAAACGAACAAGCGCATGGGTCTTCATTCCTAGGGTTTATTAGGAACAACTGATTGTGTGTTAATTAGCGGGTTGTAGACCCCTTAATGTATCAACTCAAAAACATCGGGTTGGGAATGACAATTCTAGCTGCCTCTCTTCAGAAAAATAAAAAACATCAAGAAGGCAAACCCTAGGAAAATCGGCAGGTTCAATAAATTGCGGGTCGAAAGCTGAATGCACAACCGACATCTTTACCAAACCCGACAATCGATGTTTTCCCCATTATCATAATGCGTCGCCCAATCACAACAATGAACCAGAATCGGCATCATATATCTACCTATACAACAATAAAGATATGGAGAAATAAAGAACTTTGGTATAAATAAATAATAATAAATTTCAACAGGTATGGTTGCAAAATTTAGTAAACTTGAGATACACCTAGATGGCAGCTTAAATTTTCGAAAATCTACACATTTTCAACTTTTTTCTTAGTAGTGTAGAAATAAACTTTTATAGCTTGGTGATATAATCAAACAATAAGAGAGTTTCCTTTTTTAAAGAATGTACTTTAAAATACGTCAATTTCCTAAGATCTTAGTTCGCTGATTTGCCATTTTGTTTTCGTTGTCTTCAAAACCTTACGATGACGATGGTTTCTTAACCACCTTGTTTATATCTAAATCAATAAGAATTTAAATAAAATACTCTGCCTGTGATTGTTGAGGTGAGTACGTCATCACTATAAAAATTGGGCCTACGTCCAAGAAAAGGCTCGTCCTTAAGCGATAAACTGATTGGCTGTCCTATGGAAGAAAAGAAAATTAAGAACTTGTTATAGAATTGGAGGACATCACAAATGACAAATAAAGCGATGATAAACAGACAATGGCAAAATAGATAAAATTATGTTTTTCGCACTAGTACTAGTACAATACCGCGTGAGAACATTCTCGCTCTTGTTATGAAATGAGAACACGTACCATTATCTCATAATGTTGCGGTTGGTGATAATTATTACAGTGGAATATCATCACACAATATGTTTCCGTCAATATAAAATCACACTGATTTTGAATTACACTTGCCGCAGCAAAACGCGTGATGTAATACAGTAGCGTATTAATTTTTCGTAATGGATAATTTTCAAGCTGTCCCCCACAAAAGTCACATTTTAAAAGCAGTGTAAATGAGGCTTCTAATATAGTTCAACAGTTTCAACATCAATAGACAAAGAAGAACTAAATAATTGATATAGATTTTCATATTTCGATTTGGGTGCCATCTTATATCTGTGTTGAGCGTGATAGAAATTGTGTTTGACTAATTGAACGCGACCTTCCAAAATTCAACCCAAAATTTTGAGTACGATATGAATCAAGACTATTGATTGTGATGATTTTTAAAACATTAACGAAATACAAAGTTGATAAGTTGATAGACTTAATTCAAAGAACTTAATACAAAATTAAACTGGTAAAACCACATATATTTCAGTGATCGTAAGCTCTTAATGAAGTATGAACTAAAACCATTACGTATTGTAAGTTAAAGTGGGGACATTACGTTTTGAGTAGCGAAGGATGAAGGGAGTTGAAGTAAAAAAAGACAATTTACTCTCATAAAGTCTGTTTTGTCTGTTTGCCAGCGCAGTGTAATCTGCCCGCGTATCGTAATAAATTATAAAAAATTTTATGGACAATAATTAATAAAGTGCCTTTACAAATAAATCGATAAATTAATCAACGAATGTAATAATAAATTGGAACGATAATAGAAAGAAAAACAGTAAGGTTATTTACAAATAAAGAAACATCAGTGTGGAAAATCCAAGATCACAGACACCAAACGTCGCTCAAAGTTGCAAGCGGATGACATCTATACAAAAAAAAAAGGAGTTTGTATTTAAGTTACATTTTAACACGTACGTTACTATTAATTTCAATTAATAGATAAAATTGTACGTTTGCATTATTTTATTAAAATTTGTTATGAAAATTGATTCGATATTTTCATTTTGAAGCCAAGACCCTGAGACAAATTATAAAGGAATAATAGAGTCTTACGTTTAAACTAGAATGTTGTAAACCACCAAATTACGATCACCACAATATGTAATACATAATATTTTTGTGCTGTTGGGTGTTTTGCTTAAGCATGGTTAAGAAATTCCCAGAAAGCTGCAAACAAATGCGACGATCTTCCAGACAAAGGCACGAGATCTGTTATGATAATTTTAACTGTTTTTGAGTTCTTGAACAGTATCTTTAATTCCTATTGTTAAGCGGATGTTCGGGTACCGCAGACTTCTCTGTGTGTTCCAAACGACAGTTTGCTAAATATTTTTTAAGAGTAGTTCTCATCGATCTCTTGGTGGTTCCTCTGTTTATCTTTCCACAAAAACGACGTATATGATAAATTTAGGCTGCTGAGAGAGTCGCAATTTCGAGTTCTTTGAACGGTATCTTTGATTCCCATTGTTAAGCGCATGTTCGGGTACAACTGACTTTTCAGTGCGTTCCAGACTACAGTTTGCTAAATATTCTTTAAGACTAGTTCCCATCGATATTTTAGTGGTTCCTCTGTATATCTCGCCACAAGAACGACGTATATCATAAATTCGGGCTGCTGAGAGAGGGTCGCAATTTTTAGTTCTTTGTACAGTATCTTTGATCCCATTGTTAAGCGCATGTTCGGGTACCGCTGACTTCTCAGTGTGTTCCAGATTACAATTTGCTAAATATTCTTTAAGACTAGTTCCCATCCATCTTTTGGTGGTTCCTCTGTATAACTTGCCACAAGAACGACGGATTTGATAAATTCGGGCTGCTGCGAGAGGGTCGCCACTTTGAGTTCTTTGTACAGTATCTTTGATTCCCATTGTTAAGCGCATGTTCGGGTACCGCTAACTTCTCAGTGTGTTCCAGATTACAATTTGCTAAATATTCTTTAAGACTAATTCCCATCCATCTTTTGGTGGTTCCTCTGTATATCTTGCCACAAGAACGACGGATTTGATAAATTTAGGCTGCTGAGAGAGGGTCGCCAATTTCGAGTTCTTTGAACAGTATCTTTGATCCCCATTGTTAAGCGCATGTTCGGGTACAACTAACTTCTCAGTGTGTTCCAGATTACAATTTGCTAAATATTCTTTAAGACTAGTTCCCATCCATCTTTTGGTGGTTCCTCTGTATAACTTGCCACAAGAACGACGGATTTGATAAATTCGGGCTGCTGAGAGAAGGTCGCCACTTTGAGTTCTTTGTACAGTATCTTTGATCCCATTGTTAAGCGCATGTTCGGGTACCGCTAACTTCTCAGTGTGTTCCAGATTATAATTTGCTAAATATTCTTTAAGACTAGTTCCCATCTCTTTGGTGGTTCTCTGTATATTTGCCACAAGAACGACGTATATGTAAATTCGGGTTGCTAAGAGAGGGTCGCATTTTGAGTTCTTTGTAAGTATCTTTGATCCCATTGTTAAGAGCATGTTCGGGTACCGCTGACTTCTCAGTGTGTTCCAGATTACAATTTGCTAAATATTCTTTAAGACTAGTTCCCATCCATCTTTTGGTGGTTCCTCTGTATAACTTGCCACAAGAACGACGGATTTGATAAATTCGGACTGCTGAGAGAGGGTCGCCACTTTGAGTTCTTTATACAGTATCTTTGATTCCCATTGTTAAGCGCATGCTCGAGTACCGCTGACTTCTCAGTGTGTTCCAGACTACATTTTGCTAAATATTCTTTAAGACTAGTTCCCATCGATCTTTTGGTGGTTCCTCTGTATATTTTCCACAAGAACAACGTATATGATAAATTCGGGTTGCTAAGAGAGGGTCGCAATTTCGAGTTCTTCGAACAGTATCTTTGATTCCCATTGTTAACGTTTGTTCGAGTACCGCTGACTTCTCAGTGTGTTCCAGACTACAGTTTGCTAAATATTCTTTCAGACTAGTTCCCATCGATCTTTTGGTGGTTCCTCTGTATATTTTCCACAAGAACAACGTATATGATAAATTCGGGTTGCTAAGAGAGGGTCGCAATTTCGAGTTCTTCGAACAGTATATTTGATTCCCATTGTTAACGTTTGTTCGAGTACCGCTGACTTCTCAGTGTGTTCCAGACTACAGTTTGCTAAATATTCTTTAAGACTAGTTTCCATCGATATTTTGGTGGTTCTTGTGAATATCTTGCGAGAAGAACGACTTATATAACAAATTCGAGCTGCTGAGAGAGGGTCTCTTTCGTACTTTGTCGATCTGATGGTCTGCTGAATCTTCCTGAAATCTTTATGAACCGTGGTGCTCCAGATCTTATGACCAATCAATCAGCTTCCGTCTACCCGCTTGCATCAAAGGTTTGCAGGTATTCGGGTTCCCCCTAAAGATTCCGTAGTAGCTTATTTCCTCATTTTTTCACTAGCAGATCCAAGAAAACCAATTTTTCTTCATCTTCTGGCTCCACGGTGAACTAGATTCTTGAGTGTTGACTGTTCAGGTGCCTAAAAACTTGTTAAGCTTCTTTATGTCGTGTTACCAAACGAAAACCATATATACCGGAACCATGTTTCTATGGCTTTTCAAAATTATCCATAAAGACACTGGACTCAGTTGACTTTCCCTTGCCACTCTATCCATTTGTTTAAAGAAACAAATGTTTTAACTTAAAGAGTGATCAACAAGTGGTTTTTTCAAAAATTGAGGAACGATCTATACCTATCTCAATCAAAAATTTCCACTTTATAGTTTCTAAATAGCTATAAAAAATTCACTCACATTTACCGTAATTATTTTTAATAAACAATGTGATTAAAGATGAAAAAAGAGCAATGATCCAATGAGATTAATTTTTCTGACTACTTGAGATACTAAGTGGGATATGAAACATCCGTTTTGGAATGTGCTGTCGCTCCAATGACACTAGTAGTTTACCATTTTTAGGAAATTATTATTATATTATATCTGAATACTGAAATAAGATCTCAAAAGCAGATTGATCAAAATTTTAACATCTTGAAACGAAATAATAAATTTATCGACACCGTCATCACTAACACACAGACTTTCTTACAATAAATCCGGATACTCAGAAATAATGCAGACAAAGCTCATTAGATTAAATGCAAAGAGAGCGCTTATTAAGTCTTAGATTTAATAGCTACCATCCAAATATTTTAACAATTAATGCAATATTAACGTCAGCTTAAGCCATTAATTAATCAAGCTAACGTTTATAATTAATCGTTCATCAAACATCCCCACGCAAAATAATTTATCTTGAAAAGTATGACATTTTCTAATTACACCGCAAATATTTTTTCTACAACGTTGAAATAAAACAAATTTTACTATTAACGAAGTATAACATGCAGAATAAATTTGTCGTGATCGTTAAAATAAAATTTAATAAACAAACGTTAAATAAAAAATTTTTAAGGTTTCGTTTAATGAGGTTGTAGCAATTAAAACAAATATAGACATTAGTGCTGCATTAATTTAATGACGTCGGTTTGAAACGGAATTTTGCTGTTGAACAAAAAATAATTCCTATTTTATGTTATAAGGACGAAAAATAAAATATTTCTGACGATTTGCTATTATTGCCGGATCCGAGTCCGGCAAAGCAAAGAATCCGAAATTTTTCGTCCGTGCATCATACATTATGTTTTATTCGATTGTATAAAATTAAAAAAAATCCAAGATGACGTCAAAAATTAATCAAGTTTCCATGAAAATTTCGTTGTAATCGAGATGCCATGAATTTTTTTTATATAGGTTCTAATTTACATAATTAGTAAGTATTATTGCGCTGGATGGTTAGTTAATTATTATCACCATATTCGTTAAAATTGGTGTAGTTGGATCCTTGGCCCTTGTTGTTAATTAGTTAATGATTTAAATAATATAGTTACTTTAATAATTTTTTGTCGACCGAAAAATATTTTTCGGTCTAGGACCGAATAAGTTGCCCTAGCTACCACAAAGTTTAATGAAAAGATCAAGTTTTCGTCCAGAGATTCTAACTGAGAAAGAGTTGTTAATGAACAATCGAATAAAAAATTAATTTTTCGTCTCTAGCCTATTTTGGTGAAGTAGTTTTTAAAGTGTAAAGCTGAACTTTAGAAAAACAATCTAGGCACAATGTACTATCCCTAATTTTCATATTTTCACTGTTTAAACAAAAGGTACAAGCAAGAGATTTGAACATAAGTATTAATAAGGGCGGTTAATCTAGACTAAGGTTCCCATATAGTAAAAACATGAAAGGAAGGGCAAAAGGAGGAATATTAACGGGAGTAAGAAAGATATGGGAAGAAAAGAAGAAGAAGAGACAGAAAAGATAAATATACCGGGAAGGGGATAGCAAGAAGAAGAAAAAAAACAACAAAACATTACATGTAATAACGGTCTACAATAGAGACATAAAGGAAATAAGACAGAAGGGAGAGCAAATGCTGGGAGAAATTAAAGAAGACTTACTGATAATTGGAGGAGACTTTAACGCAAGAATAGGAGAAGAGGGAGGAAGGCTGGAAGACGGTAGAATAAAAAAGAGAAAGTCAAAAGATAAAACTATAAACGAGGAAGGAAGAAAATTATTAAACTGGCGTGATGAAGAAGTATGAGTCAATTAATAAAGAGTAAGTAATACACATATTCTGGAGCAAAAGGAGAGTCAGTAATTGATTACGTAGTAACAAACCCAGAACCATGGGAAGAAGTAAAAGAATTTAAAATTGGGGAAAGGATAGAATCAGATCATCAGCCAGTAGAAGTAAGAATTGGGGAGGCAAAAACAATTAACAGAAAAAAGTAAAACATTTTATAAAAAAAAATATGGAATGAAGAAAGTGTAAAACAGTACCAGATCAATCTAGAAAAAATCAGATGGATAAAGGAAAAGGTAGAAGATAGTATGAATGAATATATAGTAGCAATAAAAGAAACATGCAAAACAAGAAGGAATAATAACAGCGGAAACAATAAATGGTGGGATAAAGAATGTTGGAAAGCAAAGAAGCGAGAAAAAATTAAGAAGATGGAGAAAAGCCAAACAGAGATAAGGGAATACAAAATAGCACAAAAAGAATTCATACAGACCTGTGATAAGAAAAAAAAATGAATGGAAAAAGAACGAAAAGGAGAAGGTAGGAAAAATCAAAACAGAACAACATGTATGACGATATCTAAAGAAAAAGAAAAGCAGAAGAGTGGTGCAAAATAGTATTGAAATTCAGAGATGGAGAGAGCACTATGTAAATCCACAAGGTGGAGAAGAGAAAACGGTAACGAGAAAATAGTAGAATGGAAGAAATAAAATTAGAGGAAGTAGGAGAAGCGATAGGAAGATTAAAAAAGGAAAAGCGGCAAGGGAGGATGGATTACAAAGGGAAGAATGGATATACGGCGGTAAAGTAGTGCAACAAAGATTTACAAAAATAGTGAACGATATAATAAGAAGTGGAAATATACCGAGGAGATGGAGAACTTCACTGATATGCCCGATATTTAAAAAGGGGACAAGGATAACAAAAAAAACGACAGAGGCATACATCTCATGGACACAGCATACAAGGTATATGCAATGGTGATAGAGAGAAAGTTAAAAAACGAAATAGAAGAAATGGATATACTTCCAGATGGACCAGCGGGTTTTAGAGAGGGTAGAGGAACAATAGACAATATATATATTAAAACATATTATAGAGAAAGAGATGGATAAGGAAGGAGAGAAGTTATACACAATGTTTGTAGATTTAAAGGAAGTGTTCGACAATATCAACAGGAAAAGGATGTGGGAATTTTAAGGAAAATAGAGATAAGGGAGTGTATAGTGAGGAGAATAGAGGATATATATAGTGAAACAGTATGCAAAATAAGGGAAAAGAAAACATTAGCAAGGAATTCTGGACAATAAGAGGACTAAAACAAGGATGCCCTTTAAGCCCTGTCTTATTTTCATTGTATATAAGCGACCTTGAGGAGATGATGAAGAAAAACTAAGCGGGTGGTTGGGAGGACAAAAGTGTGGACGAAGGTTTTAAAAATATATTTAGAAAGGGAAAATGGTTGGATTTCGAAAGGACTCAAAGTTAAATACAGGGAAAAACAAAGATGATGGAATTCACATACCTAGGATATGTGTTTAGGAAAAACAACAAGGAAGAAGGACAAATTAAAGACAGGGTGCATAAAGCGATGAAACTATTGGATCAGGTATGGAGCATGGGTAAAAAACGTTTGGAATGGATATAGAAAAAAGGATACTAATGTGGGAGAAATTGATAAAAAGTGTAATGTTGTACGGAGCGGAAATATGGGGATGGAAGGAACAAAAGGAAATGGAGAAGGTGCAGGAAAGATACTGGAAATGGGTGCTTGGGATAGATAAAGACACACCAGGATATATAACGATGGAAGAAGTAAAGGGTGAGAAAGTAAGAATAGAGGCGGGAAAAAGGGCAATGAAATTTGAACAACGTATGGAAGGGAGGAAACACTGTAAAATACTACAAAGGAGATTAGAGGGGAAAAAATGAAATATGGGCAAGAGAATAGGAGGAATTATTATTTGAGAAATGGATATGCAACACGTGAAGTAGAAAGACTAAGACAAAGGGGAGGGAGTTGAGATTGACATAATACAAAGAGACAAGGACATAGAAAAACAAGAAAGGAGGGAAAAAATAAAAATTCAAGGTATAATAGGAATTATGAGAAGGTAATGGAAGAAGAAAGACCAGAATATATCACAGGAAGGAGAAAGGAAAAGTAAAAAAAATGATAGCCAGATTTAAATGTGGTAACGAGAGAGAGAGAGCAGATACTAGATGGAAGACAAAGAAAGGAAGTGTAGATTATGTGGGGAAGAGTTGGAAAATATAGATCATCTATTAAGAGAATGTAACGAGCTAAGAGAAGAGGACAAGAGTAGGGAACAAATACTAAGTAGAAAACGAGAGGAGTAGATTGGATGTTGGAAGTATGGAAAAGAAGAAAACAGTGTAAATGCCAATAAATGCAAAAAGTAAAAATGTAAAGCTTGCAAAAATGTAAATTTATAGCAAATAAACATTATTATTATAGTAATTATAACATTATTGTTATTAAACTGAAACTTGCAGTACTTATTTTGGTTTGTTATTTCACATACCGTGTGTCCCACAGAAAAGTTGACATAGGCGTTTTCTATGTTGAATTCAAAATTAATAAATATCTTTTTTCTGTCACAATTTGAGCAAAATATAGCAACATATTTTATTAGATAGATAAATGAGAACAAATTTATGTGGTAATGTAAATATTTAAAGCGAATTTTAATAAAAAACAATAAAATTTTGATAATCATTTACGCGATCCCAATTCTCGTAATTTTTTTATTAATAAAATTATTATTGATGTTATTCTTAATACCATTTTTATAAAATAACGAGTTAAATCTTTTATCAAAATTTAAATTCACTTTACAAAATTGTATTATAATGATAATAAAATGTATTTAAAAAAATGCTGCAATCGGAATCGAACCCTAGTTAGAAAGCGCAAAAAATTCCTAAGCAGCAAATTAACTAATTCGTCAGTAAAGGCCGCTTAATAAATGAATATCCATTCGGTTAATAAACAAAATTTCACTAAAAATAACTTATTATATTGATTTTTTGAGTAAAATACGCTTTCAATATTCGTTATTATCACATCAATTTGTTTAATTTTATCTATCCAACATTATAAATTCTTATATTGTGTTCGAATTGTGCCAGAAAACATTTAAATTTAACTTTTTCGTAGGGCATACGGTATAATATATGGAAAAGACATTTCACTAAAGTAGGTAGTAGTTAATTTTTTAATTAGTTTATCTTAATAATTAACATACACTAATGCACAACGCATTTTTGAACAAATTATTCAACAAAAATATTAGCACCTCATCACAAATATTTATGAACGTGAAACACAAAAATTCAGGATGTTTACGCTACTGATTAACTTAAAATTTTAAAATAGGATTCTTAGTAATTTTCAACAGTCAACACACTAAATTTTACCTTTTCATAAAATTGTAATTCATCTAAGCAACTCACTTATTCTAAATACATCCGTCTACAACTTCTTAAAGCATTATATAAAATTAATAACGCATTAATTTTAATTGCGTCTAAAACGCTGTTTACTTAACGGAGTTATTCAATTAAGTCATGATTTTTATAGCAGAACGACAAAAAAGTTTTCTTACGGTTTCAAATTTTTTTCTTGCAGTTGTAGCCAGTTTATAAAAAAAAGGATAATAATACTAAAACTATTTATGTAAGTTTAACGCAACTTAAAGCACAACGGATGAATATAATTAAGTTTATATTATTACGCCACTACTGGTAAGGGTTAAGAACGTGGTACCAGTAAGAATCTTAAACAATAACCCGGAACGTGCCTCAATAAACTCAAATAACAAGATGTGGGAACTATTGGACATGTTGTCATCCTGGGTCATAACGCAGGAGACCAGGAGAAACTGAAAGAATCAAAAAACTTAATTAAGGAATACCACGATGTATTTGCGTTTGACAGTATTTCCAATAGAAGAACGGGAATTGTGAGGTATAAACCAAATACTAGAGAAGTCCAGTATATAGAGGAATCCTAGAAGTCTTCCCTTGACAAAAGGTGAAGAGGCGGAGCAAGTCATCGCAGATACGGAAAAACAAGGGGTGATTGAACCAAGAAGTAGTCCGTGGGCGTCTTCAGTGGTATTAACGAAGAAGAAAGACCACATTGTTGCGGTGGTAAGTCGTTCGAAGAACACCTATCAAATTTGAAGGAGGAGTTTCATCGGCTGCGTAGTGTAAACCTGAAAAATGTCATATATCAGGAAAAACGTGCAATACCTTAATACTGGGAGTCAAAGTATAGGCCGACCCGGAAAAGATCAAAGCAGTGCAAGAATGGCCAACACTTAGAGACAAGCACGAAATAAAAAGCTTCCTTGGGTTGTACACGTACTCCCTCGATTCGATTCGGGATTTGTTAACATTGGGAAACGATTGACCAAGCTAACAATAGAAAGACGAGAATTTCGATGGGGCAAATTCTCTAGTCTCTAGTCACCGCGCCAGTTCTAAGTTACCATTGCGAATAAGAAAAATATCGATGCCGGCAACATGTAGAAGCAGTACTGTCCCAGGTTCAAAATAATCAAGAAAAAGTCATTGGGACCTGAAAAACTACTGCGTGACTGGAAGAGAACTCCTAGCGGTCGTTAAGTCCATCGGACATTTCGACAAATACCTATGCAAAAGATAATTCCCACTGAGAACGGACCATGTTGCCCTGAAATAGGAACCATAATTGAGGTGACAAATGCTGTTACCTTATCCACAATATTATCCGATGATTTATTGATCAAAATTAGAGGAAAAAGTCAACATCTTTAGAAGAACAACCATGGTCGATGACAGTTCGAGCAGTTGAGACCCCGAATTGCGACCGCTTCTGGAATGGAAGACAACAGATCAAAGGCCAACCTGGGAAACAGTAAATGGTTTGGAAAGTGTCGACTGTACCGGAAGAAGACAATAATTACTTGTGCTTAACAGCCAAGTGTCAGAAGTATTGTAGCACCTGCATGATGGGACTTCTGAAAAACACTTTGGTGTGAAGAAAACACTTGGGAAAGTAGAAGAACGGTGAAGTATAAAGAAGATCTTAAGGAGTTTTGTCATGCGATCTTCAATATGGATGTACACCTGAAGAGAAACTTGCAGGAAAAGACTATGTCAGCAAACTCTGGAACAGGTTGGATAACATACATGAGCCGGAAAAATCAGATCGTGACGTTCAAGCCCAAGAAAGTGGATTTCAACCAAACCACTTGGTATGGTTATACAATCCCCAAACAAGGGGTGGGTTATGGTTATCACGACAATGGGAAGGTCCGTACAAAATTATGTCCAGACTTAATGACGTCATTTACCGTATGGAAAAACAAACAAAGGGAAAACCTTTTTAAGTGATAAGAGTAATAATGAATAAAACTTCCATGAATTTATGATAAAGTACAGAAGAACGATCAAGGCAAAGTTCGGGGTTTGACTAAGGTTCAACAGACCTCTTCGATGTACAGGAAAAGTACGGTGTAACTCCAGATCCGCGCATTTCAAAAGGAATTGCGGTTGTTTTTAAGAAATTCTTTGCAGTATCAGCTTTGTAGACAACAACCTGCTGCAGGTCGAACTCTGAAGTTGCGTAAAGGAAGAACTTCATCTTCTACTTGGTTTCAAAGGAACTGTGTCACCAGACCCTGTAAAAGATTTTATGGGATTTCAAGAGCTACACCGAGATCAATAACATTAACGAAATAGCAATACGTAATGTCGGTTGTGATTTAGATAGATTAGACTGGAGGAATTCTCGAAACAAGTTAGAAGAACGGGGGTAGATGTATTGGTCTGCAGTTATTGTCGAAACGTAGAAACAACATTTTGACGTTATTATTTTATCTAGGTTTTGTTTTTAGTTAGCTGTTGTTGGCAAACAAAAAAAATATATACTGCCTATCATTATTCTGAATAAGACGTGTTCCTCTGCGTAATACAAAAGTTGCATCCGTTATCAACCGTATAACCTTTATGAGCAAAGGAAAACTGTAGACTGTTTCATTTACAAGCAAGGACTTTGCTGAAATGTACGGGATTGCCGAATATTGTTATTATTGCGACAGAACAGTCTTAAGGAGGGGGCAGTGTTACACCACTGGAGTTACGAAAATAAGTAAGAATGATCGACGTTTCCAGAACTTCCGTTTCCCGGATTATTCGCACATCTTCTACAATTATTCTACAACTATACAACCGTAGTCATGTAGTATTTAAGATCAGTCGTAAGTTGTCATTCAATGCGAGTTGATATAAATTAAAACGTGTAATATTAATGTGAGTGTTTATCAAAATTATAAGTACTGTATAAACTCTTAATAGTTTAATACGATCCTGACTGCGATTCTTGAACGCGAAAAAAAAAACAATAATAAACTTCGTAACAATATCTACATTGAAATACTTTGGGGTAATTAATTTTTATGAAATATTATCCATTAGTACCATAAACAATAATAAATAGCATGTTAAAGAGTGAAAGTTCACATTGTTTAAAAAAAAGATTAGTTTGTGTCTCAGACACAAGCACTATTATCAACATGATTTTGACAAACCTCTAGTGAATCAATTTTCATGAAAATTAACCCATTAGTATAATATGTAAGTCAAAACATTTTTTAAAAGAAAATTGTTTATGTAATTAATAAACAACCCCCAAAAAAAAAAAAAAAATTTTTAAAATCGAGATAAACAATTAAACTTTTTTGGTTTTTTATTTCTTTTTTTAATATTTATTTTAACCACAAATAAAGAGTAAAAGAATTAATCTTTTTTTTTTAAAAACAAAAAACCCTTTTTTTTTTTTTTTTTAAAAATTGTTAAAAAAGTTGATAGAAAAATAAAAAAAACAAAAAAAAAAAAAACCAAAAAAAAAAAAAAACAAAAAACCAAATTTATGAAGGTTTGGTTGGGTTGAGAAATTGGGTTAATGGAAAAAAATAAAAAAAAAAAAAAATAAAAAAAAAAAAAAATAAAAAAAAATAAAAAAAAAAAAAATAAAAAATAAAAAAAAAAAAAAAAAAAAAAAAAAAAAATAAAAATTTAAAAAAAAAAAAAATGAAAATTAAAAAGAAAAAAAAAAAAAAAAAATAAAAATGTGATAAAAAGTATGATAAATAATAAATACACGAGGATATATTGAAAAATTCTTAGCCTACTATAGAACCAAACAAAATTTCAATGTCAAAATATTTTATTACTCAACATATTCTCCTCTTAATTGGATACATTTATTACAGCGAACCTGCAACTTCTAGACCTTTCAAAAAAATGTTTCTTCTTGCTCTGCAAACCAGACCTCCACAGCTTCTATTACCTCCTTGTTGGAAGAAAATGTACGACCTTTTAAACTTTTTTCAGTTGAGGAAAGAGGTGATAGTCGGACGGAGCCAAATCGGGTGAATAAGGGGGTGTTCTAGTAATTCAAACCCTAAATCACAAATTTTTGCATGGCAACATGAGATTTGTGTGCAGGGGCGTTGTCCTGCAAAAACAAAACACCTTTGGATAGCTTTCCGCGTCTTTTCTCTTTAATATTTTCCCGTAGAGTGGTCAGTAATGTCGAATAGTAATCTCCAGTTATTGTTCTACCCTTATCCAAAAATCAATCATGATTACTCCATGGCAATCCCAAAAAACTGAAGCAAGAACTTTTCCAGCAGATTTTGGACACAAAACTCTTAGGTCTTGGAGAACCAGAGTGTCGCCATTCCATCGATTGTTGCTTTGTTTCTGGATCGTAGAAATGTACCCAAGTCTCATCCATAGTAACAATTCGGTTTAAGAAGTCTACATCGTTTTCAAATCGAGCACAGATCGAACGCGATGCTTCTACCCTTGCACGCTTTTGGTCAACATTCAAACATTTGGGGATCCATTTTGCAGCAATTTTCTCATGTCCAAATTGACGTGAACCATATGATGAACGCGTCATCATGAACTGCATCGATATTTTCGGGGACTGACACAGAAACTGGCCTTCCCAATCGGTTATCATCTACAATGAAAAATTTACACCTTTTGAAGCTTGCATTCCAATTTTTGACGGTCGCATACGAAGGACATTGATCACCAATTTTTCGATTATCACAATTTCGGTGGACATCTTTTTTCATTTAATTTATTGCGTGACTCTGGTTTACTTTTTTGACGTCAAACTTTACACTGACACTTCAAATAAGTTATTGTTCGTTGCAATGGTAACGCAATATTTTGTTTATGCAAGGAACTGGTCTAGGCTAACTAGATATTAATACATCCTCGTAGATGTACATATCATAGTAGTACTCATTACATTTCCTGTTGGGATATCTCGTCGCCCTCGTGAGGATGTCAATAATGTAGTGGGTCTTCCTCTTTCAAATCAGTTGCTTTGACGTTTTTGTAGGTGTGGTCTGAGCAGTGCTTGCTAATTGATAACTACCGGAGACCTGCTTCAATGCAGTTCAAGCTCCGATGCTACAGCCTTTTCTGCTCTTGTTTGTCCATGGTGTTTCTCACTACTCGGATTGGTCTCATGTCCACATAGTGTTCACAAATTCTTTAGAAGCACAACACGCCCAATGTCCATCTGTCAAGCACAAAATCTCTTATACCGTGTCAAAGAGTGGGTACTCCATTAGCTCTTGATAGCCCGTATAAAGACCCGCTCCATACTCATTTCGTATATATTGTCCGACCAAAATTTTTCAGATCGGCAAACAATAAAGTAGAAAATTTATGATGAATCTCACATATTTGTGATGATACATCAAAGAGCGTGAAAGTAGAGTGTCATTTCCTTGAACCAATACAGATGGAGTTTGCAAACTACCCTTCTTTCAGTTTTTATGAAATTCTTCAGCAGTGTACACATTCAAAAACACTGGATCCATAAAGTAGCTGTTCGCCCTCTTTCTTCAATAGTGGTCAGCGTCTTAAAAAATCCATCAGCCACATAAAGAAAGTTGAGATTTGATGGATCTATCCGGAAAATTAATTTTTTTTTCAACACCATTGGCAGCGTCAATTGTGCTGAATAGCTCCTTCAACCCACCCTCATTTATGATTGTGCCCGTCGCCCCCATAAATGAGATTAATTGATAACCTGACAACAGAGTTCATTAGCTCTGGTTGAGTGTCATTTGCTTTCCAATACAAAGTCTTTTGTTTAACCAATGTGCACTGTTTAAAAACAGATACAATAAGTGTGTATACACTATGTATTGGCTGGGTGGAGCCTTGATGAACGAGAGGAAACGTATTTTCAAGCATTCCTACCTTTCACCACTAGTTCCAAACCTCATAAAAACATTCCATTCATGAAAGAATAGTGAATATACACAGTTTTTTCCGTATAGCCAAGCAATTTCATCGGATTAAGATACAACTCGTTGTGAATAGCTAATGTCCATAATGGGTGGTTGGTGTTATCTTATCACCTATCCTGGATCAGCATCAGCAATTAATTTGATTGCTGACGACACCTTTAGACGGGATACATCAGTTTCGGGGCCTACAGTTTCTTGGGGAGTTAGGTCAAGTATTAACATTGAAGTCTACATTGTCAAATATAAACTAACTGAATAAATCAGCAGACTGCACAATTTCAACTTGCATGTTGATTTCTTTGTAATATGACAAAAAGCCCATGGAGCATAGAAGATGCCGTTGTAGACAGACACGGAAACAACAGTCATGATGGGAGATAGAAAAAAGTTGGAGCCAGAACGAGGCTTCCAAAAGCTTGCTACTGAGAAGCAAGACATGGAGTAGAAGAAGCAGTGTCTCTGGAACCGTAGTACGCGCATTACCCAAGAAATTATCAATTAGAGACTATGTTTCATCTACCTCCAGAGTTTTACGTCTTTCTTCCTGTGCATTCCTCTTCATACTAACAACATGACTTCTTAATACTGAAATGATGATTTGATTCCCATATTTCGTCTGAAGATGACTGCTCACAGTTTTGCTGGGTGGTCGACTGTTTTCCTCAGTTAGCTGTTGAATGGAAAACCGACATCCATCACTGTTCTCGTCTACGTATGAAAATGTCATATGTATAATCTCGTTAACACTCGGTAATAGGAGGAATCCTTTTTTCTTAGGTAGATGGTCAAAACTTGCAAGACGATACCCAGCATTCATGGCGAATAAATCCGTATAATCTGGCCAACTAGCTGATGCGTCCTTCTATTTTTCCACCACTCGTAAACATTTGATATAGCGGTCGATCATGTTTTTCGACTGCTACATATATAATCGATCGACTGTCACCATTGTAACCGCAGCATGTCACTTAAAATTTGAAAGATTGAAGTTGTTTTTCAAATCTGAATGAAGCAAACGTTAATCCAGACAAATAAAGAACTTGAACGTTAATTTAACGAAGTTTAAAGTTTATAAATATTTCACCAATATTTCGACAGCTGACATGTTTCGATGTAGCCAAAATATATGTTACAGGTTTATTTGCAAAAGTAAAAGGTATGTCGGGAGCCTTCTTAGAATCGTGTGTCGTGTGTAGCACTTTACAACGAAAGTTGAATTTGCCGCGCATGTTGCGATTTTTCCATTGGTGGATTGTTTAATTCACGAAAAGCTTCGAAGATTACGAGCGGAGAATTTTTCTACTTCCTTCTACTGGGTGTTTAGCGTGCTTCGTGAAGCTAAAATTTTACAGATAAATTATTAATGTGTGCTTCAATAATTCCAAGTTAAATTGGTGTGTAAATGTAAACTCGACCGCATTCACCCATGCGTTGACCCCTATTCTACTCGTTTATTACAATCTGGATAATTCCTGGATGGTGACACATAAATAAATTTTTATTCGGGGTAGACTCCACCACCGAGGTTCCGTTTTGTTTTTAACTAGCTTCATAAGTGCTTGGGCGCTTTAGATAAAGTGGGTGAAGCTAAAATAAAAGGCCTTTTGGGTTGGCAGGAGCTACTTACCGTCCTATTCCGAGTTTAAGTTAGTTTTATTTTATTCTATTACCCAATAGGTGGCGCTTCGTTAGGCAGCAGTCTATTTCTTTACAGTTCCTCAAGGACCTCCCCAACTCACCGACTAAGCCGGACACTGCTGTGCTAACTACTACAATAACTGGATCCTCCACGAATTTAGTGCGCTACTTCGAGCCAAATAGTATTGTTCTTCTCTCTAGGTTATACCGCTAGAGCCGTCGCTCTCTTTTATTATTATTTGTGAACTACAGCCGTTACATATAGCGAAGCACCAAGCGCTCAGAACTGGTAGAACGTAGTTCTAACCGTCCGACACATAGAATCAATAACTGTTTTTAATTTCAATTTTGATATTCCAGTATCGTAGTTGAACTGAACTAGCACTAATTTATGATTGAGTAAAAGCAATATGCAACAACTAGATGTTAAAGTTCAATGTCAGTGACAATACTTTCACCATCTCCTATTTTATTCCTCTTTCCTCATTCCAAAGCCGAGACGATCATCAAGGAACCGAACAAATAAAGTATGCATATAATTAACAAAAAGAACTGATAGGTCTTGAAAAATATTTTAAACTTTATTCCACTGCGATTTGACTTGAAAGTAATCTTTAATAACTTAAAGTTGCGGTACATTTAATTAAGACTGCAATAAAAGTTTGGGATCTTTGCCAAGTAAAAAAAAATATCGATTCTTCTCAATATGGGTATTTTTAGAGCACAAGAAGCAGACGAAGCAAGTCCAAGACAAAGTTTAGTCGTTTACAGAATTAATAACTTTGAAAACTATTTTAGAAACGAATTAAAAAGATTAAAACTTAAGAATTTTCAAACAAATGCTTCGTTAACACTTTGAAGTAATTATTGTGCTCAGTTGAGAGTAAAATCTGGAAAAGAATTGAAATTTTAATCGTCCGCGGAATAGAAAGCGTATTTCTAATTATGAATCTACATTTAGATGTTCGTTCATAAATTCGCTTCATAAACTTTTTTTTACTACTGAAATCGGTAACAGGCACAAACAATTCGGCACTTATTGTTTATAAATTTTCATTCATCTAATGGACACATCAATTGGATTTAAATGTGCCAGTAAAGTACAATAAACTGTGTCTAATAAAAATGGTTTGAGAGAAAGAATTAATTTTACGATGATATTGGGATCATTGCCACATATTTAATTAATTCAATTTTCCCCTGTTCAAGAGGTCACTAAAATTATAATCTATACGTCTACCATATTCAACAGCAGCAATATTACTAAAGTTTATTATATTTATTTATTTTAACATTAAAAGTTTGTAACAGTTGTGGTTTATAAAAAAGAGAAAAGCGACGGCTCTAGAGGAACAACCTAAAAAAAACAACCAAAGGAAATTCGGCTCGATGTAGCGCACTAAGTTCGTAGAGGATAAAGTATTTATAATAGTTAGAGCAGCAGCGTCCGGCTTCGTCGGAGAGTCGTGGAGGTCCCTGAAGAACTATAAGAAATTAAACAGCTGTCTAACAAGGCGCCATCTGCTGGGTAAAAAAAAGAAATAAAACCGGTTTTACTCAAAGTCTAATACGCTAAATCGAACACAAACCAGAGCGAAAGACAGACAATTCAATACAACAAACAAATCTTAAAGTACTAGGAGAATGTGACAGAAATAGAGAAACTGCGCATATAGTTACGTTCGTTAGCAGCAGCCTCGCTTAACAATAAATAAAGTTCGCAATTAATGTGTCGGATTTCAGGTAAGCTTTAGTTACACCCAAATTAAAGTTAACGTTCCAATTGAAGATTGGCTACTAAGAAGGCTCTGCGTACACATATCACTTACACACGGCGATTTAAACTAAACTTAAACTAGGATTAAAGGGGTGAGTACCTCCCGCAAACCCAAAAGGCCTTTTGTTTTCGCGTCAACCGCGTAAAGCGAGGCGATAGGCTCCCTCAATGAAGTTATGAAACATAACAAACCCCTGTAAACGTAGTATCCACCGGTTGTCTGCAGCTTAACTAATGCGAAACCGTGGTGTTGTCTTTAATTGATAGGGAAGGTTCTTAATCAGCCACTACAGCACCCTCAAAAGTTATCCAGGTTTAACACACAACGAAACGTGCTAAAAGCATTCGTAGCAATTAGAACAGGAAAGAAAAGAAAGCAAAGTGTACTCACGGTGAATTTAGCCGGATTTAAACTTAAACACCAATTTGAATTGGAAATCTTGAATCACACATTAATAATTTTTGTGGAAATTTCATCTTCAAGATGTACACCAGCGCGTACGGAAAGAAAAGAAGATGTCCGCTGTTCGTCTAGAAATCTTAGTCGGATTTTATTTTCCACCAATAGAAAATTAGCAAAATGCGCGCCAAATACGACTTTCGTCCTAACATACTACTCGCGACACACGTTTTAATGCGGCTCTCGACGTACGTCCTACATTCGAAAAATAAAACCGTAACAAGTTGTTTTGTCAACATGACTATAAATAATTAATTCCTTCTAACGAAACTACAACGAGAATGTGCCACAAATACAAGCGTGACTAGCAGAATTCCCCCGTTGAATTGTTAAACTAATTTTTTGGATCAAGTATTGTTTGGACAGGTTGTAACTTCAATGAGGCGCCTTCAGGTCCTGAATAAATACCCTCAATACACCATGGTTCTAAAGTCTTCATCGCAAAAGGGACAAAAATATATCTTTGCTCAATCAAGGACTGGTACTTCCTGGTTTTCCTGTTAGCAGATTACTTTGCTGCCTCGACTGCTAATACAGATGTCGCTTAAATATGCGATGAAGCCAAGGTGGCATCCCATACTAGGTTGAGTCCGTTTGGCCAGGGACATAAACTCAGTCCATCAACACGTTTACCGTCCTCTCGACACAAACCAACTGGCTCCAATCTAACCGAAATTTTCTGAATCACAAATTATGGCTTGGTAATCTTCCCGCAATCTTGATGCAAGAAATGTCATGATGTCATATGCAAATGTGTGGTTCCACAATATTGCATCCCCACGGGTAAGGCAACTGCTACTTAGAAGCATTTGTAGGCTGTATTAACAGATGGGAGGCATTTTAGCCAAGCACCGGAAATGGGTTGCCTGAAGGCCTTTTCCATTTCAGATTCCAAAGATAATGGGTTCAATATAGTTTTCCCCCAATCCTTTAGGATAGTTTGGAGACACTGTACATCGTTATTAATAGTCCTGACTGCAATTAGATCATCAATTACAGGGATTGCGAAGCAGCAGTAACAGATAAAAGAGAAGAGGGAAGATAAATAACCAACAACCATCAAACGCCAATTCACTTTTGATAACAGCACAAATTGAGTATCCTCAAACAAACATTCATGATCTTATCCAAGCCATACTTAATTTTCTTGGAAAAAATCGTCAAAAGATCTATAAAAACTGGTCATTGCAGAGGTACGGAGGAGGTAGATCAACTTTGGGAATAACCAAACAGTTACGTAATAGGAAGTAGGTCCCATGAGATTTTAATCTACTTAGTGTAGGTATAAATAACTGGATCTCCTTTAGTTTATTCATAAAAACCTCTATTGTCAACGGGGAGACCAATACCTGTAGGCCACCGTCAATTACTTGTCACCAAAAGTGGCATCGTCCAAGTACCGCGCATTTTGTCCGGATTCCAACTCCTGAATATGGGGTGAATTGCCTAGTTGAAGCACCTTGATGTGCTCCAACCTCCGACTGTATTTTATCTTATCCAAATTGAAGGAACGAGGGATGTTTTATTTTTTTTTGCCGGGAAAAGCACCGGGGTTTTCTGCCTGATCTCATTAAGCATCACATCCCTTTCGATTGAGTTGAAGGCATTCTTAAAATCTATTTTAAGGGGACTTTTGTTGAGTTTTTCATCCAACCCTTGTAGCTTCTGACCGTGTGAAAAACACAGCCTCCCTTGTCCTAAAACCGGCTTGTGTAAGACGTAGGTATACTCCCATGTTTTCTGGAAAGTTTTGCTCCCAACCATGACTAGTCGCAAGCTGCCATCCTTCTTTAATAGTGCACAAATAGAAGCCTATATAGGACAGGAAGGATTGGCCCCCAAAAGGTTTCCAACCAATATTTTATTGGCAAGACAAGCATGGGACAAAAGGAACGTTGATGCAGCTTCACCTATAGCAAAAAGGTTAACTCCTTAAGTTGCTGTGGTCTTAGGCCGTCAGAACCCGCTGGAAATCTTGTGATAGCTTTCCAGATATTGTCTTCTGATATTAAAATTGGATCTATAATTGGCAGGTCTAGGTACAATAGTTGTCTAGATAGACTATGATGCTTCTCAACCAGTTTTTAGAATGTATCAGAGTTTTGCGGTGCTAAAGTGTCATCGAAAGCCAGCAAAGCAACTGTCCCTTTAATATCTCCATCGGATACCTTATATTTCATATTGGGATATCTTTGGTAAATTGCTGAGTAATTTTTCTTGACTTTTTATATAATTTTATATTGAACTCAAAAATCCGCAAAAATCCGAAAGAGTTAGATACCTACAACTTTATCATTAGAAGCTTATGAAATTCCACGTTCAACGGCACATAAAAAATTAGGTAGTGCCATTTGAAAAAATCAAGTTATGCATGAATTTAGGCAGTTCAATTTAACTGATTGGCAGTTGGATAAATTCTAGGATAACTGAGATATTTAATTTTTTCGACACGTCAATTTTTCCGGAAAAGATGCAATAATGCGAAAACCCTCTATTTTAGACACTATGTATAATGCACTAAGTTACATTAGAATTTCCCAAGGAATCCAAACTTGTAATAAAAAATGGGTAATTTTATTTAAAAAAACATAACTTTGGTATGTCGCACCCTGTATAAACGAAAATAATTTTAAAATGTGTAGCTCATTGATTTGCACATCTTTCATTTCAAAAGTTTTTTCTAACCCCAATATTTTCCGAGATATCCACCTTCCTCGCACTAATGGGCCACCCTGTATATGAACGGTACAACGTTGGTAGAGTTTTCCTTAACTAGGGCCGTAAGAGGTACTTTCGACTTCACAGTTACAGCTAAGGTTAAATAGTCAAAACGAGAAGCTAATCATCAAACGCAAGGCATTTGTTGATTAAGAAAGAAAGCTGTTTTTCAAGGTACTCCTGAACCCTTGGGTATTTGCTTTACAACATGTATGGACTGACGAAGTAGTCCCTAGTTTGCGGAAAGTTTCTTGACTTTGATATTCAGTTCTGCGCAAGATGTTTCGTTCTTCAATTCGTCAGAATGTTACGATTTCTTATGCTTAACAATTCCTCTTCTAGTAAACAATTGTTAGTAGTACTCACAAATCACTTTTAAATGGTTTTGAGAGCTATCACTTTGGCAGGACCGGGAAACGTCCCCAAGGGACGAGAATGCTTAAATAAATTTAAATTTTGTAGCAGAATATTTGATAATCGATATCTACGAAACCTTATACAAGAAAGCGTATTATAATATTTACGTCTGCCATATTCAGCAGCTCTAATATCACTCATATTGAATAGATGAAGTGAATTCGATTTACTATTACTTTATTTATTATACTAAAAATGGGTTTATCAAATTTAAATTTCGTAGCATAATGTTTGATAGGCAATATCAGGTCTACATAACCTAATTCTAAAATACAGAAAAAGTTAAAACCGATTATGATCTATAAGCCTACCATTTTCAACAGCTCTAATGTCACTAAATGTTGCCTTAAGATATTAAAAAGGTGAAGTGAATTGATTTACTTTTACTTCAATATACCCAAAAAGAATTCAAATTTCGTAGCAAAATGTTTGATAGACAATATCTCGTCTACGAAACTTGATATAAAAAATACTATAATACAAAAAAGTTAAAGCGGATTATATTCTTTAAGTCTACCATAATCAGCAGCTCTAATATCACTAAAAAGTTGCCTTAAGGTATTGAAA
This sequence comes from Abscondita cerata, assembly GCA_030710515.1. Taxonomy (NCBI): domain Eukaryota; kingdom Metazoa; phylum Arthropoda; class Insecta; order Coleoptera; family Lampyridae; genus Abscondita; species Abscondita cerata. The sequence continues at coordinate 36,882 of JALBCR010003163.1, forward strand.
AGATGGTATGAATTATGTTTACTTTTAGTTCAACGCACTCATGGTGAGCTTAACCAAATTTGAATTTCGTAGCAGAATTTTTGATAGGCAATATCTACACAAAAAAAATTGAAACGGATTATAATCTATACGTCTACCATATTGAGTAGCCCCAATATTGCTTAAAGTTGCTTTAAGATATTGAAAATATGATGTGAATTAGGTTTTCTTTAATCAAATTTAAATTTCGTAGCAGAATGTTTGACTTGACTACGATATCTGATACAAAAATTATATATAATGTATATGACTACCATATTCAACAGTTATAATAACCCTGAAAGTTACATTCAAATATTGAAAAGATGAAGTTAATTAGATTTACTTTTACTTCCATATACTCAAAATAAGCTGAATCAAATTTAAATTTCGTAGCAGAATGTTTGATAGGCAATATTCGACTACAAAATTTGATACAAAAATTATTACGATTAAAAAAAATCACTGAAAGTTGCAATCAGATCTTAAAAACATGAAGTGAATTAGAATTATTTTTACTTCAATATACTCAAAAAGAGCTTAATCGAACTTAGATTTCGTAGCAGAATTCGTCTACGGAAACAAATACAAAAAATTTTGTAATACAAAAAAAGTTAAAGCGGATTATAATATTTACGCCTACCATATTCAGCAGCTCTATCTTTTTTTTTCAATGCACTCAAGGTAAGCGTAATCAAATTTCGTAGCAGAATTTTCGATTGGCAATATCTCATCTACGAAAAATGATACAAAAATATTAAAATACAATGAAAGTTAAAGCAGATTTATAATCTTTACTTCTTCAATGTTTGTGTTGTTCACTTAATAATATCTTTAAACAAATTTATTTAAATTTAAATTTATTCCCAGAATATTTTATATTCAATATTTAGTCTACGAAAATAGATTAAAAAAATTAAGCAGATTATAATTTACAAGTCTACCATATTCAAAATTGTACTGTTTTCATACTCTAAGGTTTTAAAATCTAATTTCTAAAATTAACGTTAAATTATTCACGTTTCCTGTAAGCAATAAACTTTAAAATTAGTTTTATTCACTTATGTCGTCAACTTGTACAACAAACTTTGAAGTAAATATTTTATTATTAATACGACGCGCGACTCGACGAAAACTTTTTGAAATGTTTTGCTCATTAATTATAATACTGTCCATTGTTTTGATAAATGACTTTGGAAAACATTTTTCAACCTATTTTTTTTTTAAATGAATCCATATTTGCAATGTAAAGCTTGAAACTAAATCTTTTACAGTAATTTTTTTATGGATTTAATGTTTTATTATTTTATGAGTATTGTTGAAGATTGAGTTTGTTTACATTTGTTTATCTTTGGTATTTGGTAAAGATAACGGAAATACAAAAAGTAAGTCGTTTTGGGAACAGTTTCAACCAGTTTTCTTTTACTATTTTTTTACGCTTTAAAAAACTTTTGTCCATAACTATTTATGCGAAACATTTTTCAAACATTTTTGAGTTCATTCAATTTATTACTTCTACAAAATCGCTAGAATTTAATTTTAAAGATGGTGGTGCTTCAACGTTACGCTAGCACCCCCACTATTAGAAAACACGTGTAGAATATTCTAATCAGAAAAAAACAAAATACTAGGATTAATTATCTCTACAAAATATTGGACCATATTATATATATCGAAAATACACAATAGCCCATTTAGCTAAGTTTTAACCATTAGATTCTCAATTAAATTACATTTATCTTCGCCTCCTTTGTCACGCCCTCAAGCGTCGGATTCTAAAACCTCGCAGGTAAATTTGCAAACTCTAAAATAATTAATATTAAATTTTACTTAGCTCATTACAAAATTTTCCAATACAAAATATAATTTTACATGGATGACACCGGAATATCACCGCAATGGTAATCGGTAACCAGAAATTGCATCGTTTTAAAGCTAAAAACTGTCCAAAAATATGCATCCGATATCCTATAAATTATAACATTATAACACATTAAAAATAATCAAAAAAATGTAGGATAGGTTTACAAAAGGTAGAATCCAGTTTTACTATTTAGTTGAGATCAAATTCAACTCGACATTCTAAATCTATACCGTCCGTTTGATTTTTAGTGGCAACTCGGTTTAAAAAGTTTGTACGATAATGAAAAACGTACATTTCAATGAAAGACCACAATTTAAATTATTTTTATTAAATTTGTCATTGTTTAGTTGTTCGCTAGTTTTGGCTAAATTTCTATTTCTTAATATTTAGGCCGTAAAAGTCATTTTTTCCGCGGAGTCGAACTTTAACTTTTTCGTGATCTACAAAACAATTAATTTATTTTTAAAAACGTATTATCTGTTGTAAACAGTTTTCGCTTACAAATATTACTTTTTTATCAAAATAATAAAGAAAATTTTAATAAAATAAAAATTAATAGCAAACATCATTGCATAAACAAAAATTTATTAAATTCTAATCATACCAATTTTTTCTTAATCCAAATTCAGAAAAGGCATATTCAAATTCTTAATGCTTTATACGTCAGCGTCTATTTTTCTTGTTATTTATCAGCGTCAGTTCATTTTAATCAAAATGCTTATAATTCCTGTTGAAAAAAAAAATACATGCAGATTAAAATAAATGTTTACATAAACACAAAGCATATCGCATAATGGCCCTTTGCAGTGCGAAAATGTAAAATTCCCGAGCTTACGTGCGGGATTTACAAATTTAAATTAATACAAAGCTTTTTAGAACAAAGCTTTCTAGTTATAAGCACTTCTAAAGTTTTTCCAATTGAAATTTGCAGAAAATAAATTGAATACTTAGAACATTTTCAATTTCGAAGTGCAATACATCTTCAGATCCATTTTTATTTTCTTTAAGAAAAATTTTGAATTTTTATTTGAGTTTTATTATGGATTAGAATAAACTAAGATGTTTTACTTTAGGACATTACCTATCGTATTGTTTGATCGTTGAGGAAAGCATTTAAAAGAAACTGTGTCCGTTGGTGTTTTTTTTTATTCTTCTAGCTATTGATACTATTTTAGACGTTTACTTTGGTTATATGATGCCGTTTCTGGCTCACTTTTCACGCGAAATTTAAATTTCGGTCGTCGTCGGCAATGTCCGGCAAGCTTCGTGAGTAAATCAAGATGGCGTCGTTGATGCTCAGTCGTTGTCGTCAATGTTCGTGTTTGTAAGTAAAACAAGATCGCGGCGTGGATGCGGTCGGCAATTTCCGGAAGCTCTCGGTTGTCGGTCATGTTCGGAAGCTTTCGATTATGATTGCGTTCGGGTTTTGTCGGCAATGTTCATGAGTAGGTCAATGTTCGGAAGTTTTCACAGTCGGTTTTATACAGGTACAGGTCTGTTTATACAAGTCTGTTTATACAGGTCTGTTTATACAGATCTGTTTATACAGGTCTGTTAATACAGGTCTGTTTATACATGCCTGTTTATACAGGAACAGGTCTGTTTATATAATTCTGTTTATACAAGTACAGGTCTATTTATACAGGATCTGTTTATATAGGTCTGTTTATACAGATACAGGTCTGTTTGAACAGGTCTGTTTAAACAGGTCTATTTATACAAGTACAGGTGTGTTTATACAGGTCTGTTTATACAGTTCTGTTTATACAGGATCTGTTTATATAGGTCTGTTTATACAGATACAGATCTGTTTATACAGATACAGGTCTGTTTATACAGATACAGGTCTGTTTATAAGGATGTTTGCCAAACATAGCCGACTGCGAAAACTTCCGAACATTGACCTACTCACGAACATTGCCGACCAACAACCAAACGCGAACATGACCGAAAACTTTCGAACATGACCGACAACCGAGAGCTTCCGGGCATTGCCGACCGAACCTATGCCGCCATCTTGTCCTACTTACAAACACGAACATTGACGACAACTACTGAGCATGAACGACGCCATTTGACTTACTCACGAAGCTTGCCGAACATTGCCGACGACGACCGAAATTTAAATTTCGCGCCAGAAGTGAGCCTGAAACGGCATCATATAAGCTTCTGTCCATGAGCATTATTAGTCCGTGGCGATATCACAGTTTATTTTTTTCTTCAAAAACTTCCTTCTTAAGAAAAATATTTGAACAAAATAGCAAAACTTTCGGGCAGTGATACATTCCTTAAACTGTTGAGAATTCAAGAAAGCATATATTGCGCTGAAAAAATTTTGTTTGTATATTTAAATTTGTAATGTTATCGAGTTTATTATTAAAATTTCTAAAAAACGGAGTTATATAAATAACGAGTTTAACCGTAAATGTAAAATAGAAGTATTGTTTTTGCAAACACATTACCGTTGATAAAGATAGTGTTGATATAGCCGTTGCACTAAACTCGGAACTCGTAGAGTACGTAACAACAGTTTTTTTTAGTTTGGCGCCTAACAGACAATTGAGAAATTAAATTTATCAGTGCAGGTGTGAAAAAGAATTTGTAACTAGGCCTAAGGTCAAAGACATTAATTGGAAGTCGGGAAAGAAAGGAATTTACTTTTCTATTTGGCAGTTGAAGAGTCAACATGGATTTTATAAATTAAAGTTAAAAAGTTATATAGAATAAATTAATAACCGACGGATCAATATCATGTAAAAATAAAACAATTGACAAATAAAATCCACTGAGCTTATTAAAATCTGGTTGAATTAAAATTACAATTGAATAGTGATAAGTGATAAATAAAGACGTATTATGGTAATTGTTTCTTGATCGAAAAAGTGAATTGGTGTGATCAAAGTGAGTCGGAGAATTCAAAATTCAAAATAAACGCATGGCTTAAAGAAAATTGTCTACTACAAACAAAGACGAATAGACAAAAAAATTCACGGAAACGAAGACGAATGCAACTAAGGCAACCCTTATTGATGTCGATCCTCTGCCTTCTTCTAACAACGATTCATAATCAGACAACGATTTCCGAAACCCAACTTTCCAAATTACTTATTGCGACAATAACCCGACCTGAAACTCTCCTTAACCCAAGACAACGACAATAGATAACCGGCCATTGACTTTAGGGATAACCACCGCTTTTACCCTTGACGCCAACAAAATATGTTCCGCTAACGCCGTCACCGTCCCAGAAGGTATTAAATTAACTCCTACCCACCATCCACGGCTACTCATGGATTTTCGTCATGGATAATCACCCAACCTTCAAGCAAAATAAGTCCCCGATACCACTATTTCTGGTTCTCATTCCAAAAGAACAAAAATTCATCTAGAACCTTACCCACTGCCACAGAATTACTATCTGAGTCAAAGCCCTATTTTCCTAGGTCCGCTGCTTTTTCCCCGCCTTACCCACAAAACGCGCACCGCATCAGTGAACCAACGTCACCTGTAAACAAACACGCTCAAATTGGAAAATCCCTTGGAAACATGCTGGCCTCCTTCAGCCAATCCAATCCGACGAAAAACACCCACTACTTACTCTCCTTAATCTTTTAAACAACCCACATAGCAGTATAATTTACCATACCTTACCGTATCCTCCAGGAATTGTAGTTAAGTTGATTACAAAACCACCGAATTCGAAAAATTCCTTAAAGATCACAACATCGATCTCATCCTACTTCTAGAAACCCACCTCAACCCATGTCACAAAGTTAAAATTTCAAACGACCGTGACGCAAGAGACGGTGGCACAGCAATCTACGTCAAACGATCCCTCAAGCACCATCTCGTAAATCCATCCTTTGATCACATCGAAACCACCTCAGTCATCGAACAGACGGCATCCGACAAGATCAAGATTATTGCCTCCTACAAACCACCCAATTCTACTTTAATCAACACCTACATAAGCAAACTCTTTGGTAACAATACTTCCACCATCGCCGCAGACGATTTCAGCTGCAGACATTGTCCCGAAATAACCCCATCTACAATACCACGCCATACCAACCATACACGCTTACCTAGATGCACATCCGCAACTGTCTACAATCGCTACCAACAATTTACGCTCTTTCTAAATCTCATTTCTGATCTCAACCCCGTTATCCTCCTCCTCGGACCATTTTCTCACAATCCACCTTTAGAATCGCGCCAAACCACCAAGTGGACCAAATTTACCCAGTTCCTAACCGATCAGATTGATTTCATTTCCGTCAAGACACCGACCTAGCCACCAGATCCCTTCAAAATTATATCCCAAAATCACACCATCAATCAACCACCATCCGTAGACCTACAACCTTACCGACTCACCTAAAAACCCGACATAAAAACCGCGCTAAACACACCTACCTACATACCTTAAGCCCTCACGACAAGCAAAACCTAAACAATTTACGCTCTTTCTGAACTCATTTCTGATCTGAATCCCGTTATCCTCCTCCTGGAACCATTTTCTCACAATCTACCTTTAGAATCGCGCCAAACCACCAAGTGGACCAAATCCTAACAGATCAGATTGATCCCATTTCCGTCAAGAAACCGACCTAGCCACCACATCCCTTCAAAATTATACCCAACAATCCCACATTCAGTCTACCAACAACCGTAGACCTACTATATTACCGGCTCACCTAAAAACCCGACATAAAAACCGCGCTAAACTCACCTACCTACATACCTTAAGCCCTCACGACAAGCAAATCCTAAACCGATTGCTACTCCAACTTTGCACCAAAATCCAAACCACGAATGGCGTATGCAGAATATCCTTCGCAACGGCAAGCAATTGCCAGTGCCTCTAACCATTCAACCAATTCTACCAACAAAAAAACCGAACCCTACGCCAGTAACCTAGAATCCCAATGCAGCCTAAACTATCAAATCGCCTGCTTAGGTCAAGTATCCTGTATTAAATTCAGAGTATTCCGGTTTCTACTCAACCACAACAACGACGCTCCTATCACACCTACATCTCTTACCCAAATCCGACAAATCATAGGTTCTCTCCGAAGACGTAAACCTCCCAATTATAATCAAATCACAAACCGCATGATTCATACTAAGATCTACGGACTACTTCTCCGCAGACTTGGAACACAAACCCTCTAAAAGACCCTAAATTTCCTTAAAACCACTTTCTGCTCTTTCAAAAATTTCTGAACATTTGGTTTCAAACCGAACCATTGCACATTCCAAAAACGTTTACGCCTAACCGAATACTGCTATCAATCCATGGCTAACAACCTTGCCGCCGGAGCAGTACTTCTCGATGTCTCAAAGGTTTTTGGCCGTGTTTGGCACGGTCTGATCTGTTCCAACATCGACTCAAGATTAATATGCACAATCCACTCATTCCTGACACACGTCCGAATCCTAATTAAGTTAAACCACGTAAAATCCTCAAGCAGCTGTCTTAACGCCGGAGTTCCGCAAGGCACCGTCCTTTCATCTACATTATTTAACATTTACCCACGACATTCCAAACATCCCACATATTAAACTAGTCGAAGACTACCCCATCCTAACACGGTCCTGGTAATTCAAATACCTAATTCAATATCTACAATTCGCATACGATGTCGCATAGAATCCTGGTTCAAATCCTTAACGCAAAAAAGCACAGAAGAATATCAATGGACCTTCAATAAAGGCAGAAGCTCTCTCAAGTCGCTCGCACCTGACCTATGCCGCAAAAGTTCCCTATCACCAAAATACAAACTTCTCCTTTACAAAGCCTTTATAAACCTCACAAAGCCTTTATAAACCTCATATTCTTTACGCATGTCCCGTCTGAATCCACGCCGCCGCCACACACATCAGAAAATTACAATCAATCCAGAACAAAGCTCTCTGTCTTGCTTTTAATGCTGCCTTACAATCAAAACAACCATCACATATACCCGCCCCAAATCAACTCATTCCCAAAGCCACGGATTACAACATATCCTATCCCTTCAAATTCAAACGCCTAAGAGGCTTTCCCCGACGACGTCTAAAACCCTCTAATCCCTTACGACTACCACAAATACTACTTAAATTTCTGTTTCAGACATTCCTCAAGATGACTGAATAAAAAATGAGATTTTTAACCCATCAACCATGCCACGATAAGGAGTAAATTAATTATTTTGCTTTAAAAATAGCAAAAACCCAGAATTTCAAGCCATTCTATTAGTTGTGCACATGCGCAATACCTATCATCAACTGTTGATTCTTTAGTATTGCGAGATTGAATTACTGAAACAACTACAACTAACTCAATGCACACGTCAACCAAAATTTTAATTAATATCAATCAAATTAACAAAAATTGTATTATTAAGCTGAAACGTTCTGGTCGTACACTTCTGAAATAAGGATCTCCAAATTTACTTACTGAGATGGGGTGCAAAACAAACGGACAAATTTTTATCTTAAATTTGGTAGGCACTCATCTCCGAATTGATGTTATAAAGGGATGCCATTACATTTTAATTTCTTTGGCCAGAATGTAAAACATACCAAACGATAGAGATAATATTACGGAAACACACACAAATATAGAACAAAATTTATTACATAATAAAAATAAAGTAAATGGTTTATATAAGATAATCATAAATAAATTTTAAACAATAAATACGTGAATCAAAATTTTTTAAACTTTGATTAAATGATTTAAATTCGGATCCGGATTGTTTTAATTTTAAATGATAATTAATAAAAAAAAAAGGTTACGTGCTTATTTAAAAATGTTAAACAATGAAAATCAGGTAGGTAAAGCAGTAAATTTTGAACGCAAAATAAACAAAATTTGGTACTTAAGCAGCTATCATACGAAAATGACATCCGGGCGTTGCCCTTCTTTCCGATATTGCTGATCGGAGTTGTCTTGGAATTTCTGATTCCTTGATTATTTATCTATTTTTAAATCCTCAAAAACTTGCACGAGAAATACGAAATGATCCGTAAAAAAAAAAGATATGAAAGAGAGTGTCCTAAATTAAAATAAACACTATTGCTTAAAGAATTACAAACAAAATTACTTTTGGGCCTTTAGGTAAAGATTATTAATACACAAACGGCAAATCACTACATTTTACCATGAAAATCTGGCAAACGAGTGGCGCTTTCAAGTCAGCGTCATTGTGTGTTTTTCAAGTTGCCCAAAAGAAAATTCTACAGAAATAAATAAATGTAGAAACCATAAATTTGTATAATGTATTACGGAGGATCAATAGAAGAGAAAGCAAAAGTTACAACGTAACAAAGAAGTAAATGCACAAACAGTATTCCCAACCATCTTGCTCAAAGACACTTTGAGAATTCAAGAACCATCAAAGACATTCAAAGCATCTTTTATTTCAAGGACAATTCTAGGATATTCAGAACATTAAGGACTGCTAGAAACCCTCAAAAACTAACACAAAAGAGAGAATTATATCGCGACATTTTTTTAAAACGTGTTCAACAGACCTCTGATAAAAGAAATTCTAAATAAACATATAATTTTGAATAATTAAATTGAATTATCTTAATAAAAGTTTTCTATAAACTCTGACAAAAGTAAAGTTTGCAAAATTGTTCATAAAACTATACGTTATTGAGGTAAAATATTTAGTTTAATATGATCCCCTGTTAACATATTTATTTGTTGAAATCATGTTGTTTGTTTTGAATATTGCACTGCTAAACAACAATTAATATCATATCCAAAATATATAGAAAATCTTATAATTAATTGAATAATGCGTTGTTAATCACTCGGTTTATCTATCCTTTTAGGTTTAATTTAAACGTTGCTCATTAAACATTTCCTGAATTTAATTTTAATGAAAACAAAATTGTATACAAGTAAGTCAATCATTATTGTTTATCTAAACTAAAATATTATACACTTCGCTTTGCTTCTTTAAGCAGCATCCAGTTTACTAAAATTTATTTCTAAAAAAGATAATGCATTTAATCCGCGTTCCTATATGTATATATACATTCCGCGCTAAAAAAAATATTTTAAATAATAAAAAAAATTTTTGTTTGTTTATTTGAATCGAATTTGCATTGGTATGAAATTTATAGTAAATGTTTCTATTCAAATAAAACGTAAAAGTAAGATGATTAAAGTTTAAGATTTCTAAAAACTATTCTACATTTTACATTTGTGTAAATAAATGCTTTCATTTAATTAAAGTAATATTTAAGTAGAAATTAAGTTGTTCATAAATGCAAAATTGACATTACATGTAAAGAATTGCGTTGATTTTGGGTTTCATATCGGAACTAAACATGTCTATCGAACTAAATTTAAAATTTTCCGTATAGACAAATGCATTTAAAAGGATAACTGAGTGTAGTGGAAAGAAAAGTGAACTCCAAAAAAACACGAAAGTTGACACAATGAGTGAACATGTTGAAACAAATAGAGGTTGTCGTTAATAGATTGATAAAATTACATCGCAAATGAATTAGAATATAAAAAGGACTTTCCAAAAATAAAGTGACCACTAATAATTCAAAGAAGAAAGTTCAAACAAGGAAAATACCTCCATCAAAAATAGAAGTAGTCCACATCTGCTGACCTCACCAACGTGTACTACAGGAATGATGACATTATCAAGCGCATTAAAGTCGATTTATTGAACGTCTAACATTATGTTTTGTATTTTATTTGTGAAATATTTACGATTCAATTTGTTATTCCATAAACCATCAGTATTTTATTTAACGAACTCAAGCTGCTGAGTTAAAAAATCAGAGTCTTGATTTATAATTCGATTTTTTTATTTAAACAATGATTCTAGAAATGTCCGATATTTAATAGTAAAGTGCAAAAAAAAGTTTAACAAAAAAACATCAATATTTGACGGTTTAAAAAGTTAATGCATAAAATAAATAGTAAATATTCAATCTTATAGCAAATAAAGGTAACTTTGATCCGTAAAACTCTCTTCAAGTACATGTTGAAAAATTAACTCAAAATGTTGCGAGTTGAATTTAAAGTAAATCACTACGACTTTCACAGAGCTTTCTCTACTAATCCTTATCACTCTTTTCATACGACCTTACGTCAATCTTTTTTTACTTAAGTATTTGATGAGCATCCATTTTATCAAATTAGAAACAAACAAATGTGTTTTTTTTAACAGAAACGTAAATTGCTTCTAAAAGAACTTGAAATTCTAGTTACTGAATAGTCAAAGGCTTCCACATCGACGGCTTCATAGATAATAATACGTAAATAAACATACATGATGAACTATTCAATAAAATTGCGTGTTAAACTTTAATTAAAACAAGTAATTTGTTTATTTAAGCGAATTCTTTCAGGTGCGTGTCTCAACAACGTCGCATTTAAAATAGGAAAAAAATAATATCCAGTTTTTGTTGCAAATTGTAATTATTCGTTTTGTCTGTAGGCTGTGTTAGTAACCGGAATTTATTAATTTATTTGAAGTGTTCTTTTTCACTCTTAAACTTCTATTTGGTCAACTAAATTATAAAATAAAAATCAATACATTGCTGTAGGAGTACCTCAGGGACATAGTGTAGGACCTGCGTTATACTTCATCATTGTCAGCAAAAGATTTTAATTCACATAAGCAAAAGATCAATAACGAACCTCTCGTATACATTTATTATTTTGATTAAAAACCCAGTATGTCAAACAAAATTACATTTTTCTCTGAGTGTATCAAACCAAAATTGTAGGTGAGGAAGAAGTTTTACATACGGTAACGAGAGTTTTACCGTCGCATAAACATAAAATGTTGTTTATACGTAAATATTCATGAAGAGTGTGTTGTAAGTGTTATGTAAAATATGGAAGTACCACCAGTTGCCTAGATTAAGTTACCCAAAGAATTTGTAAACTTTCAATAGCTGCTATCTCTCACACTGGACTCATTTAATTTATTTTATAATATCAACACGTGCGGTGGTGGTATCGTTGGAGGATATATTTATATATACTACAGGTCGTGGATGCGTGTTTCGGTTCATTTCCCATTGCGGGGTTCTACCCAGTATTTAACGGAAACTTTCCTTTTTTCGTTGGATATACCCGTTCCATGACCTGGTCACCGACCTGGTACTGCGTCTCGGTAAGCAGGTACCTCGCATATCTCGATCGGTACTAGTAGTCCCTGTGAAGTTGCCGATCTTCAAGTTGTCGTAGTTCGTACCCTATCAAAGTTTTGTTCGGCGTCATTCTGGTAGCGGAGTTTCAGCGGATTCGTAGTTGGAAGAGGACGTCGGTACCAGTCCAACAGTTTGAAGTTATCCTTTCTTTAATTGTTGATTCTAGCGCTCCACTGAGTTCGTCTAAGCGTGGGAAATCGGGGTAGTCCAATGGTAACTGTCCCATTTGCAAGATGTGGCGTACCATGTAACCGACGTAAATTGCGCTCCGTTGTCGGATATAATGGCCTACAATCGTTGGTGGGGTGGCAAGCTTGAGCGAAAACGCTTCTACCCATCGGCTGAATAAGTTGGTCATGACTAGGTTCCCACGTAATCAGACACATACGGTCACTTACCATGAGCCGATGGGATCTCGCTGTTAGATCGTATTCGGCTCCTGATTGGGCCCTCTTTTGACGGCGGCGCGGCTCCAGCACGAGCGTAGATAATCTCGTACAATTGTCGTTAAACCCATCCACCAGAATCTTTTGCGTATGGCGCTGTTATGTTGTAAATTTTGTTTCGCCTTTTATTAATCCTCCCTATTACATTAAACGAATTTGGTTGTAGAAACTATATATTTAACTGTGTGACCCCAAAAAATGTCAGAATTGTCAGAATTTAACGGAAATTTTCTACCGTTTATGTCCTAATTTTCTTCATTGAAAAGCCCAAAAGTAATTTTGGTAAGCATATTTTGTTGGTATTTTTTTAAGTAACAGTATTTATTTTGATTTATAGTCTTCTCCCGTATTTTCTTTTATCTTAACTGCATTATCGTAGTGTCCTCCTTTGTTTGCCAATGTGCATTGCGTTACATGTGCTCTCCCTCGCAGCTGTCTAACGCATTTATCTTTGTATCTCGCACGCAAAAATAGATAAATGTATATCTTCCTGAAGTCAAAACGCTAGAATTCTTAAAATAACGCTGAAGACTAGTTTTGCTTATGGACAACGCCCAATCGCCATCTGCGTATCAAATTCTCTTTATATTTGCGTTTAAAATTTAATACCTTACCTTAACAATTTAAATTACGTGAATGCACGCAACCTTTCCTAAATTAATTATCATTTAAAAATTAAATGTTTAATGTACCTATTTGTAAAAATCCGTATCAGAATTTAAATCGATTCATTAATGTTTAAAATATTTAGCTATTTTCATATTTACTGTTTAAAATCTATTTTACGATTCTCATATATGAACCCTTTCTTTAATTTTTTTATACTGTAATAAATTTTGATCTTAATATGTGTATGTTTGCAAAATATTCTCTTTATCATTTGTAATTTTTTACATTTTGGCCAAAGAAATTAAAACGTAATGACATCCCTTCAATAACATAAATTCGGAGATGGTGGCTACCAAATCTAAGATAAAAAGTTGACTGTTTTAGTTTGTTTCATCTCGGTAAGTCACATTATATAAGAAATTTGAAACCTCCTATCTCAAAAGTGAACAACCTGAACGTAGGTAGGTTTCTTCTACGTCTGGGTAGTCTGCGTTGTTTTGTTGGAGGTCTCAAATGCACAATAGTGCGAACAAAGCTCGGTGTCCCGTCACCGCAGGTCTTTGATCTCGTACCTCCGACTCGTCTTGGGATCACCGCTATCGTGCTCCACGCGTTACATTTCGATATGATGATGCAGAACGTTTACTGTTCTTGCAAGATATCTCACACCAGCTCCACTCTTGTACTCTGCTAGAGTTGTGGTTTAGATTCAGTCGATGAAAGCTGTTAAAGGTAGATGACATCTTCTTCCTCAGTTGTAGTAAGCGGATCGGTTTGCGTATTTCTCGTTACCAAGTTGGATAGCTCGTTCAGGACGCTCTGGTAATTTTCAACGTTAAAATTGAACTTCTGCATAAGCAGTGCCCATTAGGTGAGTTTGTTGTTAGTGTGGCCCAATGTAACCACGTTAGCGCTTGACTGTCAGTGAAGCGTTTGTCTCTAGACACGCCCTGTTCTTCTTGATGGCCTATACCGCCGCTAAGCACTCTTGCTCGTTTACGTAGTAACAAGTATCGTGCGGTCTCAGCTTGGCACTTGCGTAGGTGGTCGCTGTCTTCTTGATACGGAACGGTGGAATGCCAAAATTGATTTCTCTTCGGAGGGCCGGAGATGCTCTAGGTGTTCTTCGTGCGTCCGTAAATTGAATTTCGTATTCCCAAATGTTCGCCACCATGTAAACGCGTAGAAATTTGAAAATGAAAGCCTTTTTCTTCGTCGTTGATAATTTTTGGCCGCAGATTCCAGCTCATTTATGAATTGCTCTGGATTTTTGAGTACTTCTTCGGAGAAAGTAGGACCGACGTCTTCACCTGGTATTGTGGCGATGATTTCTTAAAGCAGTTGTTTGAACGTATTGTTGGTGAGTGCGCTTAACTGCTGTTGAACGCCACTGTTGGACGTGTATTCGGTAGCTTGTTGGTTGACGGTGAGCCCCACGCTTGGGAGCCAATTCAGGCAGTTATGCAGGGTGTAACGGCGGAGCCAAATGTAAGTCACGTCGCCAAGGATAAATTATTGTAATGTACATACTTAGAAATATTTACAAACTAACAAAACTAGCGTCGTGTATTATTACAGAGTAATAGTTCGGCAAACGCACAGCTCACGCGCCTTTTACTCACAGAAGCGTTGCAAACCAAATAACTCGACTGCCCGCTGCTTACCAATGGTGTCAGTTAAAACTGTCGACAGCCGCCGCAGGGTAAGGCGCTATGGTTTATAGAGTTTTGTGAGCGGTATGTGCATTCGACGTAAATATCAAAAATCAGCAAGAATTCGGTTGGTGAAAAAAATTCAAACAAAAATAGAGGGAATGATTGATTAGGCTTGTGACCAAGTGGTATAACTCACCTACCACGACCATTTGCCATTCGGTAGACTAGGGTTCGATCCTCGCAAGAGTCTCCTGGGTTTCTTGCAGTATTATAAATATTAGTTTATAAGTATGTGAATGTTAGGCCAGTAACCTCATCTGTTCCTCATCCACTCCTTAACTTATCCGTTCTTCAAGCACACTCCCGGTGTATGTACACATCTACATACATCCTCAATGGTAGAGTAACCTGCCCTTCGAGCTTCTTGGAAGCGAGCGTGTCTTCTTAGAGGGGAATGAAATGTGTATGTTTGATATTCAATCAATTAAGATTGAGGTTAGTTATAAGGGTTCATTTTCGCCTCCTGAATGCCGTATTAAATAAATAAATAATTTTAAGCCTTAACCAAAAATTATTTTAATTTCCATTATGTACCGGGTGATCCAATAAGACTGCTCCTCGGCCATATCTCGGGAACCGTTCGTCGTATGACTTTGGTGTAAACAAAATATTAGATAAATCGGCCATGAAAAATTGCAGGAAAATATTTTCAAGTTTTAAAAATAGCCACCAGAGGGCGTAACTGCCATCTTAAATTTTTAAATTGCATTTTCTATAAATTTCGCATAACAAACAAAAAATGTTTTTCACATTTGTAAAGAGAACCAGTTTATCTATCATTTTCATAAAAACAAAAGTTCAGTTATTTCAAAAACAAAGATGGCGGGGGGTGTTCAATTGTTTTTGCAATAACCTGCTTTAACTATAACAAATTTGGTATCGTTGAAAAGATCATTCCTTAAGCAATAAGAATCAACCAAAACATAGTTTAATTGAATCCTCCGCCAGGGGGCTAGTTTTGACACCATGACCCAAATTTAAAAAAAAAATCAAAAAATTAAATGGAATGATATGACTTTTTCTTTATGATAAAGTAGCCAAATAACATCTAAATAGGCCCGGTACATTTTTTAATCCCGATTTAATTTATCCCTAAATTTCAGGAAGTATAGGTAACTATGCTTGTATTTCTGTTATGTACACAATTTTAATGGCTACAATGAAAATTGTAGATATTTCCATTATCTACATAATTTTAATATTTAAATAAATAAAATTAAATTAAATTAAATTAATTTAAAGCGCGTGCATAATTTTAATTCTTAACATAACAATGACGTCATTAAATTTGTAACCAAAATCTAGGAATTTTTGGATTCTTGCGCACCTAACTTAGAGTCAAGTAATAAACTTAGTTCAGAATTAAAATTATGTATACAAAATAGATGTTCAATACATTTTTATTTAATTTGAACTACCGTTCGATTTAGCAAATTACAACTCAAAATCAATAAATTTATGGAAGTATAAAGCACATCATATCATGTTTGTATATATTATCACCCAGTCTTTGCTTTGGTAATCTTTCGTGGAAACACATTTTGAACACAAAAATATGTATTTCATTTGTTGGTTTTATTAATCAGTCAAAGCTATACAACAAAAACATAAAAACAAGTGTAATGACTTGTTTTTAAATATTTATTAATTTTAAGTTATCTCTTTTCTTAATTGCTTTTGTTTATTCGTTTTTTATTGCGGCGGTAAAACTCAAAGTCCAATTTTCGCTACGATTTAAGTAATAAAATACTTAAATATCAGTGTATATTAATTAATATGTAAACGCCTAATAATTCTTGTTTTTTTCATCATGTAATTCCTAAATTTTATTTAGAATCATCCACAAATTACTTTATGTTAAACATTAAAAACGCCAATCAATCAAATTAATTTAATTTAATCTTTCTCAGTAAAAAAAAATTTTTCATGATAATGTGTAGATTTGGAAGCACCTCAAGAGTTGTAAAGGTCGATATTTATGTTTGAAACGCGCAAACCGATACTTCATACATCGATTTGGAAAATTGATTTTGATGAAAAATTTTTCACGATAATATATAAATTTTAATGTGGTTCTGGGTGAAACTTCAAAAGTTATAACAATCATTTCTACCGCTTCAAGCTAACAAACTGATAATGAAAAAATTCTAGCACTTTTTCGTATGTCGACATTGACAATGTCTGTCAGTCGGATGAAATATTTTTCACGATAATGCATCCACAGTTCTAGGCGACACCCCAAAAATTTTAAAGATTAGTTTTGATTCCTACAAAAGCACAAACCGGTATTGAATTAGTTTTACCTACACTTTGTCCAGATATTAATGAAAAATTTTTCATGTTAATGTATCGATTTCTTGCACCTAATGATCGCTGTGAATGTGTGAAGCGCTCGCACAGGTACTAAAAGTTCTGCTTATATTTCCTTCCACAACTCGAAAAATTCCACAATGAAAAATTTATCACAATAATGTATCAAATTCTATAAAAGTTTGGGGTATCACTTCAAGATTTCTAACAATCATTGTTAAAGCTAAAAAAATGTCTTAAAGTTTTTGTACATCTACTTTGAAAATTGGTTTTTTAATATAAATGAAAATATTTCTTCATATTGTATCAATTTCTATGGACTTCTGAGTATTAACTCAATAATTTTAATAATTAGTATTAATATTTGAAGTGCACAAACTGATACTAGCAATTTTACGTACATCGACTTGGGAAATTTTTATGCCAAAGGATGAAAAATTTATCACGATTCCAATAGAAGTTTGGGTAGTACGTCACAAGTTTTAACCTTTACATTTGGTGTTTAAATCACACAAGATAAACCGATATTTCTCTACGTTTTTCCTACATCGACATAGAAAAATTATCAATATATGAATGAAAAATTGTTCACAACACCGATCAATTTCTATAGAGTTTTGAGTAACATCTCAAGAATTCTAATGATTACTCTTAAACAAACCGATTTATTTTCTTCGTGTTTCGTATATGAATGATTTTTTCGCATTGTGAATGAGAAATTTTTCACGTAAACGTATGGGTTCCTATGGAACTTTTGAAAAAACTTAGGACCCTTATTATTGAATTATGGAAAATTATTTTCTCATGAGAAAGACAACAATTCTCTTGAAAACATAAAATTTGTTGTTCTTGAAATATTTCGACCTCCTATTCCTTCAACGCCGTGAGAAATATTTTCAATTGGTCGTAAATCCATATGGTTTATGTACTGATTCAAGATTTGGAATATGCAGAAGAGCAAACTGGTTAAGAACGCCAAGTTCTGCAAATGGAAGACCCTTTTACCCTCCCAGAGCAAAATTTTTCGGGCTAATAAATGTCTTATAAGACGTGCACAGTTTTTTTCCAAAACGTACTATAAGTTGCTGTGATCTCCTAGAACTTATTGACAGTGTAACTAACTACCATTAAAAATCAACACAATGACAGGAGCCTATTGATTAAAAGCAATGTGCAACAAGCGGCAACAGGTTATAGTATCTCTTGTGACATTTAAACTTGACTCCTATTCTCTAGGATTCAAGAATACTGGGTTTTGAACGAGGAAGTGAAGTGATTTTGTATTTTCTCCTGAAAAATAGTTAAGAATAAGGGTCCTAAAGTTCTAAGAACGTCATAAGTTGTCATACATCGACTTGGAAATTGGATTTAAAGTTTCTCAGGATAATACAACAATTCTTTTTCATTTTTAGTACAGCAGAGAAAACAAAAATGGGAAACCCTGTTTCTACAAGTTAAATAGGCATATCTACTTTGAAGATTATTAACCCTGCCCTTCCTACATTATTTATAATTTAACAAAGAATATGATGAACAGTTCAGGTAAACTGTCATGTATGGGTATAAATGTTTTCTTCTGCCCGGAGGTTACTACTTCATGTTCGTCACATTTTATTTCTAATATTTAATAAATTTAACATTAAATAAACAAAATTAGAAAATTGGTGAAAAAGGTTGATATATAATTAAGGCGGAAATCATTACTAAACTAAACATGGCTAAGTAAGACTTAATTCACATCTCCATTTTAGCTTCAATTAGGCTTATTACTTATGTCATCCCTCAATTCATTTTTTTTTTTTTTTTTGATTAACCGCCGTCTTAATTTATTTACTTATTATGTATTCATCAAATCAAATGCGCGTTTGGTTTTATACAATAACTCTTCATTTTAAAGAAACTTATAAATTGTTTCTTTTCGTTAAAATAATTGCAAATAAAAACACACTCGTATTTCGTATTTAAGAAATTTAAAAAAATGATAAAAAATCAAACCCTCCTTTGTTAACCTGGTTAATTAAGCAGGTATTGATAACGCAACATCTTTTTTCCCTTTATTGTATTCATTGCTGGACGTAGGCCTCCCTCATAGATCGCCATTTCTCCCGATTCATTGCCACTTGTTGCCACTTCCTGCTAGCCGTTCGTTTGATGTTGTTGGTATATCTTTCCGGTGGACGTCCCATTGATCGTTTCGTTGGTGGTCGCCATTGTATGATACTTTTGGTCCACCTGTCATCAGTCATTTGAGCTATATGACCGGCCCAATTCCATTTTAACGACGCTATACGTTCCACGACATTAGTCCCTTTCGTTTCCTGTCGGATTCACTCGTTGGTCATTTTGTCTCTCAACAAAATTCCAAGCATTGCTCTCTCCATGGCCCTTTGCGCTACTCTCAATTTGTTTGCTGATGTTTTAGAACGTGAGAGTTTCTGGTCCGTATGTCATGACTAGCAGTACGCACATATAGAACACTTTCCTTTTCAGGCTGTTGTTCATTTTGCTCTTGAAAATGTACCTGAGCTTTGTTACGGTTCAAAATACTCGAGCACGGACGTCGGTCGCGGGAGTTGCGCGTTGCGACGAAAATCAAATTTACCGCGCATGCAACGATTTTTCCTATTGGTGAATCGGTTTATTCGAAATTTTTAATCAAAACGACGGGCAGCCATTTTGGGACTCTCTCTTGCTTTTGGGCGATTGTCGGTGCTTCATAAAGCTAAAAACTACATGTAAAATTTCAATGTGGGTTCAATAATTGCACGATAACTTAGTGTGGAAATATAAATCCGACCAATTTTCGCCGTAAGTGGTTTCCTTTGCTATTTCTTTGGTTAGTGTAGTGGTAGTGTTAATTGCTAATTACGACGTATGCTTTAGCACCTCATCCTCTACTCATATCTTACTGTCTGGATAATTCTTGGGGGCGCTGGAACGAGCAATTGGGAATCCTTTGTTACACAAAACGTGTCAGTTATCACGCTGTCGCCAACCTTGGAACTGCACGGCCGATTATACTCTAGCGGTTGTAGGTCGCGCACGCGGCGTTCCTGCTATTACGAAGTCAACGGTCTGCTCTCAGAGCTGTATCGTCTCCTCCTCGTCAGAGAAATCCTACTAATCATCTAGTAAGCTGTCAACTGGATGTCGTTAGCAAGAACCTTCCTTATCAGAACTACATGCATCAGTACACAGCTAAGTTATTGTTTTAAGGAACCTTTTCATTTTGCATGCGTACGAAACTCAAGTACACGGGACATCAAGCAGTTGTATCCCTAGTGTTTAAACAAATTGTTATTCGGGGTAGTCTCCATCCACCGACGCTCGGTGTAGTTGGCACTAACTCCCTCAGAGTTGGGGCGCTGTCGTTAATGTAGGGTAAGCTAAAACAAGAGACCTTTTGGATTGGCGGGAGCTACATTTTGTATTAGAACGAATGTAATACTAGTTTTTAAGTCACCGCGTGTAAGTTTCCTTAATAGCCAATCTTAAATTGGTACGCTTCTATTTTGGGGTTAATAAACGAAAAACTTAACTGAACAGGTGGCGCCTCGTTTCGCAGCAGTTATTTGTTTCAGTTCTCTCAAAGACCTCCCCCATCTCACCGACTCAGCCGGACACTGCTGTGTTAACGCTTATAAATACGGGATCTTCCACAAATTTAGTGCGCTACTTCGAGGCCAATATTATTGTTTTTTCTTTTCTAGGTTGCATCGCTAGAGCCGTCACTTTATTTTATTTCTTATTATTTGTAAACTGCAACCGTTACAGCTTGCCGAACGCTGCCCAACCTAGTTCAATCCTTCTTCTAATCTCAGCTGTCTGGTTTTCAAGCCCGAGTCTCATGTAGTAACCCAGATATTTGTACAAGCTTACGATTTCAATTTCTTCGTCTCCTATCTTGATACTTCTAACGCCATTGATGTTTGTCATCAGCTTCGTTTTCGACATGTTCATTTTTAGGCTAATTTTCTGTGCTTCCTCGTTGAGTTCCAACAGCATTGTTTCAATCTCTTCCATTGACGCTGCTATCAGAACAATGTCATCGGCAAATCGAAGGTGACTCAGAAATTTTCCGTTGATATTAATTCCCTTTCCGCTCCAATCAAGCTTTTTGAACACAGTTTCCAAGTTTGACGTAAACAGTTTCGGTCAAATGGTGTCGCCTTGTCGAACTCCTTTTCCGATCTCGAACTTATTTAAGTCTAGAGTCAGTTCTATCGAATCGAACGCTTTCTCAAAGTCAAACACAACATGCATAGTGAGAATGAGGTTGAGATTCATGTAGAAAAATTGTTGAAAAATCTAAAAATAAAAAATATTACTGTAAATATCATTATAAATAACTGTGAACAATCCGGATACATAATTAGTTTATACAGTACATAAAGTGTAAAGTGAAGTAGTAACCTCCGGGCATAATTGAATTCAAGAAAACTATTATTTCGATGTATTGCATGAACGTTTACCTAAACTGTAATTCTTCACCACTATTCTTTATTTAATTCTACACAATATACAAATACCAGGTACTGCATCTAAATATTAAAGTAGACATGCTTATTTAACTTGTAGTACCAAGGTGTCCCATTTTTTGTTTTCTCAATGGTACACTGACTTTGAAACTTTCTATCCCAATTGATAACGTATTGATTGCAATGAAAATTTGGGTAATACGTCACAAGTTTTAAAAATGATGAAAAACTTTTCACAATAATGATCAATTAGTATAGAGTTTTGAGCAACACCTCAACATCAATAGAAGTTCTAACAAATACTTTTAAACAAACCGATTTGTTTTCGTCGTGAAAGCTTTTTTCACAATAAAAACGAAAAATTTTTCATAAAGACGTATGGGTTTCTATCGATTTTTTGATAATACCTCAAGAAGTCTAACCATTACTCTTAGTGTTTGAAGTCCACAACTAGTAATTTTATACATCGACTTGTAAAATTTTTGACCGGTTGATAATTCGTCTTATTCCTTAAAGCGTATAAACTGAAAATTGATCCATCGGTTTCAAGAAAATGTATTGGTTTCTATAGAATTCTGGCAAAGAGGCAAATAGGAAAAGATGAAATTGAAAAATTTTTCTTGGCTTTCAATATGTCGACATGAAAAATTTTTCATAATGTATTTCAACGCATGAAAAATTTCTCACAAATCAGTATCAATTTCTATAGAGTTCTGTAAAGTAGTGACCATTACTTAATGCTCAATAGTACAAACCAAGTTATCGATTTTCTGTCCCGATATAATTGAAAAATTTTCGTGATAATTAATCAGTAATAATTTTATTATACCTATATTTAAAAGCCGTTTTTCCCATATTGACTTTAAATTTTCTAATACGATAAAAGAAAAGGTTCGTGAGAAAACGCACAAACTAATATTTATTATTTTAATTTTTTTATTTGAAATCTTCCCACCCAATTTTCAGTAAAATCAGAAGCGGTATTTTAATTTCATAACTTTAAGTAACGTTTATTAAAAAAACGCACATTGCGCTTTAAATTATATAGTTTAATGGTAATTTAATTAAAAGTATGTATATGAAGATTCAATTAAAAAAATATATGACTGACTTGTTGTTTTTCCATTCGAGGATTTGTGCAGGTGAAAATGCGTGCAATAATCTAATTGTATAAAGCAATTATAAAAGGTGGAGAAGGAAACCTATAATAATAAATTTTCTCGCAAAATTTTACAAAATCTACAGCTGCCTTACTTAACGCATGTTTTGTTTATTAATTGTGCCGCTTATTACTAATAATTTATAAAAAAAAAACAATATTAGGTAATTAAAAAGAAAAAAGAATTAATTTGTTACGCAAAATCTTTTAAGTTAATTAACGTAACATTTTCTAACTACTTGCCAGAATTTATGAAAACAATAAAATTGATCTAACTTTTCTTTTTCATTTTTCAAGCAGTACATTAAGTTTGTAAAACAATAAATCTTTGTGACAAAAATTTCTCCTGAAATTAATTCATTTATTTAATTTAAGCGTATCCTTTTGTGGATTTAATTGACAAAACAAAAAATTTTTAATTAACTTCAATAATTCAATTAATATTTAAGTCCGTAACTTAAGAACAAATTTTTTAAAAAGCCTGAGGCTAAATTTCCGTAAATTAAACACAAAATTCTATTTTATTTCTTATTGTATTGACTTGTTCATCAATAAATTTAACACAAAACTTCTATAAAATTAGGGATACATGTAAATATATTAATTAAAGCTATTTAAGTAATGTGATTAGTATTAATTGAACATTCATATTTCTTAAATTAATAATATTCATAGAATGCATGAATAAACAAATTGCACATACTGATACACCAACTGACTTTACCGTACAAATACCTGAAATTATTGAATAATTTCTAAGGAATTTGTGAGTTGCGATTAGTTTGTAACTTCTGCATACCAATGTTTCGTGATAAAATGTAATCAAAAAACGAATATATTTATTTAAATTTATAAAAAGCAGTTAGGTTTAAGGTTATTCAATCAATGGTGGCATTTAAGTCTGCATTAAATTGTGATAGGAATATAACCTAAAAATTATTTCGGTGCACTTACCCGTATTTTTCGGTGAGAGGTCGTGGACAATTTAAAAGTTCATCCGAGACCAAGCGTCACCCTATGAGTCGTAGAAAGAGTTTTTCTTAAGCCACACGTATACACACACAAAATATAGATATAATTGTAGATAATAACAAATAGACTAGTATTTGCCAGAAATATCGTTTTCCCAGGGCCGAATACGCAATCCACGCCTCGACAACAGTTTTATTTATAGTACAAATACGAATTTAGTATTAAATATATCCCGATTACTTCCCTAACTATGTCTAAATAACCGGTTTATCATTTAACTTTAATAACGGAATACTGGCGCAAACAAACGTATAATTAATTTGTCGGGGGGATCCCTCAAGCACAAAAATTATCAAAAACAGCGCTCAATAATAATTTTTGGGTCGAATTACAAGTTGTTGTTGAGATTTGTTACATCCTCCAGGTAAATTGTTGGACCTCAAAAATTGAATTAGAAGAAGAAACGAAGAGCAAAGACTGACTGGTATCCAAAAAGTGATAGACAGCTGCGATGTAGGTAAATTTCGACAACTTCAGCCTTATAGATTAAAACATCCCAAAGATATCGCCAGCACGAAGAATAATGGACGAAAATTTCATTCATGTGCTAGATTTATGCCTCCAGATGGTAGTTCCAAAACGATTAACAAAATGGCGCTTGTGTTGATAGAGAAATTTCTGTTAAACTTACGGCATTCGACAGTTTGCAAAGGACAAACATTAAGCAGCATTAAGTCATGTCGGAACAACGTTTAGTTAATAGAATTCATACAAGTAATTAAACAATTCCAAAGAAAGAAAATTTTTTACCTTTTACCACAGAAAAAAAAACCTGCACTCTACCCTAATGCCACGTACCAAAAATTTCATAAAGCTAACATACGAATCAAATTTTCACGCCACCTGTTGCCCTAACCAGCAACTAATCTCGTAAGTTAAGTTGCTTAGAAAAGAGCAAAAACGAATTTATTAAACAAAATTCACAGAGAAAAAAAACTGCATTGTTAAAAATTACCAATCGTCTGAGAAAATTCCAAGATCTACCCGGCTACTTTATTAAATAAATGCTGTGCTTTAAATTTTTTCGAATTTATCGAAGAAGTATTTTTTCGTTTTGAGCTGCGGTATTCTGACGATTCCCAATAAAGTGAAACGTGTATGTGTAGGCCCTGCGTTTTTAAATTATTATTACGCCAAACCAAAACATTATGAAATACTATTTAGAAAATGTAAAGTATTGTGCATTTTACTGTATACAGTGTGTGTCTTCTGAGGTTGGCAACATATGGGAACCATTTTTATTATTAATTTTACAAAAATGATAACTTTTCCGTTCCGTTCAGAATGTGATCATTTTATTTTAGATTTTAGAACATGCAAAACTTTTTATATAGAATAACTTTTTTTTGTAAACTTAATAATAATAAAAAATGTTGCCAACTTAAGTAAACACGCAGTATAATAAAACCGATTCATCGAACAGTCAGAAGAAAGTTAATAAACCAATTAATTCGTTTACAGTTAAAAAACTTAAAAAATTAATTAAAAACTGTTTTTTTAAAATCCATGATCTTCGCAAAGTCTGTACTTAACTAATTTCAATTTATTAATGTCTAATAAAATAATAATAATCTATTAAAATGCTTTGTTAGATGATTAATGACAAATTAATTAACTAATTATTTTAATAGCGTGTTAATGTTTGTTTTGTGTATTTTTAATTATTTATAACGTTTATCTCAAGATTTCATGTCGATGAAATATATAGATTAATTAAAAAAATAATTTAAGAAAAAAGAAATATTAGATGTATGGAGCAAACATTTTATAAAATTATATAGTTAATTGAATCATATAAAAAAAGCAAAATATTATTAGAAATCAGAACAATTTTTAAAAATTGATTCCTGTAAATAATTATATCATATTGAAACATAATATTATATGTAAGAAAATATTTTAAACATTGTAGTAAAATTTTATTAATTTTAAATTTTATTAGTGATAAGAGAACAATGCTTTTATGGGTTTATATAAGATAAAAAAAATGTTTAAAACATTTTTTGGTATTTGATACGTTTCGCAATATTTATACATTGATTTTTCAATCATTTTTTTTAAGATAAAAGTATATTTATAATTTGGTTTTTCTGCATATAAAGTTTCTGGTGAAATTGTTGTAATTGGGATATTTTATAGTAGATACAATTAATAAGTTTTATTAAAATCTCTTTTCCTCTTTTTCTGAGTACAAAATTTCGCTTCGTCGCTACTAGGTTGCTCCGAGCTTATCCTCTTGCTAGGGGGGAATCTGTTACGGGTTTATTTGCAAAAAGTAAAACGTATGTCGAGAGTTTAAATTTAAATCCAGCCGCATTCATCGCAAGTACTTTATTTCCTTTTGTGCGTTAAAGTGCACGGCGCAATCAAAGCGATAGTTTTAGTGAAAGGCTTCGAGCGCGAGTCGAAGGCGAGCGTGAGAAATCACGAGTATCGTGAACGTTTATTATTACTGGTAACATACTATACTTTCTTTATGACCATAAGTTTGAAATAAATATATTAAGATAAAAATAATTATTATTTGCATATCGAATCGACAATCAAGGTTAACCCAATGTTGTTACATCAACTTGAGAAAAATTTATTATCTATGAATCTAGAAAGTAATGATTGTGAAATTCTATATTGTCGTGGAGACAATTAATATGTAACTATATTTAAAAAAAAAAATGTGGTTAGAGTCAATATTTTCCAGCAATTATTACCGTTTTTCAAGAAATTTCAATCGCGTTAAAGAAATTATGGGTTTAATGGAACACAAACTTCGGGTAAATAATTTAGGTAAATAATTTTATCAGAAAAAATAGGATTCTTGAAGAATTTTGTTCAAAAGAAAACTCAGTTGACACTCAATTCTAAAAAGTAAACATCGGATGAACTTTTTCCAACAATTATTACAATTACCCTAAAAAATCAATTTAAAAAATTGATTCTTGCAAACGCAACATAACATATTTCTATTGTGTAACAAATTTTACTAAAATTCCATTTCAAATTCGGCAAAAATTTGTAAATAATTTAAATGATTTTATTCACAAAAAAGTGGAACCCCTATGTTTTTAGAATAAATTAGATTGTATGATGTTGTACACCAGATAAAATTTATTTGCCTCTCAATTTAAAAAAAAATCTGACAAAGGTAAAAATTATCTAACAATAATTACAATTCCACCTACTTTAAATAAATTTATTAAATAAAATTTCGGAACTTTATGTATATAATTTTGGAAATTTAATGAAAAATATAATTTTAAAAATTGAATACAAATTTTACTGTTTCTTTCACAAACTTCAATTTTTTAAGAAATTACATTTGTATTATTTTGTATTTGTGTTAATTTGTTTTATTAAACTTAAAATTTTCTGTTTCATTTGCAAGAATCATTTTTATTTAAACTACG
This sequence comes from Abscondita cerata, assembly GCA_030710515.1. Taxonomy (NCBI): domain Eukaryota; kingdom Metazoa; phylum Arthropoda; class Insecta; order Coleoptera; family Lampyridae; genus Abscondita; species Abscondita cerata. The sequence continues at coordinate 64,099 of JALBCR010003163.1, forward strand.
TAGAAATGTAATTAAATATTAATAACATCATTAAGAATTCTATTTTCTTTTGAATAAAATAATTTAATTTATCTACAAAATGTCCAAAATTTTAAATCAAATGCCAAAAAATTTATTGCATTAAAGTTTATTCATTACAAAGATCATGTGTTTTATGTTCACAAATATCTTTTTTAATTAAATAGATTTGTATTATTTACTGCTTAACCTTTAGTATCATCCTATATTTACGTACAAAATATCACAAAATTTTATATAAAATTTGACTAAAATTTAATATTTTGAGTTTTATTCAACATAAAATTTTCTGTTCCTTTTGCAAGAATCAATTTTTTTAAATTATGTAGAAATTAGAATGAATTCAGTTGACGTTGCATTAAGAATTTTTTCGAATAAAATAATTTAATTTTTCTACGAAATGTATGAAATTATAAATCAAATTCCAGAAAAATTTATTACTCTAAAGTTTTTTTCATTACCAAGATCATGTGTTTTATGTTGACAAATATAATTTTTATTAAATTAAATAATTTTGTAATATTTGTTGCATAACCTTTAGTATTATCCAATATTTACGTACAAAAATATCACAAAATTTTACATAAAATTTGAGTAAAATTTGGTATTTTGTGGTTTTATTCAAGATAAAATTTTCTGTTCCATTTGCAAGAATCAATTTTTTTAATTATATAAAATTAGAATAAAATAATTTAATTTTCTACAAAATTTCCGAAATTTTAAATCAAATTCCAGAAAAGTTTATTGCATTAAAGTTTATTAATTACCAAGATCTCGTGTTTTATGTTCACAAATATTATTTTTTTTAATTAAATAAATTTGGTATGTCGTACTTTTATGGAACACTCTGTATAAACGAAAATAACTTTAAAATGTGCAACTCATTAATATGCATAACTTTCATTGCGAAAGTTTTTTTCTGACACTAATATTTTCCGATATATTCACTTTCCACGCACTAAAGGAACCTGTAAATAGGATTCCTAATGTTTTTATTAAGGATGTAAACATTTTCTTGCAATAATTACGTTTCTACATAATTTTAAAAAAACTTGATTCTTGAAAACGAATCAAAAATAATATGTGGAATAAAATCATAGAATACCAAACTTTACTCAAATTTTTATCGAAATTTTTATGTAAAATTTCGTGATATTTTGTACGCAAATATCGGATGATACTAAAGGTCATTCAGCGAATATTACATATATCAATTTAATTTTTACTTTGCGATCGATAGCATCATAAACTTAAATACTTCTTTCATAATCATCATTTTTTTAATTTACAAAAATTAGTAATATTATCTATTAAAATTATCAAATTTACTACAAACATCATGAAAATTAACATAAAATTTGGACATAATTTGGTTTCAATTTTTAAAAAATTTTTCTGAAATTTTATGTGGTGTTATCACATTGTAAATTTTAATTTGTTATTAAAAACAATAGGGAATTTTTTTAATTGAGCATTTATCAAATTAATTGCTAATTGTAGTTTTTTCTAAATATCATTACATTTATTTTTTACAAACCTCAATTTTTGCAAATGAAATCATTATCCGATTTTTTTTTAAATTTTATCTTAATGTTGTTATTATTAAATTATATTTTATGATGCTAGATTGCAAAGGAATGTAAAGTTAATTTCATACTCAATTTAAAAAAATTTGGAGAGGGTAAAGATTTTCTAGCAATATAATTACGTTTCTACATAATTTGGAACAAACTTCATTTTTGCAAAAGAATCAAAATTTATGTGAATAAAACCATAGAATACCATACTTTACTCAAATTTTATGTAATATTTCGTGATATTTTGTACGCAAATATCGGATGATACTAAAGGTTATGGAGCAAATATTACAAATCTATTTAATTAAAAAAAAAAAGATATTTGTGAACATAAAACACATAATGAGTAAACTTTAGTACAATAAATTTTTTTGGAACTTTATTTAAAATTTCGGACATTTTGTAGATAAATTAAATTATTTTAATCGAAAAAAAAAGAATTCTTAACGCTGTTATTAAAAGAATGCAACGTAAATTTAATTTCATACTAATTTCTATGAAATCCAGCAATAATTACGTTTCTATATAATTTAAAAAAATTGATTTTTGCAAAAGAAGTAAATATCGGATGGGACTAAACATTATATAACAATTATTACAGATCTATTTAGTTTCTCAAAAAAATTATAGTTTTTGAAAGGGATATGTATGTAGGCTTGCTAATGAGTAAACCTTAGTGCAATGTTTTTTCTGGAACTTGATTAAAAATTTTGGAACATTTTGTAAATAAATTAAAAGATTTTATTCGAATTGCTGTTATATTAAGATATTACATTTTACGATCCTATATCCTATAAACACAACGTAAAATTACTTTTACTCACAATTTCTTAAAAAATCTGGAGAGGGTAAACATTTTCCAGCAATAATTGGGTTTTACATAATTTAGAAGAAAAATGATTTTTTGTAAAAAAAAAATAGAAAATTTTATGTTGAATAAAACTATAGATTATCTAAATTTTACACAAATTGTATGTACAATTTGGCGATATTTTGTAAGTAAATATCGGGTGGGACTAAACATTATATAACAATTCTTACAAATCTATTTAGTTTCTCAAAGAATTTGTGAAAGAGATGTGTAGGTTTGCTAATCAATAAACCTTAGTGCAATAATTTTTCTGGAATTTGATGTAAAATTTCAGAAAATTTTGTAGAAAAAATTGAATTATTTCATTCGAAATTAATAAATTCTTAATGCAAGGTAAACTTAATTTATTCTAATTTTTACATAATTTAATAAAACTGATTCTTGCAAAAGGAACAGATAATTTTATGTTGAATAAAACCAAAAAATACCAAATTTTACTGAAATTTTATGTTCACAAATATCATTTTTTAAATTAAATAAATGTGTACAATTTGCTGCATAACATTTAGTATCATCCGATATTTACCTACCAAATATCACGAAATTTTACATAGAATTTGAGTAAAATTTGGTATTTTGTGGTTTTATTCAACATAAAATTATCTGTTCCTTTTGCAAGTATCAGTTTTATTAAATTATGTAAAAATTAGAATAAAGTTAAGTTTACCTTGCATTAAGAATTCTATTAATTTCGAATGAAATAATTCAATTTTTCTACAAAAATTATTGCACTAAGGTTTATTGATTAGCAAACCTACATATCTCTTTCACAAATTCTTTTGAGAAACTAAATAGATTTGTAAGAATTGTTATATAATGTTTAGTCCCATCCGATATTTACTTATAAAATATCGCCAAATTGTACATACAATTTGTGTAAAATATAGGTAGTCCATAGTTTTATTTAACATACAATTTTCTATTTCTTTTTACAAAAATCTTTTATTTTTCAAATTATGTAAAAACGTAATTATTGATGGAAAATTTCCACCATCTCCAGATTTTTAAGAAATTGAGTATAAAAGTAATTTTATGATACGTTGCAATATAGGATCATAAAATGTTTATTATTTAATATATTTACAAAATGCTTCGAAAGTTTAATTCAAATTTCAGAAAAATGCATGCGTTAGGGGTTTATTCAGTAGCTAGACTACCTGCTTCAATTGAATTAATTTTATCCTCCAAAATTACAGTTACAGACTTAATACAGATTCCTTAAAGTGAAAGGAAGAAATTGAGTCACTACCCTTGATTCAATGTGCCGACGTTTCGCCCGACCTATGCGGGCTTCTTCAGGGCATTCAAGAAATTTGAGTAAAATTTAGTATTTTATGTTTTTATTCTGTTTCTTTTGCAAGATTAACTTTTTTTTAATTTTGTGGAAACTTAATTTTTGCTGAATTTTTTTAGAAATTCACCAATCCTATTTTTTTCGAATAAAATAATTTAATTTATTTACAAAATGTTCAAAAATTTTAAATAAAATTCCAGGTTTACTCTGATATTTGCTTCAAATTTTATGTAGCAAGATAACGCTGTAAAATTAAATATGTTATTAAAAAATTAGGAATCTTAGTCTTTGACAAAATTATTATGCATCACAAAATTTTACTTAAAGTTGGGTAAAATTTAGTAATCAATTTTGATAAATGTATATTGGTGGAAATCTTTACTCAGTTTGATTTTTTTCTTGAATTTTTGTGGTGGAAAATTTTATTTGTTATTAGAAACATTGGGAATCCTATATTTTTTAACATAATCATTAATTGCGTTTACATAAAATTAATAAATATCACACATAATTTGAGTATAATTTGATATTAAGTTTTTTTTTTAATTATATAGAAACATAGTTTTTACTGGAAAATTTTTACCCTCATCAGATTTTTTTTTTAAATTGAGTAGCAAATTAATTTTACTTTTCAAAAATTAGGATTTTATCTATCAAAATTACCAAAAATTATTACAAATATCATAAAAATTAAATTAAACAGGCGCTAGTAATAATTGATATTTACTCTTGTGTAATTTTTTCTGAAAATTTTAGGTGGTGTTATAACATCGTAAATTTTAATTTGTTATTAGAAAGAATAGGAATTTTGAACAAGATGTTTAAAATTTGGCATTTATCAAATTAATTTTACTTTTACAATTGCTAATTCTAGTTTTCGTAAAAAATCATTTAATTTTTCCTATAATGCAACGCAACGTAAATTTATTGTTATACTCAATTTCCAAAAAAATTAGAGAGGATAAACATTTTTTATTAAATTCACAAAATTATGTATAATATTCTTTTTAAAGTAGGTGGAATTGTAATCATTGTTAGATAATGCCTATTCTCATGAGGTTTTTCTTAAAACTGAGAGGCAAATAAATTTCATACCGGCGAGGCGTGAAGTTACATTTAGATTTGAAATCAAATGCATTTGAATTTAAAAATTCAATTGTGCCCCTGCAGATTTTTATATGTTAGTCATTGTAAGCCAGTTTTTATAACTCTGCCAACAAATTACCCCAAAGTGCCGTCAGGGGTGGCAATTTTTAAGGGGTTCTAAGTGTAAAAATTAACAAAAACATTAAACATTTGCAATTATGTGATTGTACCCCGCAGATTTTTATATGTTGGTCATTGTAAGCCAGTTTTTATAACCCTGCCAACAAATTACCCCAAAGTGCCGTCAGGGGGTGGCAATTTTTATTCTAAGTGTAAAAATTGAGCAAAAACATTAAACATTTGCAATTATGGAATTGTACCCCGCAGATTTTTATATGTTGGTCATTGTAAGCCAGTTTTATAACCCTGCCAACAAATTACCCCAAAGTGCCGTCAGGGGTGGCAATTTTTATTCTAAGTGTAAAAATTTAGCAAAAACATTAAACATTCGCAATTATGGAATTGTACCCCGCAGATTTTTTATATGTTGGTCATTGTAAGCCAGTTTTTATAACCCTGGCAACAAATTACCCCAAAGTGCCGTCAGGGGGTGGCAATTTTTATTCTAAGTGTAAAAATTGAGCAAAAACATTAAACATTCGCAATTATGGGATTGTACCCCCGCAGATTTTTATATGTTGGTCATTGTAAGCCAGTTTTTATAACCCTGCCAACAAATTACCCCAAAGTGCCGTCAGGGGTGGCAATTTTATTCTAAGTGTAAAATTTGAGCAAAAACATTAAACATTCGCAATTATGGAATTGTACTCCCGCAGATTTTTTATATGTTAGTCATTGTAAGCCAGTTTTTATAACTCTTCCAACAAATTACTCCAAAGTGCCGTCAGGGGTGGCAATTTTATTCTAAGTGTAAAAATTAAGCAAAAACATTAAACATTTGCAATTATGGGATTGTACCCCTCAGATTTTTTATATGTTGGTCATTGTAAGCCAGTTTTTATAACCCTGCCAACAAATTACCCCAAAGTGCCGTCAGGGGGTGGCAATTTTTATTCTAAGTGTAAAAATTTAGCAAAAACATTAAACATTCGCAATTATGGGATTGTACCCCGCAGATTTTTATATGTTGGTCATTGTAAGCCAGTTTTTATAACCCTGCCAACAAATTACCCCAAAGTGCCGTCAGGGGTGGCAATTTTTATTCTAAGTGTAAAATTTAGCAAAAACATTAAACATTCGCAATTATGGGATTGTACCCCGCAGATTTTTATATGTTGGTCATTGTAAGCCAGTTTTTATAACCCTGCCAACAAATTACCCCAAAGTGCCGTCAGGGGTGGCAATTTTTATTCTAAGTGTAAAAATTTAGCAAAAACATTAAACATTCGCAATTATGGAATTGTACCCCCGCAGATTTTTTATATGTTAGTTATTGTAAGCCAGTTGTTATAACCCAGGCAAAAAATTACTCCAAAGTGCCGTCAGGGGTGGCAATTTTATTCTAAGTGTAAAAATTTAGCAAAAACATTAAACATTCGCAATTATGGAATTGTACTACCGAAATTTTTTTATATGTTGGCCATTGTAAGCCAGTTTTTATAACACTGCCAACAAATTACCCCAAAGTGTGGTCAGGGGGTAGCAATTTTTATTCTAAATGCAAAAATTAAGCAAAAACATTAAACATTCGCAATAATGAAAATGTACCCCCACAAATTTTCATATGTTGCTCTTTATAAACCAGTTTTTATAAACCTGCCAGCAAGTTACCCAAAGTGCCGTCAGGGGGTGCACATTTTATTCTAAGTGTAAAAATGTAGCAAAAACATTAAATATACACAATTTTATGTTAGTTATTGTAAGCCAATTGTTATCACCCAGGCAAAAAATGTCTCCAAAGTGACTTAAGGGGGTGGCAATTTTTGTTCTAGTGTAAAAAATAACAAAGCAATAAACATTCGCAATTACGTGATTGTACCCCCGCAGATATTTTATATGTTGGTCATTGTTAGCCAGTTTTTATAACCCTGTCAACAAATTACCCCAAAGTGCCGTCAGGGGGTAGCAATTTTTATTCTAAGAGTAACAATTGAGCAAAAACATTTAATATTCGCAATTATGGAATTGTACCCCCGCAGATTTTGTATATGTTAGTTATTGTAAGGTAATTGTTATAACCCTGGCAACATGTGACGTCAACGCGCGGTCAGGGGGTGGCAATTTTTATTCTAAGTGTAAAAATTTAACAAAAACATTAAACATTTGTTATTATGGGATTGTACCCCCTCTGATTTTTTATATGTTGGTCATTGTAAGTCAGTTATTATAACCCTGCCAACAAATTACCCCAAAGTGCGATCAGGGGGTAGCAATTTTTATTCTAAGTGTAAAAATTGTACAAAAACATTAAACATTCACAATAATTAAGAATTAAGAATGATATCCCCTAACGGCACTTTGGGTTAATTTGTTGCCAGGGTTGGAACAACTGACTTACAATGGCCAATATATAAAAAATCTGTGAGGATACAATCCGATTATTGTGAATGTTCAATGTTTTCTGAATTTTTACACTCCCTGACGTCAGTTTGGGGTAATTCTTTGGCACGATTGTAACAACTGGTTTACAATGACCAACATATAAAAAATTTGAGGGGTACAATCCCATAATTGGGAATGTTTAATGGTTTTGCTACATTACAATTATATTTTTGTCGAATAATTTATTTACAAAATGTTTCGAAATCTAATTAAAATTCCAGTATAATTTAATGCACTATAAGGTTTATTCCGTAAAATTTCGTAATACTTTGTGAATACATATCGGATGATACTAAAGATTATGCAGCAATTACTACAAGTTTATTTAATATCTCATAGAAATTGACGTTTGTGAAAGAAACAGATAATCTTACTATTGAATAAACCTTAGTGCAATAAATTTCTAGAAATTTATTTAAAATTTTGGAAAATGTTGTAAATTGTACAATAAATTGAATAATTTTATTTCAAAAAAAATATAGGTTTCGTAATGTTGTTATTAAGAAATTAATGTCTTTACGCTACAGCGCAACGCAACGTAAAGTTAATTTAATGTAAAATTTCGTGATATTTTGTACGTAAATATCGGATGGTACTAAAGGTTATGCAGCAAATATTACAAATCTATTTAATTTTAAAAAAATGATATTTGTGAATATAAAACACATGATCGCCTCCGACTCGCGCTCGAAACCTTTCACTCACTTGTAATTTTCATTCTAACTTTGTTATTATTCAAAACCAATATAAGTTTAGGAATTTAAAAAAATATAATTAAAAAAAAACTTGATCTTTGTAAAAGAATTTTATGTGGAATAAAATCTTAGAATACCAAATTTTACTTAAATTTTAAGAAACGTCTCGTGATAATTTGTATGTAAATATGGGACGATACTAAAGATTATGCAGCAAATACTAAAAATTTACTTATTTTTTTTAATCGATGTTTGTGAACATAAAATACATATTCTTGGTAATAAATAAAACCTTAGTGCAAATTTTCGGGAATTTGATTTAAAATTTCGAATATTTTGTAAATAAATTAAATTGTTTTATTCGAAAAAATAATACTGTACAGTCTTGTTAATGAATGAACATTATGCAAATTTTAGTATTTAATTGGTAATTAGCTAAAATTAACTTTCACATGTAGTTTCTTTTTTTATATTTTAGAAAAAATTATTATTCAAGTTTTCCATACTACTACATAAATTACAAAATTGGATATTTAATTATATTTTATAAACATATATAATCGTTGCGCATACTAATTCTCATTGCTTTATGCATAAAATGCAAAAATCTTCTTTATTTAAGAAAATGTACAAAATGATGAGTACGCTATTGTTCACCATTATATGTGTATCGCAATAAAAGCACATTTCGTTTTTCAGGCTTGGCTTTTCATTGTAGTGAACGTCAATTTTTTTTAATAGTGATAAAGAAACAAATGACAAGATTTAACCAATATTTAATCAGAATTGCTCAATACTTGAACAAACGCCTGCACTTTTTAAGGATCGGCCTTATTTCATTAACGTAGAAGTTGTGGTCATTGGCCCAATTTTTATTGATTCAATTTCCATTTGTTCACGACAAAACAAAACCTATTAGATAAACCTAGAATTTCGCATCGTTATGTAGACTAGATAAAAACAAAATTATGATATAATGACATTGAAAGATCAAAATCGACTTTTTCTGATGACTTATGGAAAAATACACCAAATAAGAATTATGAATAATGTTGTCTGCAATTTATGGTATTATAGTATTTACTGACGAGACATAATGTTGAGCTGTCCATTAATAAAACCTCCATCCAGCAGTCTAGCACATACATACAATATAAATATTAACTTTTCGTATCAATCCAAACCCTGAACAAAACAAATAAAAACAATTATGATAAAATAAAATTGCAAGCTGTTTAATAACATATTTTTCAAATACCATATGTTTTAATAATTAATTTCAATTTACACCACTTGACAGATAAATAAATTACAATTTAGCAATAATATTAAAAAATATATCGAGCCTCCAACCATTAATTATTTTATTTTAAATTATTCTAATTTAATTATTTTAAAATCCTAAAAAAACCTAAAAAGCAACCGTACTTTTAGTCAGTTTTGGGGTGGTTTAAAAACAAAGAAAAATACAATAAAAGCTAAAACCTCTAAACTAAAAAAGAACTGGATTTTATTGTTCAATAACCTTAAAGGTTAGTTTTAGGTTTAGTTTTTTTAGTTCGTAAGTTCTGCATCAAATTTAGAAATTTGCTTATCTCAAAAAATCAAAAAAATATTGAGAGACGCATTGCCAAATATTACATTCAAACAATTTTTGTAAAATCAATTATTTTAAATTAAAAAAAAATTTAGTTTAAATATCCCTCTATTTTTTCTTTAAAAAATTAATTAAACTCTGGTCACATAATTTAAAAATTTTATATCCACAGATTATTTATCGCTCAATATGAATCATAAAAAAAATAAACTGAACTTGAGTGGCATATGATTTCCTGCTGATCCTGACATACAAACAACATCCAAACAATCATTTTTTTTAAAGCAAAAGAAAAAAATATGAGCTGTAATTGATTTACTTTAAATGTTAGTTTGTTTATCACTCAATGTCAATCATTTAAATAATCCACTATATTTAAGAGGGGGTTTTTCAAAATTTGGTATCCACGAATTTGATTCATTGAATTTATTTATAATACTCTCAATATGGATCATTAAAAACATCAATTAAATTTGAGTCACATAATTTCAAAATTTTGCATCCACGGATTTGATGAACTAATATACAATCAATTTTCGCCCAATCAATATTTTTACAGTAAGAGAGAAAATACTTCTTTAAATTTTTGTTTAATTATCCCTCAATATTAATCATTCAAAGAATCAACTAAATTTGAGTAGATGCAAACTACAAACTTGATTCACCGATATACAAATAATTTTCGCATAATCTGCTTTAATTTATTTACTTTAAATGTTAACTAGTTTATCCCCCAATATAAAGCATTGAAAGAATCAACTAAATTTAAGAGACGTGATTTCCAAATTTTGCATCTACGGACTTGATTGACTGATATACCAACAATTTTCGCAAGATCAATAATTATACAGTAAAACAAAAGTACTTATGTGCTGTAATTTATTCACATTAAATGTATTGTTCGTTCAATATTAAATAATACATTTTTTAAAGCAAAAGAAAAAATGTGCTGTAATTGATTTACTTTAAATGTTTATCCCTCAACATGAATCATTCAAAGAATCAACTAAATTTGAATGGGGTGTTTTCAAATCCTTACATTCACGGATTTGATGCACTGATATACAAACAAATCAGCTTTTTTTTATAGTAAAACAAAAAGTACGTGTCGTAATTTATTTATTTTAAATGATAGTTTTGTTGGTTCTCAATATGAATCATACAAACAAATCAACTAAGTTTGTGGCATGATTTTAAAAATTTGGATCCACAGATTTAATGCCCGTTCGAGCAATCCATTTTTTTACAGCAGCTGACATTTTTCATTTTTTGGTAATTCAGCAAAAGTTTAGTGACATGCTTTCCAAATTTTTCATCCAAAGAGTGACTTCATTTTCAAATTGTCTTGGTATAGTAATTTTTTTATAATCAAAGAAAAAATTTACTCTAATTTTCTTTATGTTAAAGTTTAAAAACAGTACGTTTATTTTTCTGTGGTTTAAATGTTTACCAAATTTACTCACTTAAAAGTTACAAAATTTATCAAAATGTTAGTGACATGCTTTCCAAATTTTGTATTCATGGATTTGATGATTTTGTTTTCAAACTACTAAAAGAAGAAAAATTGATCTAAATTTTTTTGTGTTAAAGTTTGATTATTACTCCCTCTAAAAGTTTTCAAAATTTACTTACTTAAAAGTTACAACATTTACCAAAATTTTAGTGACGTGCTTTACAAATTCTGTATTTATGGAATTGACGATTTTGTTTTCAAACTGCTTTCGTTAAAAGTCATTTTTTTGTCTCTTTTTTTGGTGTTAAAGTTTGATTATTCATCCCTCTACATGTTTTCCCAATTTACTTACTAAACTCTCTCAACAGTTACAAAATTCTGCAAAATTTTAGTTACATGCTTTCCAAATTTTGCATCCACGAAATTGATGATTTTGTTTTCAACAACTACCTTCGTTAAAAAGTAATTTTTTGTCTAATTTTTTTATGTTAAAGGTTTGATTATTCATCACTCTACATGTTTCAAATTTACTTACTTAATAGTTACAAAATTCTGCAAAATTTTAGTGACATGCTATCCAAATTTTGCATTCACGGAATTGATGATTTTGTTTTCAAACTGCCTTCGTTAAAAGATTTAATGTTTGGCAATTTTTTGATGTTGGTTTGATTATTCATCCATCTAGATGTTTTCCAAATTTATTTACTTAAAAGTTATAAAATTTACTTAAAATTTGTAGTGAGATGCTTTCCAAATTTTTCATCCACGGAATTGATGATTTTGTTTTCAAACCTAACTTCGTTAAAAGAAATGTTTTTGGTCTAATTTTTGATGTTAAAAGTTTGATAATTCATCCACCTACATGTTTTCCAAATTTACTTACTTAAAAGTTATAAAATTCTAGCAAAATTTAGTGACAAGCTTTCCAAATCTTGTATCCATGAAATTAATGATTTTGTTTTTAAACTGCCTTCGTTAAAAGTGAATTATTTTTGTCTAATTTTTTTATGTTGGTTTTGATTATTCATCCCTCTACATGTTTTCCAAATTTACTTACTTAAAAGTTATAAAATTTAATTAACATTTAGTGAAATGCTTTCCAAATTATTCATCCACGAAATTGATGATTTGGTTTTCAAACTGCCTTCGTTGAAAGTAATGTTTTTGGTCTAATTTTTTGATGTTAAAGGTTTGATTATTCATCCATCTACATGTTTTCCAAATTTACTTACTAAAAAGTTATAAAATTTAGCTAATTTTAGTGACAAGCTTTCCAAATCTTGTATCCATGAAATTAATGATTTTGTTTTTAAACTGCCTTCGTTAAAAGTGAATTTATTTTTGTCTAATTTTTTGATGTTGGTTTTGATTATTCATCCTCTACATGTTTTCCAAATTTACTTACTTAACTAAATTTTGATGAGATGCTTTCAAATTTTTCATCCACGGAATTGATGATTTTGTTTCAAAACCGCCTTTGATAAAAGAAATGTTTTTGGTCTAATTTTTTAATGTTAAAGTTTGTTTATTCATCCATCTACATGTTTTCCAAATTTACTTACTAAAAAGTTATAAAATTATGCTAATTTTGAGTGAAATTATGCTAATTTTAGTGACAAGCTTTCAAATCTTGAATCCATGAAATTAATGATTTTGTTTTCAAACTGCCTTCATTAAAAGTAATTTTATTTTGGTCTAATTTTTTATGTTGAAAGTTTTTGATTATTCATCCCTCTACATGTTTTCCAAATTTACTTACTTTAACAGTTATAAAATTCTGCTAAATTTTAGTGACAAACAGCTTTCGCAAAGTTTGCTTCCACGGAATTAATGTTTGTTTTCAAACTGCCTTCGGCGAAAGTAGTTTTTGTCTAATTTTTGATGTTAAAAGTTATCAAAAAGTAATATTTCGGTAAAAGTAATTTTTTTTGGACTAATTTTGATGTTGGTTTTGATTATTTATCCCTCTACATGTTTTCCAAATTTACTTACTAAAAGTTACAAAATTTAACTAAATTTTAGTGAGATGCTTTCCAAATTTTTCATCCACGGAATTGTTGATCTTGTTTTCAAACTGCCTTCGGTAAAAGTAGTTTTTTTTGTCTAATTTTTTGATGTTATAATTTTGATTATTCATTTCTCACATGTTTTCCAAATTTATATACATAACAGTTACAAAATTCTGCAAAATTTTAATGACATACTTTCCAAATTTTGCATCCATGGAAATGTTAAATTTGTTGTCAAACAACCTTCGGTAAAAGTAATATTTTGTTAACTAATTTTTGATGTTGGATTTGATTATTTATTCCTCTACATGTTTTCCAAATTTACTTACTAAAAAGTTATAAAATTTAACTAAATTATGGTGAGATGCTTTCAAAATTTTTCATCCACGGAATTGTTGATCTTGTTTTCAAACTGCCTTCGGCAAAAGTAGTTTTTTTTGTCTAATTTTTTGATGTTAAATTTTGATTATTCATTTTCTCACATGTTTTCCAAATTTATATACTAACAGTTAAAAAAATTCACTGCAAAATTATAATGAAAATACTTTCCATATTTTGACATCCACCGAAGTGTTGATTTGTTTTCAAACCACCTTTCGGTAAAAAGTAATATTTTTGGATTAATTTTTTGATGTTGGTTTTGATTATTTGTCCCTCTACATGTTTTCCATTTACTTACTAAAAGTTATAAAATTTAACTAAATTATGGTGAGATGCTTTCAAATTTTTCATCCACGGAATTGATGATTTTGTTTTCAAACCGCCTTCGTTAAAAGAAATGTTTTTTGTTCTAATTTTTTTATGTTAAAGTTTGATTATTCATCCATCTACATGTTTCCAAATTTACTTACTAAAAGTTATAAAATTTAGATAATTTTAGTGACAAGCTTTCCAAATCGTGAATCCATGAAATTAATGATTTTGTTTTCAAACTGCCTTCGTTAAGTAATTTTAATTTGGTCTAATTTTTTATGTTGAAAGTTTTGATTATTCATCCCGCTACATATTTTTTTAAATTTACTATTAAACAGATACAAAATTCTGCAAAATTTTGTGACATGTTTTCAAAGTTTGCTCCACGGAATTGTTGATCTTGTTTTCAAACTGCCTTCAGCAAAAGTAGTTTTTTTCTAATTTTTGATGTTATAATTTTGATTATTCATTTCTCACATGTTTTCAAATTTATATACATAACAGTTACAAATTCTGCAAAATTTAATGACTTACTTTCAATTTTGCATCCATGGAAATGTTAAATTTGTTTTCAAACAACCTTCGTAAAAGTAATATTTTTTGACTAATTTTTGATGTTGGTTTTGATTATTTATCCCTCTACATGTTTTCCAAATTTACTTACTTAAAAAGTTATAAAATTTAACTAAATTATGGTGAGATGTTTCCAAATTTTCATCCACGGAATTGATGATTTTGTTTTCAAACCGCCTTCGTTAAAAGAAATGTTTTTGGTCTAATTTTTTTATGTTAAAGTTTGATTATTCATCCATCTACATGTTTTCCAAATTTACTTACTAAAAAGTTATAAAATTTAGCTAATTTTTAGTGACAAGCTTTCCAAATCTTGAATCCCTGAAATTAATGATTTTGTTTTCAAACTGCTTTCGTAAAAGTCATTTTATTTTGGTCTAATTTTTTATGTTGAAAGTTTTTTGATTATTCATCCCGCTACATGTTTTCCAAATTTACTTACTTAACAGATTCAAAATTCTGCAAAATTTTAGTGACATGTTTCCAAAGTTTGCTCCCACGGAATTGTTGATCTTGTTTTCAAACTGCCTTCGGCGAAAGTAGTTTTTTTTTGTCTAATTTTTTGATGTCAAAAGTTATAAAATTTAACTAAATTATGGTGAGATGCTTTTTTCCAATTTTTTCATCCACGGAATTGATGATTTTGTTTTCAAACCGCCTTCGTTAAAAGAAATGTTTTTGGTCTAATTTTTTATGTTAAAGTTTGATTATTCATCCATCTACATGTTTTCCAAATTTACTTACTAAAAAAGTTATAAAATGTAGCTAATTTTAGTGACAAACTTTCCAAATCTCAAATCCATGAAATTAATGATTTTGTTTTCAAACTGCCTTCGTTAAAAGTAATTTTATTTTGGTCTAATTTTTATGTTGAAAGTTTTTGATTATTCATCCTCTACATGTTTTCCAAATTTACTTATTAACAGTTTTAAAATTTTGCAAAATTTTAGTGACATGTTTTCCAAATTTGCTCCCACGGAATTGTTGATCTTGTTTTCAAACTGCCTTCGGCAAAAGTAGTTTTTTTTTTTCTAATTTTTGTGTTCAAATTTTGATTATTCATTTCTAACATGCTTTCCAAATTTATATACTAACAGTTACAAAATTCTGCAAAATTTTAATGACAACTTTCCAAATTTTGCATCCACGGAAAATGTTAATTTTGTTTTCAAACCACCTTCGGTTAAAAGTAATATTTTTGGACTAATTTTTGATGTTGGTTTTGATTATTTATCCCTCTACATGTTTTCCAAATTTACTTACTAAAAAGTTATAAAATTTAACTAAATTATGGTGAGATGCTTTCAAATTTTCATCCACGGAATTGATGATTTTGTTTTCAAACCGCCTTCGTTAAAAGAAATGTTTTGGTCTAATTTTTTTATGTTAAAGTTTGATTATTCATCCATCTACATGTTTTCCAAATTTACTTACTAAAAGTTATAAAAATTTAGCTAATTTTAGTGACAAACTTACCAAATCTTGAATCCATGAAATTAATGATTTTGTTTTCAAACTGCCTTCGTTAAAAGTAATTTTATTTTGGTCTAATTTTTTATGTTGAAAGTTTTTTGATTATTCATCCCGCTACATGTTTTCCAAATTTACTTATTTAACAGATTCAAAATTCTGCAAAATTTTAGTGACATGTTTTCCAAAGTTTGCTCCCACGGAATTGTTGATCTTGTTTTCAAACTGCCTTCGGCAAAAGTAGTTTTTTTTATCTAATTTTTGATGTTAATTTTGATTATTCATTTC
Organism: Abscondita cerata; assembly: GCA_030710515.1. Taxonomy (NCBI): domain Eukaryota; kingdom Metazoa; phylum Arthropoda; class Insecta; order Coleoptera; family Lampyridae; genus Abscondita; species Abscondita cerata. The sequence continues at coordinate 80,285 of JALBCR010003163.1, forward strand.
TACATGTTTTCCAAATTTATATACATAAAAGTTACAAAATTCTGCAAAATTTTAATGACATACTTTCCAAATTTTGCATCCACGGAAAATGTTAATTTTGTTTTCAAACCACCTTCGGTAAAAAGTAATATTTTTTGGACTAATTTTTGATGTTGGTTTTGATTATTTATCCCTCTACATGTTTTCCAAATTTACTTACTAAAAAGTTATAAAATTTAACTAAATTATGGTGAGATACTTTCCAAATTTTCATCCACGGAATTGATGATTTTGTTTTCAAACTGCCTTCGTTAAAAGAAATGTTTTTGGTCTAATTTTTTATGTTAAAGTTTGATTATTCATCCATCTACATGTTTTCCAAATTTACTTACTAAATAGTTATAAAATGTAGCTAAATTTTAGGGACATGCTTTCCAAATTATTCATCCACGGAATTGTTGATCTTATTTTCAAACTGCCTTCGGTAAAAGTAGTTTTTTTGGATGAATTTTTTGATGTTCAAATTTTGATTATTCATTTCTCACATGTTTTCCAAATTTATATACTTAACAGTTAAAAAATTCTGCAAAATTTTAATGAAATACTTTCCAAATTTTGCATCCACGGAATGTTAATTTTGTTTTCAAACCACCTTCGGTAAAAGTAATATTTTGGACTAATTTTTGATGTTGGTTTGATTATTTATCCCTCTACATGTTTTCCAAATTTACTTACTAAAAGTTATAAAAATTTAACTAAATTATGGTGAGATGCTTTCAAATTTTTCATCCACGGAATTGATGATTTTGTTTTTAAACCGCCTTCGTTAAAAGAAATGTTTTTGGTCTAATTTTTTTATGTTAAAGTTTGATTATTCATCCATCTACATGTTTTCCAAATTTACTTACTAAAAGTTATAAAATTTAGCTAATTTTAGTGACAAACTTTCCAAATCTTAAATCCATGAAATTAATGATTTTGTTTTCAAACTGCCTTCGTTAAAAGTAATTTTATTTTGGTCTAATTTTTATGTTGAAAGTTTTTGATTATTCATCCATCTACATGTTTTCCAAATTTACTTATTTAACAGATTATAAAATTCTGCAAAATTTTAGTGACATGTTTTCCAAATTTTTCCACGGAATTGTTGATCTTGTTTTCAAACTGCCTTCGGCAAAAGTAGTTTTTTTTATCTAATTTTTTGCTGTTCAAATTTTGATTATTCATTTCTCACATGCTTTCCAAATTTATATACTTAACAGTTACAAAATTCTGCAAAATTTTAATGACATACTTTCCAAATTTTGCATCCACGGAAATGTTAATTTTGTTTTCAAACCACCTTCGGTAAAAGTAATATTTTTTGGACTAATTTTTGATGTTGGTTTTGATTATTTATCCCTCTACATGTTTTCCAAATTTACTTACTAAAAAGTTATAAAATTTAACTAAATTATGGTGAGATGCTTTCCAAATTTTTCATCCACGGAATTGATGATTTTGTTTTCAAACCGCCTTCGTTAAAAGAAATGTTTTTGGTCTAATTTTTTTATGTTAAAGTTTGATTATTCATCCATCTACATGTTTTTCAAATTTACTTACTAAAAGTTATAAAATTTAGCTAATTTAGTGACAAACTTACCAAATCTTCAATCCATGAAATTAATGATTTTGTTTTCAAACTGCCTTCGTTAAAAGTAATTTTATTTTGGTCTAATTTTTATGTTGAAAGTTTTTGATTATTCATCCCGCTACATGTTTTCCAAATTTACTTATTTAACAGTTAAAATTCTGCAAATTTTAGTGACATGTTTCAAATTTGCTTCCACGGAAGTTGATCTTGTTTTCAAACTGCCTTCGGCGAAAGTAGTTTTGTCTAATTTTTGATGTTATAATTTTGATTATTCATTTCACATGTTTTCCAAATTATATACGTAACAGTTAAAAATTCTGTAAAATTGTAATGACATACTTTCCAAATTTTGCATCCACGGAAATGTTAATTTTGTTTTCAAACCACCTTCGGTAAAAGTAATATTTTGGACTAATTTTGATGTTGGTTTGGATTATTATCCTTCATATGTTTGTCAAATTTACTACTACAAAAGTTATAAAAATTTAACTAAATTATGGTGAGATGCTTTCCAAATTTTTCATCCACGGAATTGATGATTTTGTTTTCAAACCGCCTTCGTTAAAAGAAATGTTTTTGGTCTAATTTTTTGATGTTAAAGTTTGATTATTCATCCAACTACATGTTTCCAAATTTACTTAGTAAAAAGTTATAAAATTTAGCTAATTTTAGTAACAAGCTTTCCAAATCTGGAATCCCTGAAATTAATGATTTTGTTTTCAAACTGCTTTCGTAAAAGTAATTTTATTTTGGTCTAATTTTTTATGTTGAAAGTTTTTGATTATTCATCCCGCTACATGTTTTCCAAATTTACTTACTTAACAGTTACAAAATTCTGGAAAATTTTAGTGACAAGCTTTCCAAATTTTGCATCCAACGGAATTGATTTGGTTTTCGGTTTTCAATCTGTCTCCATTTAAAGTATTTTGTTACAATCAAAGAAAAAAAATGGTCTAATTTCATATGTAAAATCTCTTAATATTTTACAAATTTTGCTTCCAAAGTAGTTTTTTTAATACAAAGAAAAAATTTTCTTTAATCCTTTTATGTCAAATTTTTATTATTCACGGTTACTAATAAATCATACAAAAAAATCAACGTGACATGATTTTAAAAATTTTCATCCACAGATTTAATGCCCTTTCGAGTAATGAGTTTTTTGCAGCAGTTGAGATGTTTGATTTATTAATTATTCATCCCTTCCACAAGTTTTCCTAATTCAGTTACTTAATAGTTACAAAATTCACCAAAATGCTTTCCCAATTTTGTATCCAAGGAGTGATTTCGTTTTACATCAACAAATTAGGCCAATTTTTTTGCCGCAAAGCATGTCACTAAAATTTTGCACAATTTTGTAACTGTTAAGTAAGTAAATTTGGAAGGGATGAATAATCAAAATTTTAACATCAAAAAATTAGACCAAAAAATCACTTCTAGCGAAGGCAGTTTGAAAACGAAATCATGGATTCCATTGAAGCAGGTGAATAAAATTTTGCTAAATTTTTACTTTTGAGTAGGTAAATTTGGAAGACAAGTGGAGGGGTGTATAACTTTAACATAAAAAAATAGAGCTAATTTTTCATAATCAGCGAACAAATTTTCTCTAATTTTTTTTTATTAAATTTTGATTATTTACCCCTCTACATGTTTTGTTAAATTTACTAACATAAATTTAACCAAATTTTAGTGATATGCTTTCCAAATTTTGCATCCGTGGAATTGGTGATTTTCTTTTCAACCGTCTTCGTGTATAAGTCAAAAAAATTTGGTCTAATTTACTTACTTAACAGATTCAAAATTCTGCAAACTTTTAGTGACATGTTTTCCAAAGTTTGCTCCCACGGAATTGTTGATCTTGAAGTTTTCAAACTGCCTTCGGCAAAAAAAAAAAAAAAAGTAATTTTTTTTATCTAATTTTTAATGTTAAGATTTTGATTATTCATTTCTAACATGCTTTCCAAATTTATATACATAACAGTTACAAAATTCTGCAAAATTTTAATGACATACTTTCCAAATTTTGCATCCACGGAAAATGTTAATTTTGTTTTCAAACCACCTTCGGTAAAAAGTAATATTTTTGACTAATTTTTGATGTTGGTTTGATTATTTATCCCTCTACATGTTTTCCAAATTTACTTACTAAAAGTTATAAAATTTAACTAAATTATGGTGAGATGCTTTCCGGAATTTTTCATCCACGGAATTGATGATTTGGTTTTCAAACCGCCTTCGTTAAAAGAAATGTTTTTGGTCTAATTTTTGATGGTAAAGTTTGATTATTCATCCATCTACATGTTTTCCAAATTTACTTACTAAAAGTTATAAAATTTAGCTAATTTTAGTGACAAACTTTCCAAATCTTGAATCCATGAAATTAATGATTTTGTTTTTAAACTGCCTTCGCTAAAAGTGAATTTATTTTTGTCTGATTTTTTTATGTTGGTTTTGATTATTCATCCATCTACATGTTTTCCAAATTTACTTACTAAAAAGTTATAAAATTTAGCTAATTTTAGTGACAAGCTTTCAAATCTGGTGTCCATGAAATTAATGATTTTGTTTTTAAACTGCCTTCGTTAAAAGTGAATTTATTTTTGTCTAATTTTTGATGTTGGTTTGATTATTCATCCATCTACATGTTTTCCAAATTTACTTACTAAAAGTTATAAAATTTAACTAAATTATAGTGGATGCTTTCCAAATTTTTCATCCACGGAATTGATGATTTTGTTTTCAAACCGCCTTCGTTAAAAGAAATGTTTTGGTCTAATTTTTTGATTTTAAAGTTTGATTATTCATCCATCTACATGTTTTCCAAATTTACTTACTAAAGAGTTATAAAATTTAGCTAATTTTAGTGACAAGCTTTCCAAATCTTGTATCCATGAAATTAATGATTTTGTTTTTAAACTGCCTTTGTTAAAAGTGATTTTATTTTTGTCTAATTTTTTGATGTTGGTTTTGATTATTCATCCATCTACATGTTTTCCAAATATACTTACTTAAAAGTTATAAAATTTAACTAAATTTTGATGAAATGCTTTCAAAATTTTTCATCCACGGAATTGATGATTTTGTTTTCAAACCGCCTTCGTTAAAAGAAATGTTTTTGGTCTAATTTTTTGATGTTAAAGTTTGATTATTCATCCATCTACATGTTTTCCAAATTTACTTACTAAAGAGTTATAAAATTTAGCTAATTTTAGTGACAAGCTTTCCAAATCTTGTATCCATGAAATTAATGATTTTGTTTTCAAACTGCCTTCGTTAAAAGTAATTTATTTTTGGTCTAATTTTTTGATGTTAAAGTTTTGATTATTCATCCATCTACATGTTTTCCAAATTTACTTACTTAAAAGTTATAAAATTTAACTAAATTTTGATGAAATGCTTTCAAATTTTTCATCCACGGAATTGATGATTTTGTTTTCAAACTGCCTTCGTTAAAAGAAATGTTTTTTGGTCTAATTTTTTGATGTTAAAGTCGATCTTAATGTTTTAAATTTATTGGTTAAAGTGTTGATTATTCATCCATCTACATGTTTTCCAAATTTACTTACTAAAGAGTTATAAAATTTCTGCAAAATTTTAGTGACATGCTTTCCAAATCTTGCATCCATGAAATTAATGATTTTGTTTTCAAACTGCCTTCGTTAAAAGTGAATTTATTTTTTGTCTAATTTTTTGATGTTGGTTTTGATTATTCATCCATCTACATGTTTTCCAAATTTACTTACTAAAAGTTATAAAATTTAACTAAATTATGGTGAATGCTTTCCAAATTTTTCATCCACGGAATTGATGATTTTGTTTTCAAACCGCCTTCGTTAAAAGAAATGTTTTTGGTCTAATTTTTTGATGTTAAGGTTTGATTATTCATCTATCTACATGTTTTCCAAATTTACTTACTAAAGAGTTATAAAATTTAGCTAATTTTAGTGACAAACTTTCCAAATCTTGAATCCATGAAATTAATGATTTTGTTTTCAAACTGCCTTCGTTAAAAGTAATTTTATTTTGGTCTAATTTTTTATGTTGAAAGTTTTTTGATTATTTATCCATCTACATGTTTTCCAAATTTACTTACTAAAAGTTATAAAATTTAGCTAATTTTAGTGACAAACTTTCCAAATCTTGAATCCATGGAATTAATGATTTTGTTTTCAAACTGCCTTCGTTAAAAGTAGTTTTATTTTGGTCTAATTTTTATGTTGAAAGTTTTTGATTATTCATCCATCTACATGTTTTCCAAATTTACTTACTTAAAAGTTATAAAATTTAGCAAAATTTTAGGAACATGCTTTTCCAAATTTTCATCCACGGAATTGTTGATCTTGTTTTCAAACTGCCTTCGGTAAAAGTAATATTTTTGGTTGAATTTTTGATGTTCAGGTTTTGATTATTCATCCTCTACATGTTTTCCAAATTTATTTACTTAACAGTTATAAAATTCTAGCAAAATTTTGATGACATACTTTCCAAATTTTGCATCCACGGAATTGTTAATTTTGTTTTCAAACCGCCTTCGTTAAAAGAAATGTTTTTGGTCTAATTTTTGATGTTAAGGTTTTGATTATTCATCCATCTACATGTTTTCCAAATTTACTTACTAAAAAGTTATAAAATTTAACTAAATTATGGTGAGATGCTTTCCAAATTTTTCATCCACGGAATTGATGATTTTGTTTTCAAACCGCCTTCGTTAAAAGAAATGTTTTTGGTCTAATTTTTTATGTTAAAGTTTGATTATTCATCCATCTACATGTTTTCCAAATTTACTTACTAAAAAGTTATAAAATTTAGCTAATTTTAGTGACAAGCTTTCCAAATCTTGAATCCCTGAAATTAATGATTTTGTTTTCAAACTGCCTTCGTTAAAAGTAATTTTATTTTGGTCTAATTTTTTATGTTGAAAGTTTTTTGATTATTCATCCCGCTACATGTTTTCCAAATTTACTTACTTAACAGTTACAAAATTTTGGAAAATTTTAGTAACCTGCTTTCCAAATTTTGCATCCAACGGAATTGATTTGGTTTTCGGTTTTCAATCTGTCTCCACTGAAAGTATTTTATTACAATCAAAGAAAAAATGGTCTAATTTCATATGTAAAATCTCTTAATATTTTACAAATTTTGCTTCCAAAGTAGTTTTTTTAATACAAAGAAAAATTTTCTTTAATCCTTTTATGTCAAATTTTATTATTCACGGTTACTAATAAATCATACAAAAAATCAACGTGACATGATTTTAAAAAATTTTCATCCACAGATTTAATGCCCTTTCGAGTAATGAGTTTTTTTGCAGCAGTTGAGATGTTTGATTTATTAATTATTCATTCTTCCACAAGTTTTCCTAATTCAGTTACTTAATAGTTACAAAATTCACCAAAATGCTTTCCCAATTTTATATCCAAGGAGTGATTTCGTTTTGAAATCAACAAATTAGGCCAATTTTTTTTGCCGCAAAAGCATGTCACTAAAATTTTGCACAATTTTGTAACTGTTAAGTAAGTAAATTTGGAACGGATGAATAATCAAAATTTTAACATCAAAAAATTAGACCAAAAAATCACTTCTAGCTAAGGCAGTTTGAAAACAAAATCATGGATTCCATTGAAGCAGGTGAATAAAATTTTGCTAAATTTTTACTTTTGAGTAGGTAAATTTGGAAGACAATTGTAGGGGTGTATAACTTTAACATAAAAAAATAGAGCTAATTTTTTCATAATCAACGAACAAATTTTCTCTAATTTTTTTTTATTAAATTTTGATTATTTACCCTTCTACACGTTTTTTTTAAATTTACTAACATAAAATTTAACAAAATTTTAGTGATATGCTTTCCAAATTTTGCATCCGTGGAATTGGTGATTTTCTTTTCAACCGTCTTCGTGTATAAGTCAAAAAAAATTTGGTCTAATTTTTATTTATGTAAATTTTTGTATATTCATCTCGCGGTCTAATTTCCAAATTTTAATACAGTTTTTGTGGAAACGATTTTTTACTTTAAAAGTTTGTTTTTTCTTGAACAAAAAAACAAAATTTTAATTTATTGACATTTCCAAACTTGGAGTTGATCGATACTCAGATTATGAACCAGTTTTCGTACAAACCATTTTTTTAAAGCAAAACAGGAAATACATGTAAACATTTATAGGCCGTTAATCCTCTGCAGGATACACAAAAAGCATCTAAGTGACATAATTTTCAGATGTTTCATCCATAAACAGTTTTTGCCCAATCATTTGTTTTAAGAAAACAAAAAAAAATAAGTGCTTTGATTTTTTTTCCTTTAATCTATCCGTCTGCTTTTCAAATTGTTTTCGCACAAACCCTAAATAAATCCCTAATTTTTTACTTATTTACCATCAATAAAAAAATCAAGAAATTGTAAGTGATAAGCTTCCCAAATTTTGAATCTACGGATTTCATGCTTGTTGATTTTTTCGAACAATTTTCTACGGGAAAACAAAAATATTTGCCTTAATTTTTACAACGAATTAAAAAAAAAATTAAATTTTTTTCCAAATTTTGAAAAATTTTCAGTTACTAATTTTTTCGAAAATGTCTGAATCATGTTTGAAATTTTATTGAGGACGTTTTTTTTGACCCTTACCATTAAACTAGTGAAAATTAAATTATTTAGACAAAAATTTAACATTCAAATCTTCCGGATTCTTCACATGCTACTAAATTTTTTTAAATTTAGTGCATGTTTAACAGTTCTAAAATAACAGTTGATTTTTTTTTAAGTTTGAACGATATTTTCATAGATTGTTGGAAAAAATTCTGGGGTCTATCAAACAACAACTTGTGCATAATGTATCAATAATAATAATAATAATAAAATATGATTTATGACAATCATTAATATAATTACCGAAGTGTTTATCACAAACGCAACACACATTTGTAAACACCTCGTCCTTGATGTCTGTAGGTTGAATTGTTCATTAATCAAATTCAATTTGCATTTTATGCGTATCGATATTTATACTGAATGAAAATTTCAACTTTTAAAAGTTCTAAACGCCAAAAGTTTAATAACTCTTCGTAGTTTGTTATGACCTATAAATCGGCCGTCGCATAACGGACGGACAGAGGTATTTAATTTGTTAATGTGTTGTAAACATTTAGGTGTTTTCATGACGTTACATTTTTGCGCCCTACCTGGTATTGATAGCAGTACAAAAGCGCAGAAAGGTATGAAGACGATGAACGACAGCACCAGGAAGCAGTTGCGTCTTCGCAAAGAGGACATGGCGAGGTTGGTCAGGGCCATGCCCTACCATCACACACAATGACACCACATGTTCTTACAAAAATAGCACACAGATTACTAATGTCTTTAAAACGGTTGTACGACTTCGATGTTATTTTTACGTAAGTTCGTTCATTATACGCGAAATGAATGGTGGAGTTACACACGACGAAGCATGTTTAGTAAAAGCAACTAAATATACACAACGGAGGCCGGTTCTTATGTAAGGTCGTAGCAGAGCACGCGGTATCATCGGCGAAGAACGGGCTGCGAGTATTTACGAACCGCACCTCATCGCGCGCGCAGTCTTATTGATCCTTTTTTTGCGTAACAGAAAGACCACCTGATGGGTCCATCTTAGCAGAAAAATCCACCGTTAGTGTTTACCATATACAAACAAGTTCAGAGGTCACCGATAGCCACTCATACCTTACTCGATGATATTCCAATTGTTACAGCCTCAAGTTCAACGGTAATGTTACAACATCTTCGTAACACAATGCCCCAGGTTCAAATAACAGATGTGCAACCGCTTAATGGTTCACACAGTTTATATATTTTATAGAGACACTTTTAATTCATTCAACCTACAGTTATGGACCATACCGAAGAATGACCAAATCGTGATTAGTCCATTAAAAAAGTGTAATGTACGGAATAACTTATAATCGGAAATCATTCGTTCATCTCAGTCACGTCTCATCCAGGTGTTTAAAAAAGCAAGCAACAGTTGTAACTGTTTTTCAAACAACGTTAAAGAAGAATTAACGTCTAATGACAGTTATCGATTGTCATACAACGTGATAACAGTGACACTAATCTCATATAAGATATAAATCAAGAACGACTGCACTCGTTATTATAGAAAAATAATGGTAAAAGCATCATAAAAGCAGTGGAAGTAAATGGAAACTGGAATACGTAAACATGAGGTAGAATTTTTGCAAATTTAACTCAAGTAGATTCGAACAACGAGTCTAAGAGTCCTGCTATAGTCCTGTAAGATATGAAAAAACAAAATCCAACTTTCTGCCAACTACCCCTTAAAAGGCTGAAATCCAGGCCATTTAGTGCAACAAATTTGAGGCAGTTTGACTGTAAAATGTCGGGTCTTACACGTTCACGTTACACTCTAGGAGACGACGTTCAAGATCATAATAGTTTTTGCTCAACTAAAGAGTACAAATAGTTTAGAGTCCAGCTAAAAGTCAAAATGCCAACTACCCCTTAAAAGGCCGAATACCCAAGGGAGCAATAAATTTTGTATTTATTGAAATCATACAGTTTATAAAATTTACAAGTATACGGTGAGGATTCACTACCTCGTGAAATAGTGTTTAAGACGAGTAGACACAGCGGCTGTGATTGCCCTTGATGATCGGCGGAGAATTTCATATGGCAGGGTTTTTACTATGTAGATTGTCTCTATACCTATGTCCCGAGTTTGCGCTTCTTGGGGTACTACGTCTTATGACTCACCAACAAAGGAATGTCCGAGTGGAGACAAGCCGTGAGGTGCTCCGTCCTTGTTGCCGATGGTGGATCGTGGTTGCATCATTACGATCCTGAAGAAAAACAAGTTAGTACAGTATTGATTTCATCAGGTTTTTCAACACCAAAAAGGCAGAGAATGTGATGGTGATCTCATTTTTTTTTTACTATGATCATGATTTACCACCATGAGTTCCTCTCATCTTGCTGTTGCAACAGCATACTACATCTTCAATGTGGAAGCGCATTGCAAGGGAACTTATCAGACGTCTTTATCATGACAAGTCAAAGTTGTTCCCAGTGATTTATTTTCATTCCCACTAAAAGCAAAGCTTTGGGGCGATCAATATCAGAACAGCTAAGCAGTGCTCAATAAAAGTGAGGCCATTCTCAAAGACCTGCCAAAGAATAGCCTGCACCGTGTGTTTAACGGCTAGCAAAGACGCTATAAAAAGTCCATTCAACTAGAAAAGAATTACTTTGAAAAAGATAAACACTAAAATGATGTTAAACATGTAAAAAAAGAATTATGTTTAGTCGTTGTCGATTAGTCCCTCGTAGATTTAGGAAAATTCTGTGGAATTTGTGTTGTTTAATATTCAAAATCATCAAAAAATTAAAAATGGAATAGTAATAGATTACGTGTTAGTGATCGGGACAAGATAGAAGAAACTGACAATTTGCCAGGTAGAATCTGATCACCAACCGCTAAAGATTTAACACAAAAAGAAAAAGGAGAGAAAAGAGTATAAAAAAAAATATAAGATAGAAATGGAAGAAACTAAATGGGTAGAAAAAGAAGTAGAAGAAAAGCAAAAGAGATGAGAAACGAAATGGAGAATAAAGTAGGGAAGAAGGGTATTTTGTAAAAACGACGGTAGGAAGAGAAACAAATAAATGGCGGGGAGTTGAATGTAGAAAACTAAAAAAAACTAAAAATTTAAAAAAAAAAAAAAAAAAGAAATATAAGGAGGACATTGAAAAGTGCATAAGAGGAAATTGTAGAAAGAAGAAAAAATAGCTAAAGATAGATTTGGAGAAGTAGAAATAAAAATGGTAAATTGAGATAAACATAACAAAAAGGAAATGTAAAAGAAATGAAAGAAAGGGTGAACAAAAAGAGAACAAACATTAAAAAAGGAAAGTACACCAAAAATACAACAAAATAATAACAGAAAATATACCTGCATATTTGAGAAAGAGAGGAAGCATAAAATATAAAAAAGATGAAAGCAAAGTTTATAGTGAGAAATGAAGTAAATGAAAACAAATATTGGCAATTGGTGGTGATGGGATGGGAAAACAGCAATACGCCCAACGAGATTTTTTATACTATTTTTTTCTTTGAGGCCGTGATGACGGTAAATTCAGTACCTTCAACATAGGGGCAAAGTTTTTCAATTCCGTAAAAGACAGCAAGACATTTTCTTTTCAGTTAGCATTGTAATTCCGCTTATTTTTTATTACGGATTTGCTAAAGTATCAGTATGATTTTGTTTGGGTATTTTTGTAAGATTTTTGATCATGGTAAATAAAATAAATTAAAGAAAAAATAATAAATTAACGTCAAAACGTACGTCAATTAATCTTTAGTTTTTTCGTGTGTGATTTTTAGGGGTTTTGGTGCAAATATAAAATATGGAAGGTGATCAGTACCCTACAGTAATTCCATATGAATCAACAAGAAAAAACGTGTTGTTCTTGAGAATCACTCACTTTGGTTTCCGGACCTGGTCATCAGACTGTCCGGATAATTAGGAAAAATGTACAACACAATTTCACAAAACACAATCACATTACACACTTAATTAATATTTTTACATGTGAATACTAGGTGGGTAAGGGTTGGCATGTTTAGGTTTTAGTGGTTTTCCTTGAAGTAAATAAGCTGCCAAGACAGACACAATCCACAATTGCACACGGTTTTGTCACCACACTGTATACAGGTTTATACTGATCTTCTGGGGCACCATACACAACACTTACATCACAATACAATATTTAAAATGTACCATACGATTAAATAAAAATAAAATAAATCGTAAACTTTGGAATCTTCAACATGGAGATCAATCTGTGTCGATTGCATAAGGAACAAACATGCATTCTCTCTCATTTATAAGGTAGTTTCACTCACCATACCATCAGTATGATTTTGAGGCTGTAGTTATTCGAGATACAATAAATTTGGCACTTTCAATATGGGGACAAACTTTCTTGATTGCATAGAGAACAGAAAGGCGCGCTCTCTCAGTTGTACTGTAGTTTGGCTCATTTCTTGTTAAGAATTTGCTAATGTAGCAGTTAATTTTTTTTACCTTTATTATTGTTTTGTGTGAGAAAAGATTTATGATAATTAATAATTTAACGGATGAAGCTATATTATGGCTAACAAATCTGAAGGACATCTGAAGTTCAGCAATATTTTGTATTATTGTCCTGATTATCTGTTTTTCCATTATTTTGTTTTGCTATTTCTTTAACCATTATATATCGTCATGCAATGGATGTGCTGTTATATTTTATGGTCTTATTTACCTTCTATAATGTTTACACTTACATATGAATACAAAGGTGGGTAAGGGTTGGCACGTTTAGGTTTTAGTGGTTTTTCTAAACCTTGAAGCAAATGCTTTGCCAAGACGAACCAATCCACTATTGCACACGGTTTCGTCAGCACACTACAAGTTTATACCGATCTTCTGGGACACCATACATAACACTTATATCACAATACAATATTTAAAATGTACCATACGAATAAATAAATTAATAATGATAACAGTAAATTTGGCACCATTAACATCGGGACAAAGTTTTTTTATTATGTGCTTTCAGTTGTACTGTTCCTTGTTAAGGATTCGCTAATGTAACAAGTAATTTTTTATTATCAGTAAAAGTAATTTTGAATGAATACGGTAAATTTACCATCTTTAACATTGAGACGAAGTTTGCGATTGCGTATAACACAGAAAGACATTCTCTCTCAGTTGTATTGTAGTTTCGCTCATTTCTTGTTCAGGATTTTCTATTGTTGTAAATAACTTTTTTACCATCAGTATGATTTTGTGTGAATACTTTTGAGGTTGTAGTAATATGTGATGACAGTAAATTTGGCACCTTTATCATAGGAATGAAGTTTTTCGATTGCCTAGTGAACAAAAAGACATTCTCTCTTAGTTGTGCTGTAGTTCCGCTCATTTATTGTTAAGGATTTAGTAATTTAACAGACGACTTTTTTACCTTCAATATAATTTTGTCACAGAAATCTATGATGAAGATAAATTTGACACTTTAAACATTGAGACGAAGTTTTTCGATTGCGTGAAGGATTGCTAATGTAGCAGGTGACTTTTTCACTATCAGCATAATTTTGGTGAGACTTTTGAGACAATAGTGATCTGTGATGACGAAAATTGACACCTTTGATTGCATATGGGAACAGCAAAACATTCTCCTCAGTTGTAACTGTACTTTCACCTTTTTTGTTAAGGGAGCAAAATTACGATTACGATTTCAGTAAATACCTTACAGATTCATGTCAGAAGCATCTGCTAAATTATAAATGAAAGCAAAAGTTTTAGCAAACAAGACGGGTGGTGAAATAACGTGTACCTTGTTTTTAAAAAGTGCGTTATACTTTTATTAACTCTGTTAAACTCTTCTTTTTTAATAGAGCAGTCAACGGAGAAATACTTTTCAACGTTTGGCAGAAATGGTAGGATCCGGAACAATTCCGACAATACGACCTATTTCAGCAACAGTCAATAGGAATTGAAACAATAGCTTTGCGTTTTCCCATCGACAAGAAAAGTGCTTGATAGATATTTTCTAGAATATTAGATCGGGTAACAAGGTGTGCAGATCTGTCAAGTATTATAAAATCGTGTTCTTTACCCTTCCGGTGTATAATATCAAAGTCATATTCCTGAAGCCGGACTGCCCAGCGACACCAACTTTCATACTATTTTGCCATTTCAGGCTATAGAAATATGCGAGGATGGTAAATTTGATTACATTTAAAATAGGGATGAAGTTTTTTAATTTGATTTCTCTCAGTTGTACTACAAGTCCGCTCATTCCTTGTTAAAGATTTTATAATGTAGTAGATCGTTTATTCACCATCCGTATGATTTAGTATAAGTGCTTTTGAGGCTGTACTGATATGCGATGTCAGTATATTTGTGCGAACTTTCTCCATTGCGTAGAGAACAAAAAGCATTCCTTCTCAGTTGTGTCGCAGTTTCGCTGAAACATTGATATAAGATGTTTTTTGTTTTAATTAAGTGCGTTATTATTCTAATCGGGCCTCTTGACTTTACTTCTTTATTTAATAAAGCAGCCAAGGAATAGTTACGCACATATTGGCGGTATCAGGATGCTCTTCCGACAGTGCGACATATTCACCAACAGTCTTAGTTATAGAAATTTAAACAACAGCTTGGCCTTTTGCCAGATCGTAAAGAAGACCCTTTGAGTTGAACAAATACCCGAGATAACAGATAAATGGGGATGACCGTGCTGATGCTGAAGACAACACTTATTTCAATTTCTTATCGACATGTATTTGAAGAGCAGAGTAGTAACGCTTTATTGGCATGGTGTTTGTTATAATTCCTTGCTCTAAATTTGTAACCTGTCCCAAGTTTTAAATATTAGGGCTTATTATGTAGTTTTTGGTAAGGACGTATATGTGTTGAATAAGTTAGCTGGAGTCGCCAAAGGTTTTCCGACACTCGGGGGAAAATTCGAATCTCAATGATGCGAATTTGGTACAATCGCCATTTTCCGCCAGAAATCGCTTCCCAGAAATAAGAAATCTTGGGGTCAACAAATATACCTATAAAAACAAAATTTTTGGTGATTGGAATCGACCTAAGAACTTTTAAATAAGGTCTTTTATCTGGGGTTTTGATTGGTTGGGGGGGGGGTTAGGAGAAAAAGAAGTTGGGATTTAGAGATTTTAGATTTTTGGGAGGGATTGAAGGAAAGGGAAGTGGTAGAAAAGGGGGGGGGAAAGGGGGGGAGAGAGGGGGGGGGTTTTTGGAGGGTGGGGTTAAAAGGGAATTTGGTTGATGTTTTTTTTTTTTTGAAAAGAAAAGAAAGAAGAAAAGAAAGGAGAAAAGAAGATAAGGAAAAGGAGAAAAGAATTTTTTGGAGGGAGGGAGAAGGGGAGTGGGGGGGGAGAAAGAGAAAAAGAAGAGGGAAGGGAAGGGGGGGATAAGAAGAGAGGATTGAATTTTTTTAAAGGGTAGGAGAATTTAATTTGATAAGAGAGGAGGATGGGGGAGAAAGAAAAAAGAAAGGGGGTGGGGGGGTTTTTTTTGGGGATAGAAGAGTTTTTTTTTTATGTTGAAAAAGAGAAGGGAGAAAAGAGGTAGGTAGGAGGTGGGGGGGGTGGGGAGGGGGGTTTGGGGGGTTCAATTCAATATTTATTTTGTCTTAAAATATTTATAACAAAAGATTCAGTTTTTCCTTTTTTTTAAATTTACAATAACAAAAAAAAAAAAACAACTTAATATTTCATTAAATTATAACACAACTAATTCCTGTTTCCTTCTTCAACCTCCCATCCCTCTCTTCTCTAAACTTTCAGTATTTTTCTTTTCCTCTCCTCCATCACTTTCCTCCTCTCCAACACTTCCCTCATCCATTGTTTTCCTTCCCTTTCTCTCCTAGTAGTAACTTCCATTCCTTTTCCTCGTGTCTTGTTTCCCTGCATCCCTCTTTTATATGTATTATATTTTCCCATTCATCCCCACACAACCTGCATAATCTCTCCTCATCACTCATCCAATATTTATTTTCATTTTCTTCATTACCCATTCTGAACCTTGCAATCATTCTTATTTCATTCATTCCTTTTCCCTCTGTTATGTACCTTGGTGTCTTGTCTGTCATTATTTTTATGTATTTCTCGTTATATTTTCCTTCCTTTATTTTTGCCCTTCTTTCCTGCTTCTGAGTATCTTTATCTCTTGCAATTATTTCCTCTTCCATCTTTCTCCCCCCTCTCTTAATCTCTTTATCTCTTCTCTCGCGTATCCCACTCTTTCATAGTATTTTCTTCTTTCTTCTTCCCCATATTTTACCTTCTGTGCCTCGATCTCTTTCCAACATTCATATAGTATTTCATTTTCCTTCCTACTTCCCATTTTTCTTCATACCTTACTGCAATTCTTCCTGCTTGTATCCTTATTTTTTCTATTTCTAGCTCTTCTTCCACTATATACCCCGGTGTCTCCTTCTCTAGTCCTAACGTCCACCTCCAGTATTTCTCCTGTATCTTCTCCAGCTCTTGCCATTCCCTCCAACCCCAAATCTCCGCTCCATACAGTACCACACTTCTTACCAACTTTTCAAACATCCATCTCCTTTTCTCTATATCTTTACCAAATATCCTTTCCCCTAACCCCCATACTTGTCCTACTATTCTATTTCCTTTCATTTTCATCTCTTTTATATGGTCTCCATCTTTGTTATCATATCTGATGTTGTAACCTAAGTATCTATACTTGTCTACTCTCTCTACCTCCTCCTCCCCCACCACCATTTCACTTCCTTTCTTCTTCCTTTTCTTTTTTAAATTCCATAATTTTTGTTTTCCCGACATTTGCTGCTAGTTTTTTCTTTTCCAGGTATTTCTTCATAAATTTAACTACTCCTCTCATCTCTTCTTCATTTCTCGCTATTGCCACAATGTCATCCGCGTATGCTAAAACCCATATCTTTTTCCTTCCTACTACTATTCCTCCTACTTGATTTTTTTCCATTTCCTCCTCAAGATCACTAATGTATATCGAGAATAAGATTGGACTTAGCGGACATCCCTGTTTTAGTCTTTTTCCGTCCTAAATTCTCTACCTAGCTTCCTCCCTACCCTCGTTCTACACCTTGTTTCTTCGTATATTTCCTCTATTGCATTTTTTATATCTCTGTTTATTCCTACCTCCTCCATCCTTTTCCATAATCCCCTCTTTCCACATTATCAAATGCCGCTTTAATGTCTAGGAATATTGCGTACATCTTTCCTCCTTTCTTTGCTAACTCTTTATTGATTATGTGCTTTAATATGTATATATTGTCTATCGTTCCTCTTCCTTTCCTAAATCCTGCTTGCCAATCCGGTATTATATTCTTTTCTTCTATTTCTTTTTCCAATTTTTTTCTAACTATTTCCGCATATATCTTATAGCCCGCATTCATTATACTCACTCCTCTATAGTTGTTCGCTTTCTTCCTATCTCCCCCCTTGTAAATTGGGCATATTATTGCCTCTCTCCATTTTTCTGGTAACCCTTCTCCTTTCCATATTCTCTCGAATACTTCTCTTATTTTTTCTCATTCCTTCTCCGATGTACCTCCATTGTTCTCCTTGTATTCCATCCGTCCCTTCTGCTTTTCCTTTTTTACTTTATTTATTGCTCTCTCCATTTCTTCTTTTCCTATTCCACCCTCTCTGTGTCTTATCCTTTTTTTTTCTAACTTCTTCATTTCTTGCTTTTTTTCACTCTCTCCTACTAACTTCTTACAGTGTTCTTCCCATTTTTCCCCATCTATATTTGCTTCCATCCTTCCTCCTTTTTTCCTCTTTTTATTAATGAATTCCCATACCTGTCCTTCATTTTTAATTTCTCTAATCTTTATCTCGGTTTGTTTTTATGTTCTTCTTTATTTTTTGCACATATTCCCTTAAAATTTACTTTTAACCTTTTGTATTCATCTATCTCTATCTTTCCTTTTTCCATTTCCTTCTTCCTTTTCTTAATTCTTTTTTCCCTTCTCGCATTCTCCGTTCCACCAATCTTTTCTTTTCCCTAATTCTTGTTTTCTTAATCTATACTTTCTCTTCTCTGTTGCCATTTCCATCCTGGCTGTAATTCTCTCCATCTCTTCCTCCACCTCTCCTTTAGTATTTACTTCCTCTTCCATTTCCTCTTTATATCTTTTTATACTCTCTTCAGTCCATACTTTCTTTTCTCTCCATACCTCTTCTTGTTCTTGTACCTCTTTCTCTCCCTCTTCCATCATGACTACTTCTAGCGGCTGATGGTCCGATTCTATCTCCTCTCCTATTCTTAGTGTTTCTATGTCCTCCTTACTTTTTTCGTTTATAATCACATAATCTATTACTGACTGGCCTCTTTCTCCTACATATGTAAATTCCCTTTTCCTTCTTCTTCCAAATTTCCGTTCATTATTGTCCAACCTCTTTCTTCACATAGTTCTATCAAAATTTTTCCTTGTCCGTTTATTTTCTTATCCATTGATATCCTATTTCTTATCTCTCCATTTACCATTATTCCTCCCTCCTCTCCTATCCTAGCATTCAAATCTCCTCCTATAATCAACTTGCCTTCATCCCTTTCTTCTATTGCCTTTTCTATAATTGCTTTCGTTGTGTCCATTTTCTTTCCATATATCGTAAAAATATTATATTTTTCCCCTTTTTCCGTCTTTACTCTGATTTTAATCATCCCTCTACATTTTCTTCTTCTATTTCCTTTTCTATTTCCCATTCTTTTCTTACCCCCACTATTAGTCCTCCTTTCGCCCTTCCCTTCCTCTCTTTTCTTTTTGCATACTGAATTTCCCATACATATTCTTTCGGCATCTTATCTTTCCATGTACTCCATTCTTTTTCCTCCATCCAAGTTTCTACTAAACCTACCATTTTAAAACCCTTTATATAGTTCCAAAAATCTACACCTTTGTTTTTTATCCCCGCAATGTTCCAAAATAAGATCTTATTTTTCTCTTTATTTTTTACCCCCACCCTTTTTCTCCTTTTTTTCTTTCCCCTCCCCTTTCTCAATTTTTAGTTTTTGGTGTCCATTTTCTTATCCTCCCTCGTTCTCCACCCATTTTTTTTTTTTTTTTTTTTTTCTTTTTTTTTTTTTTTTTTTTTTTTTTTTTTCTTCTTTCTTCTTCCTCTACCCAATTTTTTTTTTCTACTTTCACACTCTAAACCTCTTCCTCCCCTTTTTTCTTACCTTCTTCTCTTTTTTCCCTCTTTCCCCCCCCCCTCTTTGTCCTATCTTCGTCTATGTATATTTTGGTACCTTTCATTCTACTTTTTGTTCTTTAGTATCCTATTTTGTCCTCCAAACTCGACATTTTTATAATCACTATACCTTTTCTTATCTCCACGGTTTCTTCTATTTTTCTTTTCAATCCTAGATTCTTCTTTATCAGCTCCTCTATTTCTTGTTTTATTTCATTTCTTTCCTCCCTTTATTTCCATCCCCTTTACTACTAAATTTTTCTTCTTCTCTTTTTTTCCAAGAGTTCTACTCTCTTCTCCAGACCATCACACTTCTCCTCCAAGTATTTGCACTTTACCTCAAACTTTTCGTTCATTCTTTTTATTTCCTCTTTTATCTCTTTCATTTACTCATTATTCTTCTCTTGCACCAATTTCATTTCCTTTATTTCTTTTAACATTTCTTTCCATATCATTTTCATTTCGTCATCGTCTTCCTTTCTATTTGCTACTTCTCTAAACCCTCCCTTTTCTTCTATCTTCTCCTCCTCTTTCCCTGGTGATCTTTCTATTTTTTTATTTCTTCTAAATAACGTATACAATTCTTCTTCCTGTCTTCTTTTTCCTATCAAGTGACGAAACATGAAATATTTTATATAAATAAAAAAAAGAAGAAAAATGAGTTTTTTTAATTTGAAAATTCCATCAAATAGTAAAAAAAAATTGTGCTGCAAAATTATTGAATATAAAGGTTTTATGATAAGAAATCGTGAATTGTTGTGGTTGGACTAAATATGGAACCATGAGCTGAGGTCAAAATACAAAGAACAATCAACTATCAATAAAGATATAAAATTTGAATGTTTTCAATCGATTCATTACTAATCACTTAAAATAAATAAAATTAAACTAATTAATGAATACATTTAATTTATCTCTCGCACTTATTTTTGCTGTGAGATTTCTAGAATCAATAAAGCAACTACTTTTCAAACAAGTATCCATAAACTAACCTCAGAAAAATAGAAAAACAGAACAAAAAAATTCGAATAAACTGTCAAAACTTTTATAAAAAATTATAGTACTGTTTTGTTACAGTGAAGTCTAAGGCAATGGCACCAAAGGCGAAGACTATTATCAATCACACAGTTTTGATATTCCTAAGAAATTGTCACTGGTTTCTGTAAACTTGTGAAACTGCGATGAAGGTACTTGAATAGATTCTTTTACCGTTTCAGTTTGAATCCAAGACACAACCACTGGACTACTTTCTTATGTAACAGAGTGTAACGAATTTTGATACTAACTATTGACAAAAATTGGAACATGCCTAAAGGTCTTAACCCTTATTCCTTGAAATGAGTGTTATGTAAGACCTTCTGAGTCGAAGAGGTGGAATGGTCCAGGATGGCTTAAAGGTCTCAAACACGTTTGAGAAATAGGAAATAGATGAAAAGGGTGTATTTGGGCATCGAAGAAGGTCGTTCTATTTTGAATTTAAATTCTCTCTATAAAGGGCAGCCTCTCTTTAGACGTGAAAAGTACTGCG
This sequence comes from Abscondita cerata, assembly GCA_030710515.1. NCBI lineage: Eukaryota > Metazoa > Arthropoda > Insecta > Coleoptera > Lampyridae > Abscondita > Abscondita cerata. The sequence continues at coordinate 101,184 of JALBCR010003163.1, forward strand.
ACAAACTTCTACTAGTGTAGACTAATCTTCTTATGAGAAAGGATGAAGAATATTCAATCTCCTATCTTTACACATTAGGCATGACGTAGTTCTTGCTTTAACAAAAGATAAGCCCATCATGCCAATTATTAGAGAATGAGAACCAAATAGTGTTACTTTAGACGAGAGGCTATGGACATATTCACTGCTTTCAATTGCCAGTTGATAATTCAACAGAAAATTGGAATCATTTACAATTTAACGTTTAGCTTACCACAATGTTTCCCTTCCTGTATCTTCTATTCTATGTTAATACACCCCTCTCGTTATACCTTCCTTGTCTGATTTTTTTTCTTGTCTGCTGCATCTGATTATCTTTGTCGCTTATTACTATATCTTCTTTCATATATCTTCCTTCACCTCTTAGCCTTTTATTTACTTTCTAGCATATCCTCCTCTCTGATAATATGCTTTTCTATCTTCTTCGTCTTATTTTACTGTCTGTTCCTCTATCTCTTTTCTTCATTCATTACAGCATTTTATTCTCTTTTTTGTTTTTCATCTTTTTTCAATCTCAATGCCGTTCTTCCTGTTTAAATTCTTATCAATTACTACGGATGAAAACCAAATAATATTTTACTCAGAGACAGAGAGGCTATGGACTCAGATTCACTGCTTTCCATTGCCAGTTGAAGATTCAACCCAGCGGAATTGGAACGGAAGGACTTTATTTCATTTACAGTCTAAAATTCAGCTACAAACAATGTTTCTCTTCCTCTATCTTTCATTCTTACTAAACTACACCTCTCTAACAAGTATTCTATACTTTCCCAGTATTTATTTTACATTTTCTTCATTTCCTAATCAAAATCTGGTTTTAATTTTCTTTCTTTCCATGCTTTTCCCGGTGAAAAATTGTTTTTTTATACGCGCATATGATATTAGTTCGTAAAAGCTCTTTAGAATTGGAATAGACTATAGTTTTAAAGTATTTCATTTGCGTCGCAATGCACGTGTGTTTTCCTGTTCATGTTTGCTGGAATATTTTTTTTGTCATTTGATATATTTTTTTTGTTGTTTAAATCAGTTGGTGTAGAGAATCGCGTTTTCGTCACGTACACCCAATTAGAGTTTTTAGGAAATGCTTATTTCAATAGTTTTTACACTCGATTTCTTCGAATTTAATCAACATATGTCGCAGTTTGTTTTACTTTTTCAAAGGTTTCTTTGTTTATTCCAGGGAAACAGCTCGGTGGTTGTCGTCTTTATCAATTAAATTAAAAACTTGTTTTGACTAAGTGAATTAAACACACGGATTGTACCCACGATCTAATTTTTGAAAAGTCATCTTTGTTTATTATTTCTGAGAAAATGTTAGCGCGTTAATTTTTTGTAATGTTCTTTGTGTAGAAAATGTTAAGAGGGGAGGATCCCTTACCTGATAATTGTTAATAGTTTTTTTAAGTTAGTCTTTAAGCAGATTCACTAAGAGTAACATGTAGTTATTTGACATGTGCCGAATAGGGCGGATTAATGTTGTTAAATTTAAACAACCGCCTAAGTATCGCAAGTGCCGAAAAGTGTACGTTTAAGTATAATAATCGAGGCCCAAGTGCAATGATAAAATTAAATGAACCATAAAATGAAAGGAATTCCATTTCGCCACTGGTAAGAGAGTGAAAATAATCGAAATAACCGCATAGCGGATAAATTGACGTCCTCTTGAGTCAGCGTATTATAAAGAGAATAATGTAATGCCGTCATGAAGCATTAGACCGAGATCTTCGGATTAGCAAAATGCTTCCGAGTGGATTATTCATCAACAAATGGTTCCTAGTGGATTCTTCTTCGAATAATGGATTAAAGAAAACTCCAACTGTAAGTACTCTACTTGATTACTTCAGAAACTTCCGTGATTTGGGTGTGAGTTTGCGTTTGGTGAAATAAATTAATCAGAATTGAGGGTATCTTTATTTTTTTATATATTTTGTTTTATTTTAAATTACGTGTTAGCGTTAAAATCATGTTTAATGGTAAAAAAAATAATCGAACCGAGTCCAGGGCATGTTATGTTCGAGTTGATGTTACAGTAAAAATTACGTATTTGACTAGGCCACAGACTCTTTTCGTTGATTTACCCACATCATGTAATAGTTTTAGGAGCGCGGTTAAAAATCTGTTTTTTCGCCCGGTACCGGGGTAGCTTATCGTTTGCATGTTTGTTTTCTTTTGTATTAAGCGACGAAATACGTCCTAGAACTAGGACACCGTGTTAAAGCCGTATACATTTTTAACACTTAATAGAGAACCGTTAGTAATGATTTTTCTCTTTTATTGCCTTAAGTGTTTGCATTTCTCCCTTTTCTTTAGTGAACATTTGTCTTAACAATTAAAAGATTAGGGTGGCGCCTGACAACACCGACTGTGACCTAATGTAAGGACCTCTAGCTTTCGATAAAGGTAAGTAGAGACAAATCTAACTCACCCCTGGCCGTTTTGCTAGCCGGCACATTCGTTTGTTAGGAATTTGATCGTCAAGTTTCGTGGTGTAACTATTTTCCTTGTCTGATTCTCTGCATCCGATTGTCTTTGTTTCTTATTATTACATCTATCTTCCTTCATCTCTTAACCTTTTTATTTACTCTCTTCAGTCTTAATGCCCTTCTTCCTGTTTGAATTCTTTTCTTTTTAAATCCATTAGGTATCCCGGAGTTTCCTTATGTTATCCTAAAGTCTACCTCCAGTATTTTTTTGCATCCTCTAGAATTTCTCCCATTTATTTCATCTCCTATATCTCAGCCAAGTTCATTACCACGCTTATTACAATTTTTTAAACAGCCACTTTCTCTTAGCAATGTTTTTCTCAAATATCATTTCTCCAAATCCTCCTACTTGCCCTAATACTTTTGCGTTGTAGTTCTTTTATTTGATATTTGATATCTTTATTATCGTATCTATTTTTTCTTCTCTCCACCACCATTCCGTTTTTTTCCCTTTTTTCTTCTTGAATTCTATAATTTTCGTTTTTCCTACATTTGCTTCTAGCTTTTATCTTTCAAAATATTTTTGACATCTTTATTACCTTTTCGTCCGTTCTTTCTTCTTTGCAAAAATTACGACATCGTTAGCATATGGCAACATTGCTACCCTTTTTTTTATCTTTATTCCTCAGATCTGTTTTTCTGTAGATCTTCATCCATGTCTCTTATAAACATTGAGAACAGCGTTGAGCTGAAAGAACATTCCTTTCTCGTCCAAAACTCTTTTTCCCTTACCTTTGTGCTACATTTCGTTTCTCTACACATCTCCTCTATCGCTCCTGTTACTTCTTTATTTATTCTGTTCTCTGTCATTATTTCCCATAACATTCCTATTTCTACTCTATCAAATTCTGCTCTGGTGTCTTAGAATATCGTATACATCTTTTTCCCTTTTCTTTCTATTTCCTTGTTAATTATCTGTGTTATATATATTGTCCATTGTTCCCCTTCCTTTCCGGAATCCTATTTGCCATTCTGGTACCTTCTTCCCCTCTAATTCTTTCTCTAACCTTACTCTTAATATCTCGGCGTAAATTTTATATCCCGCGTTTAATACACCCCCAATTCAGAAACGCTACTACTACACACACTTGGCTTTTAATTTGCCTATTAGTTAAATACTGAGTGGAGTGCAGTCTCAACTTTGATATTCAAAAACTACAAAAATTGAGTAACTCACCTGAGGCATTTGTCTCAATTTTCTACTTAAAGTATAGTGGCCAAATGTCCAGTTTTGTCTATGAATCACAATTTGAGGTTGAGTGACGGTATTAGCTGAGTTTGAGTATAGATTGAGAAGGAGTCTCTGCATTTTATTTTATTTGTCGATAGTTCTTATATCCTCCCTTATACAAGGTGTTTGGGAAGGAATGTGCCAAATTTCTGGAACAGTTTCTACGCAAAATTTTGAATAAAAATGATTCTCATTACTTTTGTTGTGAAAGATGCCGATTCTAGTAGGTCAAATTTCTTATCCAAACACATACGCCACCATTTTGGAATTACTCAGTAAGCTAATTTAATGAAAAACAAATTTATAAAACATAACAGGTTTAAGTCTAGTGAACGTGCTGGCCAGTCAACAGGTGTATTTTTTTCACCCAGCGATTTGCGTAAATTCTGGGTTAATCATTTATCAATCCGTGTTCAAATTTTCGTCGATGAAGTAGGGACCAATTAATTAACTCCCAATTAAGCCACCCCAGACGTTGACGAAAAACCGATGCTGGAAATGGCTTTCAGATAAATCGTGATGGTTTTTAAATGACCACTCATGTTCGTTGTGAAGATTTGTGATTCTATCCTTTGTGACTGCTGTTTTGTCTTCAAAAAATGGTATACTTAATTTCTGCTCATCCACTGACAAAACTCTATTTTTTGTACAGGAGCGCCAAGAAGCAAGGTTTGAACTTCTTGAATGTGATATGGATGCAGTCCATTTTTATGCAAAATAGTTTCTACTGATGTTTGCATTATCCTGTAATGGCTGATACTGATCCGGGGATTCTCATCCACATGAAGCATTTTCAGCAACTTCTCTTTGTCGTGTTTCACGTTCGGAGAGTTTTGCAAATGATCCTGTCTCGCAAAGACATGTAAATGCTCTTTGGAAAACTCCCCCATCTTGAAAAGCGCCAGTCCAGAAATTGATGTTTCTATTCCCTTTAAGTAGCCCTGCGTTTTCATTACAATACCCGTAAATAAATACAATATCAGCGCATTTTTTCTTTGCAAACTGATACGGCACTTTGGACAGCAACGATGACATTTGAGGGGAGAGGGTTGAGGTGAATGGATGTAGAATCTGAAAGGATGTTTAGGTCTGCAAGAAACCCAGTGGGGTTGGCAACTTTCACCTTGGATATCTTACTAACGGTGCAAAATTTGACAAAACTGAAGAGAATTAGTTTCCAAAGTTTAGCACATTCCTTCTTGAACACCTTGTATGGGGGAAGAGATAAGGCACAAACAACAAACTATCGGCCAAATTCAGAGATATCACTCACTCTCAGTCTACATTCAAACTCACCTAAAATCGTCATAGGGCATATTATGGTTTCTATCTATTTTTCTAGAAATTCTTTTCTATTCCATATTTTTTTGAAAGTTTTTTCATTGTTCACTTTGAGTCCCATCCGTGCCTTTTTGATTTGCTATGATATTTTATCTTCTCTCTCCTTTGATATTACGTCTTTCCGCCCATCATGCTCTTACAGTGCTCCTCTATTCTCGGACGATGACATTTGAGGGGAGAGGGTTGAGGTGAATGGATGTAGGATCTGAAAGGATATTTAGGTCTGCAAGAAACCCTGTCGGGTTGGCAACTTTCACCTTGGATATCTTACTAACGGTGCAAAATTTGACAAAACTGAAGAGAATCAGTTTCCAAAGTTTAGCACATTCCTCCTTGAACACCTTGTATGGGGAAGAGATAAATAAGGCACAAACAACAAACTATCGGCCAAATTCAGAGATATCACTCACTCTCAGTCTACATTCAAACTCACCTAAAATCGTCATAGGGCATATTATGGTTTCTATCTATTTTCTAGAAATCCTTCTCTATTCCATATTTTTTGAAAGTTTTTTCATTGTTCACTTTGAGTCCCATCCGTGCCTTTTTGATTTGCTATGATTTTTTATCTCCCTCTCTCTTTGATATTACGTCTTTTCCGCCCATCATGCTCTTACAGTGCTCTTCTATTCTCGGACGATGACATTTGAGGGAGAGGGTTGAGGTGAATGGATGTAGGATCTGAAAGGATATTTAGGTCTGCAAGAAACCCTGTGGGGTTGGCAACTTTCACCTTGGATATCTTACTAACGGTGCAAAATTTGACAAAACTGAAGAGAATCAGTTTCCGAAGTTTAGCACATTCCTCCTTGAACACCTTGTATGGGGGAAGAGATAAGGCACAAACAACAAACTATCGGCCAAATTCAGAGATATCACTCACTCTCAGTCTACATTCAAACTCACCTAAAATCGTCATAGGGCATATTATGGTTTCTATCCATTTTTCTAGAATTCCTTCTCTATTCCATATTTTTTTGAAAGTTTTTTCATTGTTCACTTTAAGTCCCATCCGTGCCTTTTGATTTGCTATGATTTTTTATCTTCTCTCTCCTTTGATATTACGTCTTTTCCGCCCATCATGCTCTTACAGTGCTCCTCTATTCTCGGACGATGACATTTGAGGGGAGAGGGTTGAGGTGAATGGATGTAGGATCTGAAAGGATGTTTAGGTCTGCAAGAAACCCTGTGGGGTTGGCAACTTTCACCTTGGATATCTTACTAACGGTGCAAAATTTGACAAAACTGAAGAGAATCAGTTTCCGAAGTTTAGCACATTCCTCCTTGAACACCTTGTATGGGGGAAGAGATAAGGCACAAACAACAAACTATCGGCCAAATTCAGAGATATCACTCACTCTCAGTCTACATTCAAACTCACCTAAAATCGTCATAGGGCATATTATGGTTTCCATCCATTTTCTAGAAATCCTTCTTTATTCCATATTTTTTTGAAAGTTTTTTTATTGTTCACTTTGAGTCCCATCCGTGCCTTTTGATTTGCTATGATTTTTATCTTCTCTCTCTCTTTTGATATTACGTCTTTTCCGCCCATCATGCTCTTACAGTGCTCCTCTATTCTCGGACGATGACATTTGAGGGGAGAGGGTTGAGGTGAATGGATGTAGGATCTGAAAGGATGTTTAGGTCTGCAAGAAACCCCTGTGGGGTTGGCAACTTTCACCTTGGATATCTTACTAACGGTGCAAAATTTGACAAAACTGAAGAGAATCAGTTTCCGAAGTTTAGCACATTCCTCCTTGAACACCTTGTATGGGGAAGAGATAAGGCACAAACAACAAACTATCGGCCAAATTCAGAGATATCACTCACTCTCAGTCTACATTCAAACTCACCTAAAATCGTCATAGGGCATATTATGGTTTCTATCCATTTTCTAGAAATCCTTCTCTATTCCATATTTTTTGAAAGTTTTTTCATTGTTCACTTTGAGTCCCATCCGTGCCTTTTGATTTGCTATGATTTTTTATCTTCTCTCCTTTGATATTGCGTCTTTCCGCCCATCATGCTCTTACAGTGCTCCTCTTTTCGGACGATAACATTTGAGGAGAGGGTTGAGGTGAATGGATGTAGGATCTGAAAGGATGTTTAGGTCTGCAAGAAACCCTGTGGGGTTGGCAACATTCACCTTGGATATCTCACTAACGGTGCAAAATTTGACAAAACTGAAGAGAATTAGTTTCCGAAGTTTAGCACATTCCTTCTTGAACACCTTGTATGGGGAAGAGATAAGGCACAAACAACAAACTATCGGCCAAATTCAGAGATATCACTCACTCTCAGTCTACATTCAAACTCACCTAAAATCGTCATAGGGCATATTATGGTTTCTATCCATTTTCTAGAAATCCTTTCTATTCCATATTTTTGAAAGTTTTTTCATTGTTCACTTTGAGTCCCATCCGTGCCTTTTGATTTGCTATGATATTTTATCTTCTCTCTTTTTGATATTACGTCTTTTCCGCCCATCATGCTCTTACAGTGCCCCTATTCTCGGACGATGACATTTGAGGGGAGAGGGTTGAGGTGAATGGATGTAGGATCTGAAAGGATGTTTAGGTCTGCAAGAAACCCTGTGGGGTTGACAACTTTCACCTTGGATATCTTACTAACGGTGCAAAATTTGACAAAACTGAAGAGAATCAGTTTCCCGAAGTTTAGCACATTCCTCCTGAACACCTTGTATGGGAAGGATAAGGCACAAACAACAAACTATCGGCCAAATTCAGAGATATCACCACTCTCAGTCTACATTCAAACTCACCTAAAATCGTCATAGGGCATATTATGGTTTCTATCTATTTTCTGAAATCCTTCTCTATTCCATATTTTTTGAAAGTTTTTTCATTGTTCACTTTGGAGTCCCATCCGTGCTTTTTGATTTGCTATGATATTTTATCTTCTCTCTTTTGATATTACGTCTTTTCCGCCCATCATGCTCTTACAGTGCTCCCTCTATTCTCGGACGATGACATTTGAGGGAGAGGGTTGAGGTGAATGGATGTAGGATCTGAAAGGATGTTTAGGTCTGCAAGAAACCCTGTGGGGTTGGCAACTTTCACCTTGGATATCTTACTAACGGTGCAAAATTTGACAAAACTGAAGAGAATCAGTTTCCGAAGTTTAGCACATTCCTTCTTGAACACCTTGTATGGGGAAGAGATAAGGCACAAACAACAAACTATCGGCCAAATTCAGAGATATCACTCACTCTCAGTCTACATTCAAACTCACCTAAAATCGTCATAGGGCATATTATGGTTTCTATCCTTTTTCTAGAAATCCTTCTCTATTCCATATTTTTTTGAAAGTTTTTTCATTGTTCACTTTGAGTCCCATCCGTGCCTTTTGATTTGCTATGATATTTTATCTTCTCTCTCTTTTGATATTACGTCTTTTCCGCCCATCATGCTCTTACAGTGCTCCTCTATTCTCGGACGATGACATTTGAGGGGAGAGGGTTGAGATGAATAGATGTAGGATCTGAAAGGATATTTAGGTCTGCAAGAAACCCTGTGGGGTTGACAACTTTCACCTTGGATATCTTACTAACGGTGCAAAATTTGACAAAACTGAAGAGAATCAGTTTCCGAAGTTTAGCACATTCCTCCTTGAACACCTTGTATGGGGAAGAGATAAGGCACAAACAACAAACTATCAGCCAAATTAAGAGATATCACTCACTCTCAGTCTACATTCAAACTCACCTAAAATCGTCATAGGGCATATTATGGTTTCTATCCATTTTTCTAAAAATCCTTCTCTATTCCATATTTTTTTGAAAGTTTTTTCATTGTTCACTTTGAGTCCCATCCGTGCCTTTTGATTTGCTATGATATTTTATCTTCTCTCTCTTTTGATATTACGTCTTTTTCCGCCCATCATGCTCTTACAGTGCTCCTCTATTCTCGGACGATGACATTTGAGGGGAGAGGGTTGAGATGAATAGATGTAGGATCTAAAAAGGATATTTAGGTCTGCAAGAAACCCTGTGGGGTTGACAACTTTCACCTTGGATATCTTACTAACGGTGCAAAATTTGACAAAACTGAAGAGAATCAGTTTCCGAAGTTTAGCACATTCCCCTTGAACACCTTGTATGGGGGAAGAGATAAGGCACAAACAACAAACTATCAGCCAAATTAAGAGATATCACTCCTCTCAGTCTACATTCAAACTCACCTAAAATCGTCATAGGGCATATTATGGTTTCTATCCATTTTCTAAAAATCCTTCTCTATTCCATATTTTTTTTTTGAAAGTTTTTTCATTGTTCACTTTGAGTCCCATCCGTGCCTTTTGATTTGCTATGATTTTTCATCTTCTCTCTTTTGATATTACGTCTTTTCCGCCCATCATGCTCTTACAGTGCTTCTCTATTCTCGGACCATTTTTTTTCGTCTTCTGTTAAGAAATTTTATGTTTGCTTTTTCATTCCTTATTTCTTCTATTTTTTAATCAGTCTGTGGTATTCGCTTTTTCTTCTTTAAAAATTTAAGCTTGATTTTTTATACTTTGACATCTTCCTCTTCTTTTTTCCATTTCTCTCTCCTTTTCTTCTCATCTCTTCTTTTGTTTTCTCATACTCTCTATTCCACAATTCCGCTCTTACTTTCACTTTTTATTTCTTTTCTTTCTCTAATTTTTTTTATATTGTTTTGTACTTTCTTTGAGTCCACATTTTTTTTTCTCCCACAATTATTTTTCTTCTTCTTCTTTTTCATTATTTCTATTACTTATTATGTTCACATTCATTGGCTGATGATCTGATTATTCTTCATCATCTATCTTCAAATTTTCTAAGTCTTCCTTACTTCTTTCACCTACAATCACATAATCAATCACCGATCGTCCTCTTTACTTAAGAATGTATATTCTCCTTTTCCGCATACTAGAGTCTAGACTGTACTTAGCATCGTTTTAGTCATGAATCTGGAACTTAGCTTAATGTTTAGCACCTCCGACTATTGGACTTCATGAAATATCTTGTTCAAACGGATTCGGAAGATGGTCGAGGCATTCCTCAATCAATAAGATCTTAAAAAGTGCGTTAGCGACTGCTCACATTCCTGCTATATTTGAATCCACAGGATGATGGAAAAATGTCTTTTGAGAAAAAAAAAATTCGTAAACCGCATACAATCATCAATTTAAAAAATGACATCAATTTTAACATAAAAAATACATTTACAATCGACTTCAGTTTACCAAAACAAATTTGCAGTTTTCGATAAATAGAATCAAACCATTATGGTGAATATAAAAGAGCAAATCCGTTAGTCCCTAACACGTGCTACTTAAACTTATCTAAAAATGGTAAGCTAAAGAATCTTCAACAATGTGTGAACTTAATTTTAATAGACAGTTACACAACAGTCTAGACTAAATCTAATTTAAATGCCGTTTCTTATATCGTTCTATTAATTCAAAAACTCTTTAAATTTTAATGCATAATTCGTACAACCATAATAAGTCTTTTGTCGAAACCGTTACTCACACTTATAATCTGGGCCATCGAATCGTTGGTAGCCGACTTTTCATGAAAAGAATTAAATTTACCATCTTTTAACAATTCGAATCGGACTCCTTTATCAAAGTGTAATTTTTGCATCTCTGAATTGTATTGTTAGACAAATTAAATTCCAGAGCCGGTCGTCTAATTTTACTACCGGCAAGGGTTCGAGATGAATTTTATTACAAGTATATTTGACTGTTTAAATTTAATAATGGGGGAAGCACACGAAAATTGTAATAAATTTCTCGAGTTTGCATTTCGAAAAATTAGAGATACTTATCTTTCGTAATGTAGAAATGTGGTCTGTGCATTTGGTACAGAAATGAAGGAAATTTGGGTCAATTAGGTTTTTAAGTAAATGAAACTCGTGAGATATTGTTTATATTAAAAATGCTAGTCGCAAACTGTAACAAGTACTTAAGGAATTATCCTGAAAAATTCCATTATCGTAAATACGGAGGTACAATGTTTAAGTCCATTCCCAAGCAGTAATAAATATTTCAATAACATTATATGAAATATTTGTCTGTTGGAAATCTGTATTAAATATTTCTACGTGCAGATTCATATTTAAGAAACATTCGGCATCTAATGTTTATAATATTTACATAATAATAATAAACTCGTGTGGGGTTTGGGTTTTAAAAGGAATATCCCCAAGGTATGACCTGCCTAGCGTAAAAGGCTACTAAAAGGCTAAGTAGGTTAGCAGCTCCTTAGCGTGGAATTATAGCTCCTAGAACTGCAAAAGATAGTAAGGGCGGGACAAAGTTGCAGGCTGACCATGTTCGGAACCGTCGTGATGCTCAGCCTGGCCTGGAAGTTAATGGAGCAAGTGGCGTTAGTCCAGGCTCTGGAACCACAAGATTGCCATTGAACCACGAACCAGCTGGAGTTGTTTTAGAACAACATGTGTTGACCATCCAAGCTGAACAACGCATGAAGTGGACTTACGACATCAACATGGAGCTCATGCGATGTTATTTCCTTGTAACCAATCTTACTGGTTATAAATCTCATGTGACTGAACAGCGGCTCGCCGACCAGATACGAGTTAAGAAATCCATGTTACCTGAGAATACTATCCAACAATTGAGAGGGGAAATTTTAAGTACCCAAATACCTGACACGCCACAAGATCAGCATCACTCACAACTACAGATTCCAGAATCAATAGTCAGTCCACAGCAGCAATCGTTACAGTCACTAAATGTACTTGAAACTACCCAATCAACTGGGACGTGTGGAATCTAGTGAAACTTTGTCGTTGGACGGAAGGAAGATGTTTTATAAGTTAGAAAAATTGGAGAAAAAGAGAGTGTTGATTTTATTAAAAAAAAAAAAAAAAAAAAAAGGTGGATAAAATAAAAGAAAAAAAAAAATGAAAAAATTTTGTGAAAAAAAATTCGTAAGATGTCGGTAGATTACTACAATACACATCCGAAATAGAGTATGTCTAAGCTTGTTCGTAAAATCAATGTTTCTCTTGTCAAAGGTGAAAACTCATGCCAGCTTTAATCCCGAGAACCGAACCATAGCAGAAGTACTAGATACACAGACTCAGAAGCTCAAAACTATATCAAAACGTCTCCGTAGATACAAGGAATCTAATCTGAGGAAACAACAAAATATCCTATTTTCCCGGAATGAAAAACAGTTCTACAGACATCTACAAACAAAACGATAAAGTACCAACACTCAAGGTTTACCCACAAAGGAGGCTATAACTCAATTTTAGTCTCAAATATGGCCAAAGCCAGTTGAACACAATGCTGAAAGTTCGTTGATGGAGCAAAAAAAAACAGAAGTCTGAACATATCATCCAGATGAGTCCAATACAAATAAAAGTAGAAACCTTATCCGATGTCATAACGAAAGCGCAAAACTGGGGGGCTCCAGGTATTGACCAAATACAAAACTTCTGGTACAAACGATTCACATGCACTCACGAACTTCTTTCACAGCATCTCTGCCATTTCTACAATGACCCCCAATTCATTACCCAAGGTATTACCTATTTACTGTCTTAGGATCACAACACTTAAGATCCTAGTAAGTATCGACCAATCACTTGCTTGCCCACAGTCTTTTTTTTTTTGGGAGGGGGAAAAATCTGTTTGCAGACACTAGTCGCCAGGTTGACCGGTAGTGTCGGGTTGGCGAGGTGTTGGTGGCGACCGATTAAAAAACCACCCTCAGTCCTTCTGATGTGAACTTACCCGGAACCGTCAGTTTGACATTACTTCAGGTAAGTGGACTGTAGTACTGCCGAAAGGCTTTTGTGCAGTACTTAGATTTTACCTGGCCTTTCCTTCTTTCTTTTCTTTCTTCTTTCTTCTATTTTTATCTTCTATTTTTGTTTCATTATGTTTTCTATCATCTTCATTATGGCTTCCCAGTTTTCTTCAGTTTTGAGGACCGCTACGTTGTGTACGTTTATTGGTTTTTGCACACCATTTCTGCTGTTTCTCTGTGTTTTTCAAATTTTTTCATTTAAAAATAGTATGTATGGAGTCGTCATCTTCTTTACAGTAGTTACATTCTTCATTCTATCTTCTTCCTATTTTTTTGAGATATGAGTTGAAGACCCGTGACCTGTCATTGCCTGCGTTGTGTAGTAATTTATTTTTCCTCACTTTTTTCTGTCCAGTTTTTTATGTTTTTTATGTATATTTTTGTTTTTCCATCATATAGATTCCATTTGTTTTGTCATTTATCTATTAACTTCTCTCTCTCTCTTCTTTTTTTTCCTCTTTGTTTTTATGTATGTAGTTGTTGCTTCTTTCTTCTATCTTAAAGTTTAGTGGAGGAATTCCAGCTATCGCTTGTATCGCCTCTGTTGGTGCTGTTCTATAAGCTGAGGTAGTTGTATTGAGGGTTCTCAAGGTTGCAAAGAGCAACTTGTGATAGACTCGGTTGTCCTGGGACATGCAAGAGCCAAATGTAGAAAGCTCTTCATGTCATACATTGACTACAGCAAAATCTTCGATTTAGTTCCACATTTATGGATACTTCATGTTCTGAAAATATACAAGGTTGAACCAAAACTAATATCTCTCTTAGGACAACTAATGCTCAGGTGAAGCACCGTTTTGAAACTAATAAACGACACAAAATGTATTACTTCAGAACAAATTCAGATCCGACGTGGCATGTTTCAAGAAAACTCCCTTAGTCCTCTTGTATTCTGTATGTCATTGAATCCCTTATCACGAATATTAAATGAGACTGGATTTGGTAATTGTATAAAAACAGAAAGTCAACAACAAAGGATCACACACCTCTTTCATATGGACGATTTGAAGATATATGCGTCAACTTCTTTTAAACTTCGGACCCTATTTCAAAAAACAGAGGATTTCTCAAGAGATATCTGTATGTCATTTGGGCTGGACAAATACAGAACTGTCAGTCTTATAAAATGGTGCTAGAAATGCTGTTGGATTTGAACTGCGAGACGGAGAAACAATAGATCCCCTCCGCGAAGAAGAGAATTACAAATATCTAGGAGGTATACAGCATACAATGATCAAAAAGCAAGCTATAAACACATACGAGGACAGACTCAAGGCTTTACTGAAAACAAAGTTATCAGGTAGGAATATTTGCAAGGCAATAAATACGTAAGCCATTTCTACCCTCACGTACACCTTTGAAGTTGTGAGCTAGACAAAAACGGACTTAGATCACCTGGAGAGGAAAACCAGAATCATCCTGACCAAGTTCCGTGCTCAACATCCTAAAGCTGCCACTGAAAGAGTTACACTTCCAAGACACCTAGGAGGAAGGGGCATCTTAGTATCAAGCGACTCTTAATAAACAGGTGATTATTCTAAAAAATATTTTAATTCAAAAAGACACTTCTGCACAAAACAATAGTTGATTAAACACTATACCCCACTGGACCTACAACATACGTTGACCAATGTAGAAACGCAAGTAGCTGAATCGACCACCATAGACCTAGTCACTCAGTAGAAACAAAAAGTACTTCATGGTAGACATCCCCACGATTTGGACTAAAAACATGTTGACATTTCTGCGTCAAACTACTGGTTGACTCGTGGGAGTTTGTTCCCAGAAACTGAAAGCTTTGTAATGGCCATCCAAAATCAAGTTGTGGCAACTAGAAAGTATATGAAGTACATTGTCAAAGACAGGAGCGTGTAGGCAATGCTCAAGTGCTTCAGAAACTATTCAGCATATAACATCGGGGTGTCGGGTGTTGTCAGCCACAGACTATACCTACAGACACGATCAGGTTGCGAAAATAATACACCTGAAGCTCGCTTCAATCTACAAGCTATGCGACAAAATAACACCATATTACGCATATTCCCCAGAATCTGTTCATAACAACCAAGAATGCAAACTGTATTGGGATCGCTCTGTGATAACAGATAGAACCATACTCGCCAACAGACCGAATATAATCCTCACATTGAAGAATCAGAAAAAAACCTATCTGGTTGATGTCACGGTTCCCAATACACATAATTTACAACAGGCACATGGAGAAAAACTAAATAAATACAATGAGCTAGCTGACAAAATACGACAAATGTGGCAACAAGACTCTGTAACTATTGTGCCCATAGTTATCTTCACTACTGCAGTTGTAGCAAAAATACTCACTAGTAGCCTCAATAAAATTAATATTCATCCATACACAATAACTCAGATACAAAAATCAGTTTTCTTGAACACCTGTAACATAGTGAGAAAATTTCTGAATCGGCTTTAAGCCGATGAATGGTACTGAACTCCGATAAGGAAGAGAAGACAAATACACAAAAATAATAATAATAATAATATAGTTTATTGACAGATAACAATAACAGAATACAATATTAATAAATTACCATCTGCCAAAGAGCGCCTGGTCAGTTTACCCGCCGGGACAAGCAAACTGATTTTCATCCAGGTCTCAATACTTCAAATAAAAAAATTACGTTTTTTAATAATTTTAAATAAAAAAACACAAGAAAGAGAAAAAAATACATATATTAGGAACCCCAATAGCACTACATATAGAAGAGAAAAAAAAATAATATCTGAAAAATTAAGTCATCATCATCAACCAGCACCTTCAAATCCACTGCTGGATATAGGCCTCCCCCAAACTCTTCCTCCTTTCTCTGTCTTGAGCAGTTTGTAGCCAGTTTGTGGTGATTCTCTTTATGTCATCCGCCTAGCGTGTTGGTGGCTTGTCCTGACTGCGTTTATCCGTTCTGGGTCTCCATTCTAGGAGCGCTATTTTATTATTATTATTTTTTATAATTAATATTTATAAAAATAATAAATTTATTTGAGTCTATCTAGGTTCTCTTTAGTCAAATCCTTTGACTCATGGACAACCAACAAGCTGATCGAAGAGCTGGAGAGATATGTTGATAGCGACTTATACCATAAATAAATCTTAAACAGCAGTTTTGTACTTTTTGAATTTGGTTTATATCTCTACAGTCTAGACAAGGTCTATATACAGTGTCACAAAAGTTGAAGTGGCTTAAGACTAATGAATCATAAAAAAGTCTTCTAACAAACAGGGAGAGTGATTGTCGGAAAGGATAAATTTGCTCTAAGCGACGAGTATGCTTTCCTCATTGTGGAAAAAACGTGACTCCCAAACTTTAACTCCACATCTAATATCAGGCCTAAATTTTGTGCTTCATGTTTGAACGGTAGGACGTTGTCATCGACAGAAATAGTAATATTGGTCCCGAGGAATGTTCTTTCAGCCTTATTGCAGAACAAAAGTGTAGAGGATTTATTAAGATTTATACTAAGACAGTGGTCATAAGTGGTCCGTAAAAGATTAGAAAGATCGTTGTTAATACACTGCTGGGCTGTTTGCATGTGCCACGTTTTGATTGAATAGTACAGTTGCAAATCATCGGAATACAGGTGAAATTTACATGATTTTAGACACTGGAAAAGATTGTATGTATATATATATATATATATATATATATATATATATATATATATATATTGCATAATAACGGTCCAAGCACTAATCTCTGCGGAACACCACATGGCACTGTTGAAGGTTTCGATAACTTGTCACAAATTCTAATGCACTGAGTTCTCATTTTTAAGTGTTAGGGAAAGTATTTTAGGTGAAAATACCGTGCCCTCATTATATTTGGTGACCCTGACGTGATCTGCTAAAAATAAAATAAAATGGACAGGATCAAAATGGGGAGAAGAGGCAAAAGACGTTCGCTGGAAAAAACAATTGCTACAGTGGAAATGGAACTTGCCAAGGAGAATCCCAGTCTTCCAGAACTTTCAAATCTTTTGGCTTTAGTCCATATTTCCGCAGGAGTATTGAACCAGTCAATACCACTGATGAAGAATTTGATGATGAATTTCCAGTGCAAAAGAATATTTCCTGAAAATAGAAAACATTAAGTACAAAATTAATAAAGTTTTGAACCCACCTGATCCTGTCGTTCGTGCTGCTTCTCCATCTACAAGTAAAGTTGGTACTGGAAGAAGAGTTGCAGGGGAGAGGTCTACAAAACTTGGTTATTGTCTCCCTAAAATGGAAATACGTAAGTTCAATTGGGAATTGAAAGATTGGTTGGGGTTTTGGACCCAATTTTAGAAAATTCATGAAGATGAAGAGATCCATTACTTGTCTCAATGTATGGTTCCTGGTAGGATATCCTCAGACGTCAGAACATTATCCAAAAATGGTTAAGGCGTTAACGGATCGTTTCGGAAATGAAAAATTACTAATGCAAGTTTACGTTAGAGAATTGTTAAGATTAGTAATTAAAAATAATAGTAACTTACCTGGAAAAGCGAAACTGAGTCAAAAGTTTAACAAATTGGAAAGTCACGTTAGGGTATTGGAATCATTTGGTGTGACGATGGAACAGACGGCGATTTTCCTTTTTTCCATAGTTGAGTCCAGTCTTCCTGAAGATTCACTCATTGCGTGGCAAAGATCCTAGTTATATCTAAAAGATGGATCTAATGAAAATCCACTAAAAAGTGAATTAACTTACCTAATGGAATTCTTAAAACAAAAAGTTGAATGTGAAGAGCGAAGAGCCCTTGCACGTTCTGGTTTTGGATTGACCATTAAAGATGGAAACTCCAGCAACAATAGAAACAGGAAGGGTTCATTAGTTGACTCTTCAATCTCAACGGCTGCTGGATTATTTTCGGGTGATGACGGTGGGAGTAAAAAGTGTATCTTCTGTGAAAAGGCCCACCTAAGTCAAGATTGCTACCAAGCTCCAAAGATAAACCTGAAAGATAAAAAAAAATATTTTAAAGAAAAGATGCTGTTTTACCTGTTTTAAAGAAAATCATCAGTCCAAGAATTGCAGAGCGAAGCCAAAGTGTCCAATTTATGAGAGAATCCATTATGTGCTGATGTGTCCGGATCTTCCAGCTCATAAAGTATCCGAAGGTCAAGAATCATCCAATGAGGTGGTTAATGATTGTAAAACTTCTGTTATGTCGAATTTGTCCTGCTCCAGTGATGTTTTGCTCCTTAGGCTGGTTGTTGTGGTGAAAGGCGAAAAAGGTGAACGAAAGGCAAGAGCGATTATTGATACTGGTTTCCAGAGGTCTTACATCACCCAGTCATGTATTGATAAGCTTGGGTTCCCTGCTGTGACGCAGAATCCATGGTTCTTTTATTTGACGAATTACAATTTGAAGGACAAAAGCATATCAAGTATAAGATTTCAGTAAGTAGTCATGATAAGAATTATATTACCAATTTCTTTGCCTTGAGCTATCCGATGATTTGTGAGAGTATCCCACGGGTAAAAAATGGTCCCTGGTTCAAAGAGCTCAAGAACAAGAAGATTTGGATTTCTGATGTAGAAGATGATTGTCCACCTATTGATATTTTGATTGGTTCAGATGTTGCTCCTGATTTATGGACTGGACAAGGAGATTGACTTGAAAGATTAATATTAATATCTCCCAGGCATAAGAACTCATTATGTGAAATAAATATTTATGTATGAATGATTATTTAAAAATGATTAAAATGATTTAAAAAATATTACATTTTCATTGAAAATTAAAGAATAACAAATATGTTGAAGAAATATTCAGTAAATATTTATATAAAGATTTGTGAAAATATATAAAAACAATGTTTGGTAAATAATAACTATACAGGGTGCCCAGAAACTCTTCTGTTAAACCGAAACTACAGGTACTAGAGTAGGGGTGTTCAAACGGTCGATCGCGAGTACTTTTTGAGTAGATCTCGAGAAGAAAAAATTTAGTACGTTGGTATAGCACATTCGCTTAGTTAGATAATGTCGGTACACCCGCAAGCACTTTTGAATATTGTATTAAATACGAATATAAATAACACAAACTACTTAGGAAATGATAATGGCAAATAATTTCAATGTCGTTTTGCAGGTGTACGCCGCACGTGGTCGGACGCGGTATCGTTTAATGTCCGCGCGACGGAGCTTTGACGTCCGGGCCGCGAATGGCGGCGATCTTTGACGCGAGCCGCACGTGTCACGGTGATACAGATCAAAGTGCGACACTATGTGCCGCTTTTTCTAGAAATTTCGAGCGGCGCGTTTGACAGGAGCATTCGAGACTTCGTTCACGCCGATATAAATGTTGTGCTTGAAGGAATTTGAGTCAGTCTGAAATGTAACTTAAAGGCAATACTACGTCGATACAAAGTTAATCAAATGGTACAAAATGAGTGCCGCGAAGAAATGTAAAACGTAACATTTTAATAACGATTGGAAGGAAGAATTTTTCTTCTGTATGGTGAAGGATAAGTGCATTTGTCTCATTTGTCGTGCGTCAGCTGCAATACCTAAGCGTGGTAATCATAAAACGGTTTATAAAAACTATGAAAAGAATTTTTCGCCACAGAGTCAATTAAGAAAACGATTCAAAGATGGATCGGTTGTGAGGGAAGCATATATTGAAGCGGATGAGACTTTATTTGAAGATTTTAGAAATAATGTCTGCTATTAGAGAACTTCAGTTATCTTGTCCAACTGTCACAAGGCGTATTGAAGCCATAAGTCAGGACATGGCAGATAAACTAAAACATGATATCATGGAGTGTACATACTTTTCTTTACAGTTCGACGAATCCACCGGTATGACAGACACTGCCCAGCTCTGTATTTTTATTCGGATGGTATTCAATGACATGTCGGCTAAGAAACAGTTTTTGACAATGATTCCTCTGAAGGGAAAGACTCGTGGCGGAGATATACAGGGTGTTTCTGAAAGGTGTCTACATGGCTTTACCAAAGGTTCTCTGGCTTAAAAAGACCGTTTAATACCAATTTACCTATAACTAAAAGTGCACCATGAGAGTGCCCGAGGGCGCCAGAGGGCGCCAGAGGGCGCCAAACTTTTCAAACAAATATTGTATATTAGAAATAACTCAAAACGGTGCAGTGCCCGTATGAAAGCGCCTTTTCCTGGTATCTGAAATTTGTCCACATTACACAGAAAAACGTCTTCGAAAGCAGAGAACCCGCATACTAAAGCGGAACAAAATCCGTAGAACCGTTCACGAGTTATTCCCAATATACAATATTTTTTTGGAAAGTTTGACGCCCTCTGGCGTCCTTATGGTGCACTTTTGGATATAGGTAAATTTGTGTCAAAGCCAGAGAACCTTCTGATAAAGTGTGTTCAAAAGTTCTGAACACAGAGGAAATTATGGGCATTGCAACAAAAATTGTGAATTCCATCCGTGCACGTAGCTTGCAACGGTGGCTCTTTAAATTGCAGTTGGAGGATAGTGAGTCAGCTGAACACACTGATTTAGTTCTTCCCACGGACGTCAGGTGATTGAGTCGCGGAAAATTCCTAGATAGGTTTCAAGAATTATTGCCCGAAATAACAGCTTTTCTAGACGAAAGAGGTGATGACACTCAGATGCTGAAAAACGAAAAATGGCTGACTAATTTGGCATTTTTGACTGACATCACAATGCACTTAAACACCATTAACTTGGAACTTCAGGGTAAAGGAAAAATTATTATTAAGATGACAAGCGCAGTAAACGCATTCAAAAGTAAATTGCAACTTATGATAGGTCAACTGAAAAGAAAAGATTTGAAACATTTTCCGTCTTTAAAAGCAAAGATGCTTCAGTTAAATTATGACATCTATGAGTCAGAATTATCAAATATTTTGGGACAATTCGAAATACGTTTTTATGATTGCAGTAAATTGACAAATATTGCATCACTTATAAGTTATCCTTTTTCGTGTAAAAACATTGAAGAATTAGCTACTGAAACTGCACGTCAGTTTAATATGGACTCATGTTCTGTTGAAAATGAGTTGGTGCAGATTATATCAGATATATATCTCAAAGCTACAGCATCTGATACAAAATTCTGGTGTTGTATATAAATGTCCGAATCTAAGGCAAATCGCTTTTCAACTGACGGTCAACTTACTTGAACGAGTCTGCATTTTCTGAAATGAAGATAATTAAGTCAAAACATCGCAATCGACTAACTGACGAACATATGTCATCATGCTTGCGATTAGCGCTCATTGATTACCTACCATCTTATGAAAAGTACGTTGAGGACATGCGTTGCCACACTTCAACATCCAAAGTCACTCCTTTTTAAGTTTTTAGTTTTTAAGTTTAACACCAGAACTTTTTTGTTTTGTAACAACCAATAAACCAGCAATTTTGAATAATTATGAGTTTTTTTATTGATATTTTAGAGAAGAACCAAACCCAAACCTTAACTAAAATAATGCATGTTGTGCCGAAAACTAATATCTATCTATGCCACGATACACCCTACCTATCTACACGACAACCCTGAATCACACGTACCTGCAGCCTCTCAGAGTCGGTCGTAAGTATAACAATATTGAAGTAGATCGCCAGCAGTTCAAGTTTGAGCGCCTCTGTACTAGAGGTTCTTTTATGTCGATTTAACTAAAATTACTTTAATCCAAAAATGTTTCCTAAAGAATAGGTGCAAGAACCGATTCCTGTGGAAGACTATTATTTAAAAATCTAAATTTACTGCTTTATTTCCAACAAAAACTACGAACTTCCGATTTGATAATATATTTTCTATAAAAGAGATCATTTTGGAACAAGAATAAACAATTTAAAAAGTAAACCTTCTTTCCACACGGCATCGTAATAATAAAAATTAATAAAACTGGATTTCAGGTTGGTTCAGCTCTGCCAATGGCTTTAAAATTCACGAAACTTAATTTTTTCCTAAAGTGACAGACTATTCAAGCACTCATTCGTTCGAATCAAATCGGAACCTCCAATTCGAGCTGAACTATGTAATATTTTAATTTCTTTATTTTATTCACATGTATAAAACTAATATGATGTAAGTATCAATAATTGTTAATCTTAATATACGAGGATGTATTGATATCTAGTTAGCCTAGACCAGTTCCTTGCATAAACAAAATATTGCGTTACCATAGCAACGAACAATAACTTATTAGAAGTGTCAGTGTAAAGTTTGACGTCAAAAAAGTAAACCAGAGTCACGCAATAAATTAAATGAAAAAAATTGTGAAAATCGAAAAATTGGAGTATCGAGCCATCATCAAGTACCTGTATTTAAAAGGGTTAAGAGGTAAGCAGATTTACGAAGATATGCTTAATACCCTTGGTGATCAATGTCCTTCGTATGCGACCGTCAAAAATTGGAATGCAAGCTTCAAAAGAAGATGATGACCGATCGGGAAGGCCAGTTTCTGTGTCAGTCCCCAAAAATATCGATGCAGTTCATGACATGATTTTATCAGACCGTCGAATTGGGCTAAAACGGATATCTGAAGCACTGAATATTTCATACGAACGCGTTCATCATATGGTTCACGTCAATTTGGACATGAGAAAATTGCTGCAAAATGGATCCCCAAATGTTTGAATGTTGACCAAAAGCGTGCAAGGGTAGAAGCATCGCGTTCGATCTGTGCTCGATTTGAAAACGATGTAGACTTCTTAAACCGAATTGTTACTATGGATGAGACTTGGGTACATTTCTACGATCCAGAAACAAAGCAACAATCGATGGAATGGCGACACTCTGGTTCTCCAAGACCTAAGAAGTTTCGTGTCCAAAAATCTGCTGGAAAAGTTTTGCTTCAGTTTTTGGGATTGCCATGGAGTAATCATGATTGATTTTTGGATAAGGGTAGAACAATAACTGGAGATTACTATTCGACATTACTGACCACTCTACGGGAAAATATTAAAGAGAAAAGACGCGGAAAGCTATCCAAAGGTGTTTTGTTTTTGCAGGACAACGCCCCTGCACACAAATCTCATGTTGCCATGCAAAAATTCGTGATTTAGGGTTTGAATTACTAGAACACCCCCCTTATTCACCCGATTTGGCTCCGTCCGACTATCACCTCTTTCCTCAACTGAAAAAAAGTTTAAAAGGTCATACATTTTCTTCCAACAAGGAGGTAATAGAAGCTGTGGAGGTCTGGTTTGCAGAGCAAGAAGAAACATTTTTTTGAAAGGTCTAGAGACGTTGCAGGTTCGCTGTAATAAATACATCCAATTAAGAGGAGAATATGTTGAGTAGTAAAATATTTTGACATTGAAAATTTGTTTGGTTCTATAGTAGGCTAAGAATTTTTCAATATATCCTCGTAATTGTTTAGGAGTACTATGGTGTGATAGATGAAAAATTACCAATAAAGTTAATAATAAAACTTCATTCAAAATTACTACAATAGCGTATTCAGAAAGGTGCGGCAATTGATTCTCCAATAAACTGTACATCAATAAACCTCCCTACCTGTATCTGTTGTGTATCAATGAATACCCACAATAATAAACAGACGCTCTACGTAGTAGGTAACCTACTTTAGTCACTATTTATTGCACACAACTTACTAGATAAATCAATTAATCATTTTCCAGCATTGATCGTAACGCATTTGTTTGATACCCTAATTATCCTTTGTAAAAAAAACAATTATTTATTTAACAAATGGACAGTTGTAGCATTTACGTAGTTGTTTAACGGTATTTTTGTTCTCTTATAAACTCCAATTTAATTAAACCGAAATTGATTTTATAAAATTGTCTATTAATTCTAGACTCGCCTAAATTTAGTTATTTTGTAACAGTGTGTGTGTATTTCAGTTTTCCATTATCTTAATTATTATTGGTATTTCAATTAGTGTTATTAATTGTGTCCGTAATTCCGAAAGTAAATTAATAAAGAGAAGGTTTTCGATTATACAACATTATTAAGATCGATGCTTCTCAATACATTGGTAATTAAGTTAACCGAGAAATTGACAAACAATGTTATTAGTGAAGAAAGGATTATACGCACAAAAAACAATAAATTTATTTACGTTTTCTAAAATAGGTAGGTACAAGGTGGTCCACGTAAGATGCCGTACTACCTTATCTCGAAAACCGCAGGGTTTAGAAAAAAGTTTTAAATACAAAAGTTGTCGGGGATCACGTAAATTTTTTAAATATTTTAGTTTTCCACATACAGGGTTCCAGATTCTACGAAGAATTGTAAAACTCTTTCGTTATTACATGTTTTCGAAAAAAGCTATATTTTTTAGTTATTACCATTTAAAGAAAAAAATTGAAAAATATTGATTTTTTGAATTTATTAAAAAGTAACTTATCATTAATTAAATTGCTTGAAAATTTATGTGGTTATTAGTAGTAACCTACTCTATTTAGATACATCTTCATGTTTCGGAAATTTTATAAAGGGTGCAAAAAACAAATGTCCAAAATTTCCACATTTCGATTACATTAAACTCGCTAATTCTTAATGGAACACCTAGTATTTCTTTTTATGGTCGAATTCTTAATTTAATTCTCTATCAAATGGTATATGTATGTTATATACCTAAAACTAACATATTTCATAATCACGTTATTTCTAAATCAACAACATTTCACTGGCATTTCTATAATAAAATCGTTGTAATAACTTAATTATATTTGAACAACATTGATTGTGTTAACTTAATTATAATTCATTTTCAACATATCCACCTCTTTTAGCAATACAAATAGTATATCTTTTGTTGAAGGTTTTTAACTGAGTTTGAAACAGCATTGGTCTGATTCGTAGTAAGAATCTCGAATTTAGGTCCTCAATATTATTGGAACGATTTTTATATACAATAGACTTGAGATGTCCCTATAGAAAGAAATCCAGTGGTGTCAAGTCAGGACTTCGAGGAGGCCAATCTATTGTTGAATCTCTTCCAATGAGCATTGGGAAATTTGCATTTAACCAATCCAAAACAGCCCTGGTAGTGTGGTAAGGAGCGCTGTCTGTAAATTAGCAATACGAGGTTGAATTTCATTGATCAAGAGCTCCAAATACCTCTGGCCGGTTAAATTTCGCTGATAGAATATTGGGCCAATAATTCTGTCTTTTAGAATTCCGCACCACACATTTACACTTTGATGTCCCTGCTTTTTGATAGGTTTTATTTTATGTTCGTTAAATGTGGAGTTACTCCAAAATGTGTATTTTTTCTGTTAAACATTCCGCTTGTGCGGAAGGTAGCTTCATCGGTGACTAAAATTTTTTCCAAAATGCCATTTTCGAAATATCTCTCTAACAGCTCCATGCAATAAACTTGTCTGTTTATGAAACCATTTTCAGACAATTCCTGAACGGGGAGAAATTTATAGTTATAGTATTCATTAATAGATAATATTCTTTGTATACTGGTTTTGCTAATTCTATATCGCGTTCTCCATCGCGTTGAGAATTTTCATTATTTTCTTCGTAATACAGGAGAACTTGCAACTGATTTTTCTTATTAAGAACCGGTTTTGCTCTAGCTCTTTTGTTGTTGATTACGAAACCGCCCTGTAAATCAAGGATGATTCTTCCAAATATTTTTTTACATGGCACACGTCTGCCTAGATAAAGTTCTCTGTATTCTCTAAGAGCTAGTTCAGGGCTATTGTTGTTACGAGTGTAGCATTCGTATAGCTTTAGGCGTTTTTCAATAGAATATTTCATACTTATTGACTCAGAGATTCAAAAAATATTTACTTACTAAACTTATTTACTTGATTACTTTGAAGCAAGAACAACTAAATGCAACAACAAAACTCAAAATAGTCGCTTGTGATATTGGCTGTCAAGTTAAAAAATCAATTGTTTATTTGGAAACAAAAGGCCTACTAGATTAAACAATAGTGAAATGTTGTTGGTTTAGAAATAACGTGATTATGCAATATCTGTTAGTTTTAGGTATATAACATGCATATTTATTTATTTATTGTCCAACAGCAAAGCCAATTACAGGACAATCATACACAACAAATTTACAAAAAGAAGATTAATTAATATTTTACTATGTTAAGAAACTGAAATTACAAAAATAATATATAATTATAAAAAAAAAAAAAACTGTATCGGTGCTTACAAACTATTACACAATTTCTAAACAAGCCAAGTTTATATAAACATCAAGCATAAATTTTAGTGTGCTTGAAAAAATATCACAATTATAACATTTATTACACAATGCACACATAGTTGTTACTGGAGATTTTAAAAGTAAATTAGTTCTCGCTGTTTCAATATAAAAGGTATGTTGTAGTCTGCTATTATTACTTCTGGGAGTATGAAAATTTGTTTGCTAAAATTAGAGGACAATCAACTTTATTATGCAAGAGTTTGTACATTTAAAACGTCAAAGCAATAACTGATCGTCTTGTCATCAAAGAACGCATATGAAAGGTTTCTAGCAACCGATTACTGGGAAAACCTCTAGAGGGTATAAGTTATACAATTTAAACCATAGATATTTTAAAAATTTTCGTTGAACATTTTCTATCAGCATCTTATAACGGTCATAATATGGAAACCATATTAATGCACAATATTCAAGACGTGATCGAATAAGAGAAAAAAACAAGGTCCTTAAGGTGTTTATATTCGAAAATTGTTTTGTGTTTCGCATTATGTACCCCATCATTTTGTAAGAGGTTGATACCGTTTGAGTAATATGTTTGCTAAAAGATAATTCACTGTCGAAAGTTACTCCAAGGTCACTAATCTCTTTACATCTGGCTAACATACTTCCTTCAATATTATAGTTAAATATTAAATGCGTATCTTTCCGCGAAAAGCTAACAACTTTGCATTTGCTAATGTTTAAATTTAATTTATTATTCTTACACCATTCACTAACAATGTTTATATTAGCTTGTAAATCAGTGCAGTCCTTTATACTTTTGATGGACAGGAATATTTTTACGTCATCAGCGAACATCAGCGTCTTACAATTGAGAATACTGGAAAGATCATTAATAAAAAGCAAAAACATCAATGGTCCAAGATTTGATCCTTGAGGAACCCCTGAATGGGCAATAAATGGTAATGACGAATAGCCATTATATAGAAACTACTTGGGTTCTGTTTACCAAATAAGATTCAATTAATTTAATTAAAGACGTAGAGAAGCCAAACATGTGCAATTTATTAAGCAATAGTCGATGGTCTATTTGATCGAAAGCTGGACAGATCCATATATACGACATCAACTTGTCCACGATTATCAAGAACTTCAGTCACAAATTGAACAAATGAACACAGGTTTGTAGCCGTTGAACGCTTCTCAACAAAACCATGTTGATGGAGAGACAGAAAACTTTTAACAGATAAATAAATATATCTAAATAGTATCATCTCAAACACCTTAGAAAAAATTTGATAGGATAGCAATTGGTCTGTAATTAGTAATTTCGAAACTATCATTGCTTTTACCATTTGATAGAGAATCAAATGGAGAATCCGACCATAAAAAGAAATACTGGGTGTTTCATTAAGAATTAGCGAGTTCCGAAAAACGAAGCTGCATCGAAATAGAGTAGGTTACTGTTAATAACCACCCAAATATTCAAGAAATTTAATTAATGACAAGTTACTTTTTTTAATAAATTCAAAAAATCCATATTTTTTCAATTTTTTTCATTAAATGGCAACTAACTAAAAAATATAGTATTTTTCGAAAAACATGTAATAACAAAAAAGTCTTACAATTCTTTATAGAATCTGGAATTGTATTTCATTTAACAAATGTTTTTTTTTGCCGCCACGTTTTTGTGGACCATCCTGTATGCGGGACACTAGAATAATTACAAAAATTACGTGATCCCCGACAACTTTTGTATTTAAACATTTTTTAAACCATGCAGTTTTCAAGATAAGGTAGTAGGGAAATCTTACGTGTACACCATGAAATTTAAAACTTGGACACCACAATTTCTGTAAACAAAAGTTTGCACATTGTGAAGCGGGCTTAAGGGTATCATTTACAATTCTAACAGCAGGTAGTCTCAGCAGGGGTTATCTTATAGAAGGACTGTAGAATGAATCATTACACTAAGCACGTTTTAGAAAATAGGTAATTTACGTTGCTTACTTAATTTTTTCTTTAAAGAATATATTTGAAGGTATCGCTAATTAAACACCATAGCTCGATTAATTATCGAATCAAAATTTTGTTTAGGAAATGTTTACAAAATAAAATTAGAAATAATTTTGATTTAAAAAACGTCTACAAGCAATAACTTTTAAATTAAATCAAAAACTAAACATGGTTATTTGGGTTGACTGATTATTACTTATTTTTAAATAAATCTAACCTACTAATTATTGTAAGTTATTAAAAAAAAATCATTAAACTCTCTATTCATAATATTTAGTCCTTACAAAATGTATATTTTATGACGTTTCATTTTTTCTGTAGTTAATATAAAAAGTGAAAATAAAAACTAAGGCAATTCTTATTGTCAACGTATATATTTAGTTTTTGACAATCAATGGCTGCAATTAGTGCATTACGGTTTACTGGTATAAAATTTGGCCCTTGTTGTCTTCGGATAACAGCAAGTATTCGAGCCCAAACATTTTCGATAATGTTAAAATCTGGGTTTTTGCTGGCCAGGGTAACAGCTCCAAGTTATTTGCTTGTATCCAGTTGCGCACAACCTGCGAAGTATAGGGTCATCATATCCCGATAGTTAATTATCGAATGTTCCAAGAAAATATGTGTAAATAGTAAATGGAATCTACTAACGTAACGTTAAGTCGTTAATTATAGTTACATAACTCTCCTTTCATAAGATATAGTTCATATTAATATGCTTATTGTAAAGCTTCGTACACACCTGAACAACAAACCGAGGAACAAACAGAACAACGAACCGAACGGCAATCGGAACATTAATTTGGACGGTGCTACGTACGAATTTTAGAACAGATTCGCAAGTCCTGATTGTTCCACGAACGGTTTGCGGCGTTCCCGCAACTTGTCGGTTTTTTCTCCGACATCAAAGAAAATGCGCGCGAATGCGTTTGCAGGTTTGGACGAATCTAAACAAAACGGCGAACAAACTTATGCGGGAGAATTAAAATTTATTTTGTGGGTTTGTTGTGTTTTAGGTAATATTATGGAGTTGACAGAAGAAAAATGTTTTAAATTAATCAGTGTTTAAGAATGCAAGAAAAAAATGATGTCCCTATTAGCATCATTTGGGCGGAAATTTCCAAAATAAAAAAAAGCGAAGTAAATTATAATTTTTACTCTTCTTTGTGCGTAAAAATTTGGTTGGCACTATCTTCTTGTTTTCCGCAATTTTCTCTTCTCAATAATAAATATATATGAACTGAAAATAATTATGGAACAGCACAAACGTTCCGTTTGTTGTTCGGATTGTGGAAATCATAAAAGATCGTTTGTCGTTCTGTTTGACTTTCGGTTCGTTGTTATGTTTGTTGCTCGGTTTGTTGTTCAGGTGTGTACGAAGCTTTACAACTTAAGCAACAATTTTTGGCGAATAAAGATTAGTTTGTGATGTAATATTAGAAACACAAATTTATATCATATCAAATTTATGACAACTTAAAACCAAGAACGTGTATGTTATTGCTAAGAAATTATTAAGGAAAAAGCGCAATTGCAGTGTAAATATTTATAATTAGATATTTTCGAAAGTTTATAAGTCCTCTATTGTAATCTTAATACTTAAAAGAAAATCCTGTCCATTAGCATTATAAGGAAATGGCTTTTACTTTATGAATAAGTTTCAATAACAATAGAATATCCTTGCTTGTTTAATTTACTTCCTTTGAGTCATATTGCTCTAAGGGTTGTTACATTGGTCATTAGAAGTATGTAATAAATAAACAATTACCTACTGTTTGAGAAGGGGTATGTGAACCAATAAAAAGTAAAAAATGTAAATTCCATTTTAGTTTAAAATTTCAAGTGTTGTGAAAATGCCACCTCATCTCGGTGCTGATTTGAAAGCGCGGATTGTTTCGGAATTAGCGGCGGGCCGTAGCGTGCGTGAAATTTCACGTATGTTAGATATACCAAAAAGCACCGTAGGGCATTACCGAGTAAAATGGAATCTTGAACACACTTTTGAAAGAGCCATCGGAAGTGGTAGACCTAAAGTATCTACACGTGCTCAAGATCTCGAGTTGTTTCATTACGTAACAGAACAACCATTTGCTACATACTCCAGGGCTATAGCAGATACACATTTTCCCGGATGCCGTATAACTGCACAAAAAAGATTAAAGGAGATGGGAATAAAGAAGTATAATGCTGCTGCGAAAGAAGTTCTCAGTGACGAAAATATGAGACGTCGTCTGGAATTTGCAAGGCGATATGTGAACGAACCTTTGGAATTTTGGAATCGAGTGATTTTTAGCGACGAAAAACGTTCAATAGCCGCAACGATGGACCACTAAAAGTTTTTAGAATGGAAGGAACTCGTTACGAAAATAATCACATATGTCCTAAAAAACGAAGTGGTTATTTTTCTGTAAATGTGTGGGTTGGGTTAGCGCGCGGGGTCCAGGAGTTTGTTGGGCTATCGATGGACGTCTTGATTCTGCTGCGTATTTAGATATTTTGGAAACTATTATGAAACCTTCAGTCGAAGTGTTTTATCCAGACGAAGATTATATTTTCCAACAAGTAAGTATTCTTATTTCACTATACTTTCTCCAAAAATAGTTCGGGATCTGTTGAATTAACATTTTCATAATGTATTTTTGTTGTTAAAGGACAACGCCCCTATTCATACTTCGCGGGTTGTGCGCAATTGGATACGAGAAAATAACTTGGAGCTGTTACCCTGGCCAGCAAAAGCCCAGATTTTAACATTATCGAAAATGTTTGGGCTCGAATACTTGCTGTTATCCGAAGACAACAAGGGCCAAATTTTATACCAGTAAACCGTAATGCACTAATTGCAGCCATTGATACCGCATGGGAAACGATTAATATTAATTATATTGATACCTTGATAGCGTCAATGAGCAGACGCCTCCAAGAATGTATCAATAATAATGGAGGTCACACCCATTATTGATTTCTTATATTTATTTATATAGTAATACCTTTATTTAAAAAAAGTTTTCATTTAATTTTAAACTATAACTTGGTATCTTAATTATAATTATGTAATAAATTCTTGTCAAAAACTAAATATATACGTTGACAATAAGAATTGCCTTAGTTTTTATTTTCACTTTTTATATTAACTACAGAAAAAAATGAAACGTCATAAAATATACATTTTGTAAGGACTAAATATTATGAATAGAGAGTTTAATGATTTTTTTAATAACTTACAATAATTAGTAGGTTAGATTTATTTAAAAATAAGTAATAATCAGTCAACCCAAATAACCATGTTTAGTTTTTGATTTAATTTAAAAGTTATTGCTTGTAGACGTTTTTAAATCAAAATTATTTCTAATTTTATTTTGTAAACATTTCCTAAACAAAATTTTGATTCGATAATTAATCGAGCTATGGTGTTTAATTAGCGATACCTTCAAATATATTCTTTAAAGAAAAAATTAAGTAAGCAACGTAAATTACCTATTTTCTAAAACGTGCTTAGTGTAATGATTCATTCTACAGTCCTTCTATAAGATAACCCCTGCTGAGACTACCTGCTGTTAGAATTGTAAATGATACCCTTAAGCCCGCTTCACAATGTGCAAACTTTTGTTTACAGAAATTGTGGTGTCCAAGTTTTAAATTTCATGAGTGTACATGTACACCCGTGGACTTAAGTAAAGCCCATGTTTTAAGGTGATTTAAAATTATTGAGTTGTACATTCCTTATGAAAGAGTGGGATACGCGAGAGAAGAGATAAAGAGATTAAGAGAGGGGGGGAGAAAGATGGAAGAGGAAATAATTGCAAGAAATAAAGATACTCAGAAGCAGGAAAGAAGGGCAAAAATAAAGGAAGGAAAATATAACGAGAAATACATAAAATAATGACAGACAAGACACCAAAGTACAAATAACAGAAGGAAAAGGAATAAATGAAATAAGAATGATTGCAAGGTTCAGAATGGGTAATGAAGAAAAGGAAAATAAATATTGGCTGAGTGATGAGGAGAGAGATTATTCAGGTTGTGTGGGAAGAATGGGAAAATATAATACATATAAAAGAGGGATGCAGGGAAACAAGACATGAGGAAAAGGAATGGAAGGTACTACTAGGAGAGAAAGGGGAAGGAAAACAATGGATGAGGGAAGTGTTGGAGAGGAGGAAAGGGATGGAGGAGAGGAAAGAAAAATACTGAAAGTTTAGAGAAAGAGGGATGGAAGGTTGAAGAAGGAAACAGGAATTAGTGGAATTATAATTTAATGAAATATTATGTTGTTTTTTGTTAATTTTTTTGTAACGGCAAAAAACTGAATCTTTTGTTATAGTAATTTTAAGACAAAATAAATATTGAATTGAGTTGAACTGAATAGTTCAAAGCAATAAACTTCCATCGTACATTTGTGCGTTAATTATTAAAAAAAAAAATATATATATATATATATATAAAAGTTGTTTTTAAATATAAAGTATGATAAATATATATATATATATAAATATTTAAACATTTATATGTATTAAATGTTACCTCTGAAATCGTGTCCTCTGATTTACAGATTTAGCCTTAGCCTGTTGGTTTTCTGGTTCATACTTCCAGAAGATTTTTTAATTAAATAAACAGTGGCATCGTTTAATGAACTCGTGAAATTTAACAACACAAATCATTAAATTAAGAATTTTTTGTATATTACAATGATGTTTCCAATTTGTGATTGCTCTTCAACACTCTTATAAATTTTTAACGCTGGATTCCGAATATGACCTCACTTTCCGATATCTCCAACAGTTTTCAAGGTATTCGATTCGAAGTTGAAAAATTTCGAAAAAAAATTTAGTTGTGTATCATATGTGTTTTTCGACGTTGATTAAGAAAGTTACTAGCATTTTACAATATCTCAACCAGTTTTCGAGATATTTGAACCAAATTTACACTATTTTGGCTGTAAATGTAGTTATGAACCGTACATCAGCGGCTATTTTTTTATTTGTTTTCATTGCAATAAAGGTGAGATAATGTTCGCCTTGTTTATAGATTTGAAAACAGCTTTGATAAGGTACGTAAAACGACTACTGGCGGGATAGTAGTAAAAAAAAATGATAAGTGTGGATGCGGTAGAGAGATTTTACAAGGACACAATTTGTAGATTCAATATAGCCCCTAAGATGGAAAAAATATAACACAAAGCACCATTTTAAAAATTTGGGAGCAAGTTTGTCCCTCTGTTTTGAATTATATTTAAATTTATAAATTAATTACGACAACTAAGTGGTGCGACCTATCAAAAATCCCTTGCTGACAGATGTGTAAAATTTTACAAAAAAATTATCCTTTGATTATTTATGGTCATTAAGCGTTGACTAAAAAAAATGACCACAAATCAAATTACTCGACAACTGTTTTGTTCTTCTGGGAAGCTTAGGGGCGAGAAAACTTCAATTTGAGTACCCAACTGTATACAAGGTGCGCCTGTTGAGTGATTTTCGGTGTTTGTACAATGTTTGGGAATTTGGAGCAGGTGTTTTGAGATCGTTTTTCAGTCAACGCTTAGTTGGCGTTAAATAAAGACTTTTTTGTTAACCTTTTATACATCTTTCAAAAAATTTTTTTTAGATTAATAATTTTTAATGTTTTAATTTTATATAATAAGTTGATCTAAGTTGACTTTACCATTTTTAACCCAAGTTTGGTACCTTCGCTTCGTTTTTCTACGTCGTGCTCGTGGTGACGCGTTTTAAGATGGATTGATACAATATACGTAAAGTATTAAAAAACTTTATCAATATTCAAAAGGTGCTTACTGTTAATATTACAAATGCAATGATTTAAAGCAATCCAGTTCAGTAATTGTCAAGAAAAGTAAATAATAAAACAAGTTCATTTTATGAAAAACTAAAAATTTAACAAAAGAAATGAAATTATCTTTAAATATTTTAGAGAATCGTTGCGGCGAAATCTAATTTTCTTCATACAGGTCAAAGGGTAACACAGTAGTTATTCGATTCTCATGCGGCTTCTTTCTCTTTTGTATTACAAAAATGTAGTCAAGCTTTAATTTGCTTGACGTTTATTATCAATGTAAGTGAATCTTTAATAAATAATTTGAAATTAACGACTGCTTTTAGCTTTGCATGCTCTTGATAATTAAATTGTCTTAATTAACTACTTCTTAATTAGTACATAAATTGACTGTATAACACTTGAAGTAAATTCAATGTTAAACGTAACACAGAACATTTCTCATAAACGTTGGCTTTAAATATAGGAGACACCGGCAGTCTTGTTCGGACTTGGTGAAGTCGTGGTGTTGCGTCTTCTTGCAGTGGTTCGTCATGGCAATGCTGAAGAGAATGGGCGAAAGTTTTCATTCCACTATAAAATCCGACGGTCAACAATTTCAGGTTTTTATTTTCTTTTATTAATTACTTTTCGTGTGCGTGATTGAAAAATAATTTGATTTCAAAGCGGACAGTAATCAATTATATATGCCTCATTGATTTTCTTCATTTTTCACTAAACAAAATTAATGATGACTAGTAGAGGGTGTATTTTTATTGAGAAAATTCAAAATATTTAGAAATGTCATTGAATTCAATTTAGTAATCCTCCAAAATTGTATTTGTAGATAATTATCTATGTGAAGATTCTTTTAAGTAAAGGTTTCAATTTGCCGACGTTTTGCCCGACATATTCAAGCTTTTTCAAGGCTTAATAAAATTATGGCCTCACACTCACATCCATATACAGGGTGTTAATTAAGTTCTTGTACAAACTTTAAATGGCGAATTTTTGACTAATTTGAAGATAAAAAGTTCATACAAACATAGGCAGTGGCTTTGTTTCTGAGAAATAGGGCGCCCAAAAATATTTTATTTGTTTTTTGCTTATACTTATGTTAAGTAACATGACAATTAGACAAAATTTGTGATAATGGGTATATTGATGACAAGAAACTCTAATATTAACTTAATTTTTTGTTTAATGATAGATGGCGCTACAGACAATGTTGTTTCTAAATTTAATTAATCATAACTTTATTGTGTCGCATTGTATGCCACTTTTGACTAGGTAGACCTATTCTAGAGAATACTTTTACTAGGTAAATTAATAGCAAGTCTTTGAAAACAATTGAGAGGTTTTCATGGCAGCAAAATTAGTCATTATTTTGATAAATTCATCGCGTGTTTTGTCGAAAATGTATGTGGCGCCCTCTAACAATTAACAAAAATTTAACTTAATATTTAAGTTTCTTGACGTAAATACACCCAGTATCCCAAATTTCATCAAATTATCTGTATATATATATATATATATATATATATAAACGATAAGTTTTTCGACATCTAGTGTCGACTCGTGTAACTGCTTTACATACCTGTCGAAAAAGTTGATATATATATATATATATATATATATATATATATATTAACAAATAAAATATTTTTTAAACTTTCTGTATCTCAAAAACCAAGCCGTTGCAGACTCATTTTTATCTTAAAATTAGTCAAAAATTCACCTTTAAAGTTTGTACAAGTACTTTATTAACACCTTGTTTATATGTAGTACCTATAGCGATGATTTAAACATATATTTTTATCAAAAAAATATTTAAATTATTGAGCAATAAGAACTTTAATTACATTTTTTAATTTATTTGCGCACATATAAATAAATTTTAACATGAATAATTACAAAGAAATCTTAAAACCTAAATGAAAATGTTTACTTAACATAATGTACATGCATTAAATTAATTTTTAATAAAAATGTACATAAATAAAAATTTATTTGTGGAAATGTCTTCTTTCCATTTGATGATGTCATCGTGAAGAACCATTGATGTCATTTAGTGAGTGCACTCATTTTCATATCGAAGAACAATTATCGATCGATCGAGCATTAGTTTTAACCAAATCTATCAGTGGCTGAACGTTGAATATTCCACTCGTTCATCCCCCTTTACTCTTTTCACAGCTGTTTATAATGTTTTACCTCTACTATCTTTTTAAAAACGTTTTGTCTCACTTATTATTCACTTGCATTCATTTTAACACATAGGAATTGTTCCCAGCCTTTAACATTATAACTAATTTGTTTTATTCGTATACTTTTAATCTTGGTGAAATTTAATGCACGCAATGTTATGTGTTTTCTTTCACGGAAATTAATTCTGGTAATACTTATTTTACACAAAATGTCAATTTTGCATTATTTTAATTGCTGTTACAAATAAAACTTACTATTAAACATTTTCTTACTTTACTTGTCAAGGTTTTATTTTATAAATCTAGTAAAACGTATGTCGTGAGCAATATGTTACACGGAATATAAATCAAAAAAACGTATGTCGCAATTAATACGTTGCAAACTCATTTTTATATAAACTTTTTATCTTGAAATTAGTCAAAAATTCACCTTTTAAAGTTTGTACAAGTTAACACCTTGTTTATATGTAGTACCTATAGCGATGATTTAAGCATATATTTTTATCAAAAAAATATTTAAATTATTGAGCAATAAGAACTTTAATTACATTTTTAATTTATTTGCACATATAAATAAATTTTAACATGAATAATTACAAAGAAATCTTAAAACCTAAATGAAAATGTTTACTTAACATAATGTACATGCATTAAATTAATTTTTAATAAAAATGTACATAAATAAAAATTTATTTAATGGAAATGTCTTCTTTCCATTTGATGATGTCATCGTGAAGAACTATTGATGTCATTTAGTGAGTGCACTCATTTTGATATCGAAGAACAATTAAAGATCGATCGAGCATTAGTTTTAACCAAATCTATCAGTGGCTGAACGTTGAATATTCCACTCAGTTCATCCCCCTTTATCTTTTCACAGATGTTTATAATGTTTTTTACCTCTACTATCTTTTTAAAAACGTTATTGTCCACTTATTATTCACTTGCATTCATTTTTTAAACACACTGGAATTGTTCCCAGCCTTTAACATTATAACTAATTTGTTTTACTCGTACACTTTTAATCTTGGTAAAATTTAATGCACGCAATGTTATGTGTTTTCTTTCACGGAAATTAATTCTGGTAATACTTATTTTACACAAACATGTCAATTTTGCATTATTTTAATTGCTGTAACAAACAAAACTTACTATTAAACATTTTCTGACTTTACTTGTTCAAGGTTTTATTTTATAAATCGAGTAAACATATGTCGTGAGCAATATGTTACACGGAATATAAATCAAAAAAAAAACGTATGTCGCAATTAATACGTTGCGACGAAAGTCGTAATTGGCCCGCGTTTTGCGAATTGTTTATTGGTTAAAAATAAATATTGATTTAGATTTCCGAAACGAAGGTCAACATCTTGTAAAACTACTTCGTGTTTAAACTGATAACTGGTAGTGTTTAGCAAATTGTTAATTAAAATTACAAAATAGTGGGAATGCGGTTAAAGATTTTCAATAACAATTGGTTGTTATATTCTTCTAAATCTACCGTAAGTACTGTTCTTTTTGTTTTTCTTTGTACAAATTTAAAATCCCACGTGGAATCTTTTTAGACGTTACGTTACGTTACCTGCTCTTTGCATTTTGTTTTGTATCTGGATAACTTTCTGGGGTTTTTGATTAAGATCTTCCTTTTTGACGAAGTACCACGCTACGGTTAGCGGCATCAGACAGCTACAGGCAATCGGTGGGTACCACGTCTACCAGCTAACCGGTGGCTATAGTTTGTGGTTTAAACAAAGGAGCCTAACGCTTTCCAGTTCTTTTCAAACACATTTCCCAAGAAGAATGCTGTGTACGCAATTAAGGAACTGTCGATCTTGTCGCTAACTAAAAATCCTACTCTCGGGACTTCGTTCACATAATACAGTTAAGTTTTAGCGTTTAAGTATCTTTTTGATTGCTAGTGAGTGTGAAGTTCTTGCACATACGACATAAAACAGAGTGTCCTCTGTATATTTGGCTTATCGGAGGATCGAATCCACGACCTGTATGTATACATAACTCAGAAGTTACGTAACTGCGTGCCTACCTGTGGTGCGTTTTCAGTTTCTTATATGATAAAGTTTATTTACCACTTTACACAACATTTTGTGTATGATTGGCACACCTAGTCTATCATATTAAATTAAAAAAGACCGCATAGGTTTAGCGAAATGTCGGCAAACTAAAACTGATAATTGATAATTATTTAGAAATGAAAGTATTTACCATACTTACTTCATTTTTAATGTTGGATGAGATTATTTATTTTCTGCTCTTATAGTTGTCTTCGCCATCCTTGTAACAATAGTTCCTTTCAGGGAATGTAGTTAGGGTTTAATGTAAGTTGGGTATGATTTATGCTTTTAGAATGGCTTTCCTCCATTGTTGGTGGCAAAAAGAGCTTGCGTTAAAGAGAACAATTTTCTTAAAATAAACATATTCTGAGATCCTAAGGAGGGTCTATTCAAAAAAGTTTGCCTAATTGCATACATATTGGATTGTATTTCTACTAAAACCTCATAAAATCAAACAACTTATCATGTACAGTTCTTAGGATCATTTTGACTTATACAGATGCTCTGATTTGCTTAGTACCATAAACTGTGATAGAACTCATCATATTTGATAATAAAGTTTCGTTCCCTTATCTACTTGCCTGTTTCCTAAAAAAAATCAATTTTTATTTTGAGTAGGACACTTTTTGCAATTGATTGGCCTGCTCAGAGTAGCCGATGTTAGTAAATCAAATTTAACTTGCCACCAACACGTTGCAGCATACTTAGAGTTATTTGACAACTATGCGTTAGAGTAGTTTGTCTAAATTTCCCGACTGTGTCATATAAACTTTAGATTTTTAAGATATCGCCATATAAAAATTCGGTGGAGTCAGATCAGGTGATCTTCGCAAGACCTCTTTTCCAATTCAACGACCAAGGTATCGATAAACTTTTGCAAGATAGTGAGAAGGAGTAACCATCCATTTGTTGGAAATGGGCTTGCTCTTCAAGTAAGAGACAATTATTTTTTAGAGTTTTTGTTTTTATTTTGTAGCATATCAAGATAACTTGCGCTATTTAAAATATTATCAAAAACAAACTGTCCACCTAGATAATCTCCCAATATTTATACCCTAACTTTAGCTTTGCTGAATGTCAAATATAAGTTTCTTGGGATTTTAATGTTTATTAAAGGAATTAAAATTATATAATGGAAATTCAATTCATTTAAATTTAAGAAATAAAATTATGTAAATATTTGAAATTCTATCTAAATCATGGAGGTATATTTGATATAACGTGGATATAGTTT
The DNA here is from genome assembly GCA_030710515.1 of Abscondita cerata. Taxonomy (NCBI): domain Eukaryota; kingdom Metazoa; phylum Arthropoda; class Insecta; order Coleoptera; family Lampyridae; genus Abscondita; species Abscondita cerata. The sequence goes on from JALBCR010003163.1 coordinate 140,526, forward strand.
CAATTTTTATTAAATAATTTAAAATAATTTTATTTAAAAATTAAATTTATGGCCGCAATGTAAATTCTCTTTATTTTTAATTTAAAATTTAAAATGATATATGAAATTATAATGTATATAATTTTAAATTAAAACAATTAAAATTATTCATTAAAAATTTAACTCATTTAAATTTAAATATTAAAATTAAGTACGTAATGGGAATTAAAATCATTTTTATTTAGAAAATGAAAATTATGTACATAATAGAAATTTTACACATATTTATTTAAAAGTATAGAATAATGTATGAAACGGGTGTATGTTTCTTACGACATAATTTCAGGTTTTGTTAAATTAATTAATATTATATACTTATTAAAAATTTGATTTATTTAAATTTAAAAATTAAAATTAAGTACACAATGGGAATTAAAATAATTTTTATTTAAAGAATTGAAATTATTTACATAATGGAAAATTCTATTTATTTTTATTTTAAAATCTAAAATAATGTATAAAAGAGATGTATTTTTATTATGTATTAAACATTTAATTCATTTAAATTTAAGAATTAAAATTATGTAAATAATTGAAATTCTATCTAAATAATGGAGGTATATTTGATATAACGTGGATATAGTTTCAATTTTTATTAAATTATTTAAAATAATTTTTATTTAATAAATTAAATTTATGGCCACAATGTAAATTCTCTTTATTTTTAATTTAAAATTTAAAATGATATATGAAATTATAATGTATATAATTTTAAATTAAAACAATTAAAATTATTCATTAAAAATTTAACTCATTTAAATTTAAATATTAAAATTAAGTACGTAATGGGAATTAAAAATCATTTTTATTTAGAAAATGAAAAGTTATGTACATAATAGAAATTTTACACATATTTATTTAAAAGTATAGAATAATGTATGAAACGGGTGTATGTTTCTTACGACATAATTTCAGGCTTTGTTAAATTAATTAATATTATATACTTATTAAAAATTTGATTTATTTAAATTTAAAAAAATTAAGTAAATAGTGGAAATTGTTTATGTATTGGATGTCCATGTCATAAATGGGATGTACGACTTACAGAAAGAATAAATCATTTTTTTCAAAAATTAAGCCACTATCCTTCCCTTAAAGTTTTTTTATTTTTAATTTTGAAAATTGTCGGAAAAAAGAAGGCACATGTTGTTCGGCATATAATAAAATTTTACTGCTCGACCGTAACATCAATAGTTAAATCTTATTTTATTAGATTTAACTATTGGATCTTAGGCTGGTGGGGTTTTTTTTTTTTTTTTTTCTTCTTTTTTTTTTCTTCTTTTATTTTTTTTATTTAAATTTAAAATTTATAAATTGGTACAATAGGGAATTATAATAATTTTTATTTAAAGAATTGAAATTATTTACATAATGGAAAATTCTATTTATTTTTATTTTAAAATTTAAAATGATGTATAAAAAGAGATGTATTTTTATTATGTATTAAACATTTAATTCATTTAAATTTAAGAATTAAAATTAAGTACACAATGGGAATTAAAATAATTTTTATTTAAAGAATTAAAATTATGTACATAATGGAAAATGTGAAAATATTAAATTAAATTATTTTGGTATAATTGATTCATTTTAACTATTAGAGAACATTTTTATTAATAATATTTCAACTAAATACAGTTTTAACTTAATTAATAAAAATTTTACATAAAAATTAAATTACAAAAATTTGAAACAAATCCTTTGTGAATTTTTAACCTAAAAAATTACGATTTCTATAAAATTTACAAGAATTTTGCATAAGAATTAAATAAATTAAGTGAGTTATAACAAGTACATTAATTTTTTTCAAATCATTTATTTTTCAACCTTTTCAATTTTTCTAATTTTTAAATTGCGTTACAACAATTATGTAAGACTTTCTCCTTTGTTTCACGAACAACTAAGTGAACAAATAAATTTAAACAGATATAATTTTACGGTTTTTAACAACATACTAATGCGCATAATAGCTACATTCTTTTTACAACAATACGCGGAAATGACACGTTCGCGATGTACACCTACTAATTACAATCCTACATTATAATGAAGAATAAATTTAACAAATCTAATGAATTAATTTATTTTAAATGCTCAACGGAGATGAGATGCTTCGATAATTTACTTAAGTTTCAGTAAGCGTTTAAATTCATGCTAATGATTATTCTCATGCTTAAGTAAATTTTATTGAAGAGAAATTTGTCCGAGGTGTTTAATGTTTAACTTGTGCTTTGACCTGCTTCATCATTTGGTAATGAGATATTCTACATGCAACACTTGTTGCTCCTTTACTAAATTTAGACTATATGTACGAGTACAACCCTATAAAGTTTTATTACAACAGTGTTAACTCCATTTGCATTTGGAATTATATACTTTCTTTAGTGTAATGCAAATTTAATTTCGAGTTCTTAAAACATTGTCGGATCAGCATATGGTAGGTTTAAAATATTTACCTGATCGAACAAACAGTCGCGGTCAACTTATTATTGTCGCAAATTTGTTTTAAAAGAAATTTTTGTCGTTTCGAAGCACCACCCAATAGCTACTGTCGGCGAGGTGTCGTGAGCTATTTTTGGCGGGGCGCAAACCTACAGTTGTAGTTATCAGTCCTAAGCAGTAGGGACTTAAGACACAAAAATACAAACTGATAACACAAGAAACATATAATTTAACGACATAGAGCTTGTTTTACCGCTTGTGTCACAGACAAAACTACATAAAATATTAAATTTATAGCAAGTAACAATGAGACAATTAGCAAATAAATTAAGTAAACATTACAGAACGAATTACAGATAAATTGACTATATAGTTATCTGACAGCAATATTACGGTTTTCCCCAAAACAAAAGAACCACTACGCCTAACGCCGAATAAACAATTCACGTTTCGATAGTAAGTACTTAATTATTTTATTACGAACTTAATTACATTGTGTTTCCTAATTATAGCTACTAAACCGTGAAAGTGATTAAAACTAAACTAAAAATATTGGCGCAAACATATGTTAAACCGTTTTGTCGAGAAACCCCGCGATCACAAAAAGCGCTAATTATCAAACAGTGACAAATTAAAATGATCGGTTTTTAAGACACATGCAACTACTATAGAAGTTTTAAAACTATACTCATAAAACATGAACTAAAACTAAGGTATTTAGCTGTCAAATTGTTTTATTTGATGTGAGAGAACGTCAGGTGCTTCGGATAAATTTATAATTGATACGGTTATAGGAAAAACAAAAATTAATTGGTTAGCTACTGGCTGATACGGTCACGACGTACAGATGTCAAAGTAAAAAGTGTGATAAGGTACACCGGTTCCTTCGTAGAGAAACCACAAATCCTTCGAAGAGTTGTGAAAGGTAACACCAGCAGTAAAAGTAAAGAATGAAACTCAACTACTAGGCTAGTTTTGTTTTTAGTTATTTATGGATTAATCTCTCAGGTAAAAATTCTAAAAAGGATACCAAAATGGGGATCAGGAAAATTTGTTTCACTTACGGCATTCTACAGTGTGCCCAAACAGATGTACTTATTACACTTTGTAAATAATAAAAAGCTCATCACCCTACAATTAATTAAATAATTCGAAGATTTTACTTAATAAAAGATAATAGTTCACCTTTTGCAATCACGAGAAAGCACGTGGCACCATCGCCAAAGTCAATTATTAAAATCAAAAAGAGGACGTTTAGAAAAAATCCATAAAAAAAAGTCAATTTCAACGCCGTTTATTGATTGATTTTTCCTCCTGAACGTTTGGTTGCTAACCACTCAGGCATAAAATAGCACGTAAACGAAATTTATTAAACTAAATATTCATAATTGATAGAAAAAACCGTCACATATTGACGCACGTCATTGTCGTGACTGGCGCTTAAACCGGTCCTATTATATGTCGTCATGCAATGGCTGCGCTGTTATTTTTATGTTCTTATTTATCTTCTATAATGTTTACAACACTTATTTAATATTATTATATGTGAGTCCTAAGGTGGGTAAAGGTTGGTATGTTTAGGTTTTAGTGATTTTCCTAAACCTTAAAGCAAATTCACAATTGCACACAGTTTCGTCACCACACTATACAGGTTTATACAAATTTTTTGGGCCACCATACATAACACTTACATCACAATACAATATTTAAAATGTGCCATACGAATAAATAAATAAAATAGATTAATTAAAACAAAATAATTAATGAAACTTTCATAATTTAAAAAAACCAACAGAACAATAAGATCGCTAAAAAATGAAGAAAAAGCTTGTGGCGTCTATGGGTATGCTGGACACCGGTTGGATCAGAGAAGAAGCTTGCGGTTTAGATGAAATTATTATTTACACGTACAGTAGATCCCTCCGTAGTGGATTGATCCACGATAAAGTATGCTGGAAGTTGTTAAGCGAAGATTGGCAAAAAAAAATTTGCAGTTGTATATTCTTGCTTGTGTTGTGTGTGTGTGAGGCGCTTCTGATGGTGCTGTTGCGGATGCTGCTTTTGCGTGATGCTTACTTTAGAGGCAAATTTGTGCATAGCATGTGCTGATGTTCGACAGCTTTGTGTGCGAGCTCGTTGCTCCACGCGTCTTATATGCGACAGACTAATGGACGTCAGAACCAGGCGTCGCAAGCTTCGTAACGAAACGTAGAGCCCATCTTGACTGTCGTGTTCTCTAATCTTAGCAGGTTTTGTTGGGCGATGGAATTGATGAACAGCTTTTGTTTGTGGTCCATCAGCCAAACTTGATGTGCGGGAGGAGAATGTCGGTGCCGTCGATATCTATGGTGGAAACTGCGATGGCAGGCGTTGTGTTGGCGGGCGTAGTCATGACAGGCTTGATGTAAGCGGGTGTGTTGTCGGGTGGTGGTTGGGACGGCAGCAACCATAGCGGGCGCAGTGGCGGTCGTTTTCCTGTTCATATCTCGGTATATGAAAAAAAATTGTGGTTATACCTGTTGTTGTTGCCGTGTTGCTGGAAGTGCTTCTTCTTGAATGTTGGTTTCTATGATTTTTTATCACGTCGGGTTGTCACCACTTTGTCTTAATATGTACCAAAGCGTTGGATGAGAAGATACGACGGGATGGTTAAACGTTATTTATTGACGGCGCATCTGCGTAATCGACATCGTCAATTCACATCTACATGAAGTATTAATCTAAATGCGGATAACACGCAATCAGCATAACAAACGTTGACACACAAAGAAGATATTTCCACGGCCTCGCATACGAAGCAAACAACCTACTTAACACACATAAAACGGAGTAGGTACGATAAGCAAAATTGCCCCCCTTCCTTTCATATTTGCATTCATACTATAATCCTGCGTTTATAAGCGTACAAAACCTGATTATTTTTTTTATTGTTTTCATCTTTACACCTCTATTTCTAACGGATTTTGTGATGTACTAGGTTTCACTACTATACAACAACTCATTGATCTCATTATCAAATCTTGTTAATTCCATGTTTTTCTATCAAGTAATCTTTCTTAAAATCAGTCATCTTACATAGTTGCTAGGGGGGAATTTGTAACGAAATTTGTTTTGTCATGGACAAAAATTTAAAGTAACAAAACAAATAATTAATTCTTTATCTCGACCTTTGTATTTTTGTTGTTAGTTAAAATTTAGAAAAACTAGAGTCCGTTATTTCTCGATTTTTAACTAAATTTTATTTTTTTTTTAATAAAGAATTTGACTGGGAAATTATGAACTAATTAAGAGAACGCCCTAGTTTTTAGAAACTACTTCTATATTGTAATTTTCCTAACATTAACAATTCAAGTGAGTCGGGGATCTACTGCGCAGTGTTTCACAATATTGAGGATCATCAAGTGTAGAGCAATGTAACATGGCTTCATAATATTAATCACATGTTATGCCTTCCACTTGTTGATACATTTATATTTAAATTAATGAGTTGGGATGATTTCGACAAACAAAAGGAAAGAAAGAAACTATGATCAATAGGGGCGTGGTCAAATTTATTTCAATTCTTTTTATTATAAATAGATTGTTATTTTCTGTCAAGCTCATTACATCAACTTCTGAAAGCAGAAGAAACAAACACTCAAACAATAAATGTACTCGATGATAACAATGGGGGAAGTGCTAAATATTGCAAACTTTTATCAGCGGAACGATCTTTTGTACTTTGTTCTCGACGTTTAAAAGCGTTTTCAGAGAATGGATCGAAGTCGTATACACCCCCATTATCCAATAAATTTTAAACAGTTTGTTATTAATTAATAATCATTCATAAGAAGCAGCCGTTCGCGTATTGGAAAATCCTTTCAATCTTGTAGTCGAATCACGTGCCTGTATTGTGCACTTTTAATACGTGCAATTAGTATGTGAATAATTAACAACATGACGGATGTATACGAAATAGTCAGCGTAATGCTCATAATCCTTCATTAGTGTAATTGACAATTTTATTTATTAGCAGACTAACAAAAGTTTTAGAAGAAAACTTTGAGCCATAAGATATCGATTGAATCCACTTTCAGAACGTACTTGCATGTATGGGGTACATAAATATATTGCAAAAACTGATAATTGTATTTATATAAAGAGTTGTTGCCTGGATACATAATAGAGTCGATGTCGCATGTCTGAAGCTTCTATTTAGGGGTTGATCTTATCTTTATGTGTCAAGAGCAATTTGTAACTTTATATCTATTTTGAGTACCACGTTATACCATTAAAATGAAACTCGTAGATATTTTTACATTTAACGATGACAAAATTGTTAAAACAAAAAAAAACTGTTACTAACATGTAATTTGAAATGTGTCAAATTACCAAATTTTTATTATTATTAATTAAGTTTTAGTAGATAATACACAAGACCTCGTAGAAATGTGTTAAAAATTTGGAATCCATAAAATAGATTGTAAAAACTGCAACCACAAGTACATAGAGAAAACTAACATCGCTTAGATAAATCTAGGTTTGCTATGCATATGAACACGAATACTAGATGTTACTAAACTAAGTAAGTACTTGAATTTATGAGAGTTTATTCACACAGGGACTCTGATATGCTCTTTGCCAGCTTGTTTTCATTAAAAACTCTATAAATATAGGTTTTATCTAAATGGAAAATGTCTTCTTTACCTAAAATTGGCTGTTAATAAGGGATTATATTATCACTCCTAAAGTTTAAGTATTTAAACTAAGAAAATGCCAACAGTTAAAAGTAAGGACATGTGTGCGTTTACGTGCATTTCGCTATCTAAAGCAACAGCTTCAATGCCTTAAACGCACGAGTGTCGATAAAGCCAAGTAAAAAAACTTGTACAGAAGCATTACACGCAACGAAAGAACACCTGATGCTGCATTTCGCTCTTATTATGAGCTCATCAGAGGTGTATACTTAACGCACACATGTCCTTACTTTTAACTGTTGGCATTTTCTTAGTTTATACTAATCCATACGTGTCAATGTTTTACACGAGATGTCGTCAGACACACATTTTGTTTAAGTATTTATCGTAGCACTCACTGTACAGAGTGGTCAACTAAGCGAGGTAAGCGGCGTATATCGGAAACCGCTTAACTGATGAAGTTGAATAAGAGAAATTGCTGGAAATGATTTTCAAGATTGTAAAATGTCCGCTAGGAGGCGCAACGCTACTTTGAATTACAACAAATAAGTTTCTCTAAAATTTGCTCCATTAACTTATACTGAAAATGGATGCAAATGAGTCTTATTTCTATAAGGAGCAACTTTAGTTGAGCACTTTTTTTTCATAGAAAGTGGTGGGGGTAAGGCAAACATTGATTTCGAAAATATGACCTTATTCAAACTAAGTTTAGTTTAAAAGAGTTTACTTTACTCTATCACAAGCGCTAAAACCGAAGTATGTGTGTTTCTTACTAAGACCGCTAGATGGCGCTTTTCTTAAAATATAATGAAAGCCATTTTTCTCAGAAAATTTAGTATAACACAGTTATATAGAGTACTAAAGGCTGAAAAGAATGGTTCTAACTGAGATGATATAAGTTTGTATTCCAACAACAATCCCATTTTTTTAAATAAAATGTAAGTTAGTGTAGTTTAAGTTAGTTAGTTAATGGTGGCATTTAAACGTAAATGAATTCAGCAAGGCAGGTTGCTAGGACAATTAAAAAATAGAGTCTTAAGAAAAATAAATAAACGATGAAGAAAGATATCAAACATTGAAAGAAAAATTAATACTGAAATACGAATAAAGATAGAACTAAATGTGTGAGTATTCAAATAATAATAATAATAAAATAGAGAGAATTGATTGGATGGATCAAATAATTTCGGTACAGCTTGAAGTAAATTGATCTGATTAAAAACAGAATGAAAAGAAAATTAATTACCCCAAGAGATAAATTCATTAGAAGCCAAGACTTGATATGGACAACCTGCAAATAATTAAGGGTGCAGTATCAAGAACTATAAATATTTAAATATTTTTTTAAAAATGAACTAAAAAAAACCCAATTGCAGCATCATCTAAGTAAGGGTGAGGTATTAATAGTATTTTACTAGTGTAATGTTAGTGTACAAGTAGTCGTCAAATCTATCAAATTTAAAAATTTGATGTTTGTTTTAAAATTTTGATTATTATAAATTTGCCGCCGAGATTAGAATGATCTCACAACTTAAAATTCAATGTCTTTAGAAACGTCATGCGCAACCGCCTCACTTAGTATTACTCCCCGTGCAGTTTTTGCCCATTTTTCAGTTAGTGATAATGTGCCCTTTATAAGTAGGAAGGCGATGCCGAGAAGGCAATATTCCTTCAATGTTTCTTTCCTAATCCTGTCCGAATAACCGCACTAAATCTTTACTACTCTTCTCACTTCAATAACTGCGATACTACTCTGAATCAGGTGATTGATTCAGACATAGGTCTTAGTTATTGTCATTAACCTATTTTTAAAGCCCACTTCTACTGCTGATTAGCATTCGGATCGGGTCTTGGCAGAGCCTTATTAACCACTTAAAAACCATCGTTATTAATTTATTCTTTTACAGCTATCACATACTTTATCACCCAACCTCTACAGTCCGGTTGATTCACTCGGTAGCACTGGCAAATGGTGTGTCTAGATTACTCTGCTGTAATTAAACAGCAGCAGCAACTCACCGAAACAGAGGATATAAATCCTGTGCATAGACCGCTCGCATACAAGGCTTCATCGTACTTGGTTCATTCGGTATGCCCTAAGACGGACTTCCGTCAATTATAAACCGTAATCTTAAATAACCTTTACTATACTATCCATTAGGAACCCTACAAGTTATTGTATTAAATAACCGCTACTGATGCATAACGAAAAGAATTCACCCCACTATTCCAGTTTGCACTATTCGTTTCAGTCTGTAATACTCTATATAATTGTGTTATAATAAGAATATCATTCCATTTAATTTTTTTGAGAATAATGACAAAATGTATTATTTTTAATAAAGCGCCATCTAGCGGTCATAGTAAGAACCATAGTTACTCTAACGGACATTTTACAATTTGAGAATATTTTTTACTGCAACCACCCTGTACAATCACTATGGTCTAGCACACAATAGTGCGTTTAAACTTGATTTATTATGTTCAAAAAAACAACCAATCCTGAAACAATAGGTAAACTGTTTGACGTATTCGGTTAGAGTTTGTGCGGCTTGTTGATGAACTAGTGTTTTCTTAGATACGGGCCTAAAAGCCGTCGTTGCTAGGAATTTCTTCCAAATGCTTCGTTAACACGATGGTTTAGCTTTTCTAGGACCGTCATTTCCGATGTTGATGTAGGCGATGATTCCTACTTCGCAGCTTGAATTTATATTAGTTTTGAGGGGGCGTGGCTTGGAATCGTGTCGGTGCAACCCAAATCTTTGCAAGATGCCGTTCAAGTATTCTTTAAAATAGGATTCTAAATCTGGTCGAACTTCGGAGTTTCTTCCTTGCTGTTGAAGTTTTCTGGATGTTTATGGGTTTGAGTAGTTTTTCAAACTAATCTCTTATGATAACCGCTACCGATGATAGCAACTTGAAGCTCTCGAAAAGAAGAAGCACATATTCAGTTACTGTTGACTTCTTGGTGTGTCCCAGACGGCAGTTTGCTCTATGTTCTTTGAGGCCTGTTTCCATAATTTTTAATTTTTTATATTATAATTTTAATAAAAAAAAAAAAAAATTTAATTTAAAAAAAAAAAAAAAAAAAAAAAATTTTTTTTTATAAAAAAAAAAAAAAAAAAAAAAAAAAAAAAAAAAAAAAAAAAAAAAAAAAAAAAATAATTTTTAAAAAAAAAAAAAAAAAAAAAAAAAAAAAAAAAAAAAAAAAAAAAAAAAAAAAAAAAAAAAAAAAAAAAAAAAAAAAAAAAAAAAAAAAAAAAAAAAAAAAAAAAAAAAAAAAAAAAAAAAAAAAAAAAAAAAAAAAAAAAAAAAAAAATATAAATAAAAATAAAAAAAAAAAAATAAAAAAAAAAAAAAAAAAAAAAAAATAATTTTAAAAAAAAAATAAAAAAAAATTTTTTTTTTTAAAAATATTTAATACAACGACAGTTGCTGTGCACGAGGATCTTTACTGGAAGAACCAATGTATGGACTGTTTAATAAAGCACATTGAGCACTGTAATCTTACCATCTACATAGAGTTGCTCCTGCATGTTACAATCCCATATCGCCAGCTGCAAAAGATCAGCGATTTTGGAGTTATCTCGTCTTAGCACTTGAAGGAACCCTTAATTGGAATGCTCTGCAGACCTCAACGTTCAATAGTGCATTCTCTTACAGTTAAATTTGATTTTAGCTTGTTTGTCCGATTACCCAAAGTACTAAGTATCCTGCGTTAGCTATAAACTTGGAATTATTGATGTCAAACGATCCTAAGGGACAAATTACTGTAGTACTTGTTGTTCATCTTCTAACTTTAGTGTAAACTGGATGCTGGGATGTTGACAATTTAGGTGACCAAAAAACTTGTTTAGCTTCTATATACCGGATTTTCAAACGGTCAAACGGTATCAACGTCTCCATGGCTTTATTTTCAAAATTTTTAATAAACAAATTAGCAATTACTAGACTCCGTAGACTTTCCATTGTTACCCTACTTACTTGTTCGTTCAAAAACTCCCTTTCTAAACAAAGTAACTTTCTGTGAGAAAAACTTCAAAAGCTTTCTGATGTCATTTAAGAAAATTTTAGTCACGACATTAAAACGTTCCCTCAGTGGCACTTTGATAAACAACGAAATCACCTCAAAGCTTACAAGAATGTCTTTGGGTTCAATGTTGATGTCTTGAATTTTGCGCACAAAGCCTGTTGAGTTCTTAACGTAGCTTTTTGTCTTTTCTATATGTGGTTGGAGCAGCGATGACAAGTACTTGGTAAAGTTATGTTAGTGATCCAGGAGCGCTCACTATTGGTCTCAGAAAGAAATCTGCTTTATGGATTATGGGAATCCGGAGGAACAGCTTGAATTCTCAAGATTTGTTTTTAAGTGTTTTCTGGTAGAAAAGATTACTTCATAAGTCGGTTGGTGAGTGGTAATCTTTTTTGTGTAAGATCTTTCTTCAGATGCCTGTAGCTTACCAGATTCAACATTTTAATGATTTTTGGTTACAGACTTTCATTTTTGAAGAACGGAACGTTTTTTTAATTATCTCATGAGATGACGATGCCTTTGTCTGCGTTTGGACCTGTTAATGCTGGTGTTTTATTTTTTCGACAAGTTGATTTTTGGAGGTTTTGCTTTTCTGAGGATATTATCCATCTCGATCCTTAGCGCTTCTGCTTCTTCGTTCGGTAGACGTTTTATTGCTGCTTGCTTGCTGAAGATGATATCTTCAACTAGAATGCGACTAAGGGCAATTCAAAAGTTTTGTTTGGTCTTTTATGAGCATTTTGTCTCTGTCACACATTCCGTTTGTAAGTTAGCGCCTATAGCAGGTGATTGTAGACCAAAATATAAGTGGGAATACACACACCACACACTTTTTTGGATTTAATTGGTTTCGTAAGAAAGTCTCCACTCCATTCATATAGAGGTTGGTATATTATAGTCTTCCACTGAACTTCGGTTTGGTCTTGAATTATCTTGAATTATAGTCAATAAGGGCTTTGACTAAAACTAAATTAAGAAGTAAAGAGTAGAGGGTGATCTTCTTGTTTCACTCTTCTATTAATTTTTGAGTTATTTCCTCCGCCGTTAAAGATTGTACAAGCGGAGGTGAAACATTGTTAACGTACAACTTTGACGAACTAAGTTCGTACACCCATTTCTAGAGAAAATAAATTTTCCTTGCAGATCTTTTTTCAGACCCCGATAGTTCCAACTCAGGTCTCAACAAGGTAATAAAAATAATGTTGAGAACATTTGGGTAAAATTCTTTTGTTACAGTTCTTTGTAGCCTGAAGATTCTCTGGTTTACAAATCCTCCCTCGTTCCGTCAGGGTCTTTTTTTTATCAGCACATTGAAAACTACTTGTTCTTCATCTCCTAAGTTTAGAACAAACTGAATACTAGGACATTGACTATTCAGGTGCCGAAAAAACTGTTTAAGCTTCTCTATTTGCAAACTCCCGGTTTTCCAAACGATAAAGGTACCATCTATCTTCAAAATTCTTAATACAGTGATTGGCAATTACTGGACTTAGTGGACTTCCCATTACCATCTACTTGTTCAAAAAACTCTTCTTTTCTAACGAAGTAACTTCCGATGAAACAGACTTCGATAAGATTTTTGATACAATTTGAAAAGATTTTGGTAATGACATTGAGTCATTTCTTCAGTGGCACGTTGATAAACAGTAAAACCAGGTTAAAGTTGACAAAAATGTGTTGGGGCCTAAAGATTTCCTCAGAAATAAGGGTGCATGGGAACGGATTGATTTATGGGAAACAGAATCAAAAGTCTTTTTGACATCCAATTATTTACCTTTTCTTTAATTGGTTTTATATAGTGGTCCAATAGAAACACGTTCGTAAGAGTGCCATCCGTTTCGATGAAGCCAATTAGTGGACATTTTTTTGTCATCATTCTTTAGAATAAAGACAGTTCGACTTTTGGCAAATGCTGAAGAAGAAAGATGACGATACATCATGGCGTTAAAAGGTTTAACAGGTTGGCCTTTTTGCACCTTTTGACTGATGCAATTTTTATTCTATCCGGGTCAGGTAGGGAAGCTTTTCACCCATTTAACGGTGTATGAAACTCTTCTAGAAAAATTGAAGTTGCAAGAAAATCTTTATTAATGTTGGTCAACAGCGGTCTAAAAGAGAGCCGGGTCGGGAGGAGATATAGTCTCATAGATAGATCTGAAGGTACTGTTGAAACCTTGTAGAGGTGGGTAAGATACGTCTTGATCAAAGTCATGGTCGGTACCATTTAGCGTTGAAGTTATAAAATATAAGAGTAGAACCTCAGAAAGTTCTAGGGGCTATCATATTGCCACTGAAGCTTTGGGGATTACCTACGCCTTCTTTGGGGATTTCATAATCATTTCAAGTCGTCTGGATGAAATCCATATTCTTAGGCGTACCGTTCCTTCGTTCGATTGCTTGCAATTTGGATGTTCTTCCCAACAGTATTATTTTGGGTCATCCTACCTCTTCTGGAATTTGCTGACATAATCTTCCTTTGCAACTTTTTTTTTAGGTTTACATCTAAATTGAAGATCGCGCAGCAAATGTATTTCAAGACAAAAGCATTGCGCAGGCAGGTGTTTTTGTCATGTACCTCGTGAAAGAAATGTAAATACTAGTCCCAATCATTCTGATGTTTGTCAACAACCTTGGCCAAGTATTTACCTATTGTCCGATTCATCTGTTGTTCCGTGTTGTCTGATTAGGGGTGAACAGGCGTCGTTCTGGTTTCCTTGGTCTCTAACAGTTGGCAGACGTTTCGGTTGACTCAAAGTTCTGTCTTTGGTCTAAATGTAATTCCAAAGAAAAACCAAAATTGTTGCTGCTTGTTAGCTTGGTATGGCATATGTGTCGGTCCATTGCCACCAAAATGTATATGTTTCCAGCATCACTTTTGGGGAACGGGCGGAACTGCTATGTCGATTGTTACCTTTTCAAACGGGTTTCTGACAAAATACTGCCTCATAGGTGATTTCCTCTTCTTTACTGAGTCATTATCTGATGCAGAGAACCATTCTCTTACTTTCCCCAGTGACTTCTCACAACAAAGTGCCCTCCAGAAGTTTCATCATGCAGGTGCTGTAATAGTTCTGACATTTAGCTCTAGGCACTACTAATTGTTGCCTTCTTTCGGTACCGTCGACACTTTTTAAGGTTCGTTTTAGAAGATCGTCTTCTATCAACAAGGAGTCTTATTAGGCTCAGTACGCTTGCACGTTACTACTCAAAGCACTCACTTCTTTTTAGGTGGACCATCAATCTATAGTCTTCACCACACTATACAGGTTTATACTGATCTTCTGAGGCACCATACATAACACTTACATCACAATACAATATTTGTACTATGTACCATACAAATAAATAAATAAATAAATTGATAGTTAGTTAAAAAAGAAAATAAAAAAAACGTAACCAACCGGCTAACTGACTTCGTCGGAGGCGTCGTAGGTTCAAAGAAATTAACAGTACACAAAATTGAACTAATCGGAATAATTTAGACAAAAATAATAATAGTAAGTGCCACTTGCTTAGTTAATTAGTACGGCGAACAATTAACGACGTCCGGAAACAAGTAACCGACAGGTAAAGTTAAACACAATAATTAAAACAACTGTAACATTTAGTATAGTAATTATATTTACATAAGAAAAAAATAATGCGATTTTTTGTACGAAATAACACAACCTGTACATTAATAATTATCACAATTCAATTTGTACATACAACGTTACACGAGCGCAAATTATAGGTACTGTTTCCGATTAGCGTATAGAGTCGGCCGCGTGCTTAAGACTAAGAGGTTAAAATACTTAGTGTTCACGGGTAAGATGCTTCCGACTGTTTAATTTGCAGAAGGAACAAAACCAACATTTGCTTATCGTATAACCCAGATATCAGCCTTCCAGCAGCGATAGTACTGTGTGCTACAGAATAATGCCTACAGTTTAAAGTTGCAATTAGAACTAGTGGACACTAAATCTGGGTATATCTTCCGCTTAGAATTGCATTTATAACCTGCATATTACGGAATTGCGTATTTTCAAGTAGCTAAGAATTGCGTCCAAATATTACGTGGTGAATTACATCGAAAATTGCGTCCAAAGTTACATCTAAAAAGGAAAGCGTTTGTATTATGGGATTCAATCAAAAATATTCATAAAGTTAGGGTCGTCCCCATAAAATAATTAAATTACACGAAAAATAATCTAAAAAGAAAAAAAGATTACCATCGATACTGCAGATAATTACATAAAATTACTTAATTACACCACAAAGGGCGAGTAACGATGTTGAGTCGGCAGCCTCGACACTAGTAATGGCGAGTTGTTAAATAGATCATTAATAGGAAGCACTAGTGTGGCCATCTGTCGGCGCGTAGGAGAAAGTGTTCTTCTAAGAAAGTTGACTATTTCTCTTAATTTGAAACAATAAGTGCAGTTTACTGGACAATGTCTACTGAATAAAGCGTCTGCGTATTCTTGCAATCGCTCAATCCACCTGGCTACTTGTCCGTTTGGTTTCCTAAATTGTAACAATCATTTCAGGGCACCATGATCCGTTCTCTAAGAAATTTTCGTCCGTATAGGTATTTGTAGAAATGTTTAATGAAGTTAACGGCCGCAAGGAGTTCTTTTCTAGTCACGCAGTAGTTGCTCTCTGATTTTGACAAAATTTTACTAAAATACTCGATGACTTTTTCTTAACCATGTTAAATCAGTAGCAGTACTGCTCTTACAGCCAGGTTGCTTGCATCAATATCGAGCACAAATTTTTCTTCTTCGCGAAGGTAACTAAGAACTGTCGCGATGACTAGAGACTGTGTAAGTTGTTGAAAGCGTCTATGCAGTCTTGGGGAAACATTTTATTTTTTGCTTGCCATTAGGTATTAGCCATTTTTCTTTTTAGGGTCGACCTGCACAACGTCTCGCGATACTAAGTGTCGCAGGTATTGCACTTCTCTCCTAAAGATATGGTATTTTTTTGGGACTGAAGTTTAGATTTCCACTACGCAGTCGATGAAACACCCCCTTCAAATGTGATAAGTGTTCTTCGAACGATTTACCGATTACAGTCCACGCAAGGCGGTTTTGATCAATCATTCAAACGTTGCACAGTGACGTTGCACAACTCGAAGTATATTTGACTCAAACTATTTTCAATAAATAAACAGTTTCTTCACGATCGTTTGGTGCTAAATCCACTTGCTAGTAGCCGCTCTTTAGGTCCTGACATGATGGTATCTAGTGTATTGTCAATTCTGGGAAGAGGGTAGCTGTTTTTTTTCGTGACACAAAATCTGGTTCTACCGCATTTCTTCATCACTAGTACCACTGGAGACGCCTAAGAACTACTCAAAGGTTCAATCACTCTTTGATTCTCCATGCCTGCTATAACTTGCACCGTCTCGGACTCTGTCCTATACTTCTGTCCAAGGCAAACACATTGTGGTACTTCTTAATCAAGTTTTTCTAGTTGACCAAGGTACTTTACCATAAACGTAAGTGGTACAATCCTTATTCAGACTCATACGTCAGTTTCTGCGTTCTGACAACTTGTTTGTTGTATTTTCTCTTTTCTATAAAATAGAAGATTTCCTTTTTCATTGATTCCATTTTGTGTTCAATTGTTTTTTATATAATTTTGAGTCGTTCTTATCTTTCATTGATTTTGAATTATCTCATAATGTCTGTTAGATTATTTGTTTCTTGGGCATTTTTCAATGCTTACTGATATTCGAAAATCTTCGAATCCATTTTGCTAACTTTCAGGCGCGACAACAACATAAATAAAAATAAAATGATTTGGATGTGGTTTGTTGGGAGGGGATCTGTAGATTTTTTCAAATCATCTTTGTTGAGAAATGATGTAGATAAAATTATTTCTACAATTCTGAACCTACATCTTTGATCAACCAAGTTCGTAGGTGATCCATTTGTAGAGCAAATAAATTTTTCTTTTTAGACCTTTTTTTGGACCCCAGTACACGCAAGTCACAAAGTCTCACCAAGGCAATAAAGATAACATCCATTTGTCGGGTAAAATTCTTCTGCTACCGCTTTCTGAATTTTTGGGTCAAAGTTAGCAAAAAACATAGCATTGAAAAAATACTTTCAGTAATTAAATGTATTAGTCTGACGCATTATTCTTTAAGAGACTCAATTTATATTCTTCTAAAAACCGCATCCGCACGTTTTAATTATCAATCTCATACACACGTGTACGCTTACAATTTATATCTTTAATGACTTTTTTTTTTAATTTTAGGTGCAGATATTGATTACACCTGTGAAAGATGCGGAAGGCGGAACTGAAATTTGCGTTTCCGGTGGAATTCCTAAACTGCCGCCGATTAACGGAGCAGAAGGTAAAAAATTAATCCATAGAATCGTCATCAGTATTGCATGACGGTAATTCGAGATCCATTTTAATCAACAAATGTACTACACACGTTTCAAATAATGCATGCTTTACACCGTTACATTAATTTCACATTACGTTAATAATACGTGTATTAAATAAGTAGGGCTTGACCTCCATTAACTTACGAATAAAGTTCTTTTTGTAGGAATTCAAAAATTCGCAAGGGATTTAAGCCCGAATTCTCGTCAACGCGCCTACAACTACCACAGGGAGTGTCGAGAGAGGGTAAATTTAAGAAAAAATCGACTTAAGGTTTCGAATGGTGCATTGAAAAGCCCGAATCGGACGCCGGACAAAGAATTAAGATTGTCGCTGAGTAAGAATTTTTTTTAATTTTCTACTACGCAGTGTTTGCCCCTGAAAAACTGTTGAAGAAAGCAATTTGGAAAATGATAATTTCAAAATTGTGAGTTTAGCGTCCTCTTTTGGTAAAGCTTTGAATTATCACAGCTAACTGTAACTTGTTGCACAGTTTTTCAGTGTAGATGTCTGTAGTCGTTTTCTAACTATAATTTTAAATTTAAATAGGTAACATTAATTCAAATTTAGAATGGTTTAAAAATTTATATTATGAATAATTAATATCAATAGCTACAACTTTTGTTTTATTAATTCAGTAAATTAACCCGTACCTGTCGTTTTATTTTTACACGATGTATTTGGGCTTAAACTTGAGTTTGCTGAATACTAAGTGTCTTCGGAAGAATTAATTTTAACAGAGAGTTTGTCAGAAACGTTCCTTTGTTGCGATTAGCATTAACAGAATTTCGTTTATGTAGGTCTTGGGGTCATTGTCACAAATTCTGTTGATTAAATTTAAAAAAAAAAAAAGAAAAATCGAAGTGTAGTTAAACTTACTTACGTTTTTTTAAACGGAGGATAAAGCAATAAAAAATTAGTTACAATGTTACATTGCAATTTGTAGAGATGTGGATGACTTCATTTTTTTTCTCAGGGTTCATTAATTATTTATTTATCATGGTTTCATAATGATGTTCAGACTTCTGCTTGAGACGTATTGAAGCCGACATCTAGCCCGTAATTTCTCCGGTATACCTTCTGATATGACTTATCTTGGTATTGACAGTGACAGCCAAGATGATGTCAATTTTTTTTTCTTCCTTTTTTAATAGTTGCTTCAGCGACGTTCATGCCCAGCATTCTTTTGTGATTCTACATCAGGTTGTTGACGCGATCTCTCTGCCTTCGTCGAGTCTGATTTGATGTCTACTATAACAAAAATTAAGCCCACACTTACTGCAGAGACTGATCTGATCTCATAACCATTGCACTTTTCTGTTACTTCTCAAAACTTTTCGAATTCTGATCACATTACAACCACATTGGTTCTATAATCTCACAAAAGTTTTAGAGCTGTCTGTATGGCTTTATTAGAGGGCGTTTCACAACTACCGATTTAACCGCTATGCACCAGTTTCCAGGTCGACGTTATGTTCACTGACTTCAGCAAAGCTTTCGACCGTCTCATTTTCATTTCGAAGCTTCATGCTACTAGTTTGAGTAACAACTTAGTACAATTACCACCTGTGTGGTAGAACCCAGTTGTTAAGCCATTCGGCTTCAGGTCGCGTGTTTCAGGTGTACCATTGGGTGTACCCTAAGGCTCTGTTCTTAACCCTCTGGTGTTCAATACTCTTGTCAATAGTATCGCACCTACTCTTGAATTTCAATGCTTACTGTATGCGGATGGCATAAAGATATTTCAGGTAATAATGCTCTTGTGCTTCCGAGAAGTCTTGATCTCTGTATGAATGGTGTCGATTTAACCACTTACATCGAAACGTTCCTAAATGCCATATCGTTTCTTTCCCGACGTTACCATTACCCGCTCTGACCTTTTTAAAGATCTGGGCGTCACTTTTGAATCGTTTCTGTTTTTTTGATCCATTGTTTCTCTTTACTTAAGACTCTTGGTTTTATTGTTAGAAACTCTAGAGATTTTTTAAGTGCCGACTTACCTCTTTTGTTGTTTGATCTCGGTTTTAGTATGCCTCGGTACTATGGAACCTTACGTATCAGGTTCACATTCACGCCCTAGAGCTCATTCAGAGCCAATTTCTTAAAATTTTTTGTTTATCACGTTGTTGGGATTTATTCTCCTAGAAGTTCTGCGCATTCTGATATTTTGGGTAGGTTCCACATTCATGACTTAAGCAGTGGTCGTGTCGCCTCTTTTCTTCTATTTCTATACAAACTTATTACTATCTTGTCGATTGTCTCGAACTCCCACCACTTTCTACTTACTCACTTCTCGCACGCGTGTGCTGGAGTCGTGTCCTATTTTCTTTCTATGCTCTACGTAAAATTGATATCTTTTATACATCTATAGCCAAAATAAAATCACTCTGGAGTGATTTCCGTTCCTTAACATTACCACTTTTAAGTTTACATAAACCATAAACGATTTCTTAAATTTTTATTAACCGAAAGTTTCTCAATTGTCGAGTTTGGAAATAATTTTTAATTTAAGTTTAAAATTATCCTTAATCAAAGACTCAAAAACTGCCGCTTAGACCAAAAAAAAATTCCTTCATATTATCTGAAGCTGTAAAGGAAAATCACTTTCATCGGGTAGTATCTTTTTACGCTACACTTTAGTTATTGAAAAATCATTTAACAAGAGTGTTGCTAATTGACTGTCTCTGTAAAATTCTGTAAATCCTGTTGGTCTTTGTGAAATTCCAATTTCTTCTTCGCGTTCGTCGAGCAGTGTCGTGTACTAAAAATTCTTCATGTGTAACTGAATTGCTTAACACGGGATCTTAGGCATCTTTTTCATTTTTATTCTTTCACTTTCTCCTTGCCTGGGTTAGGTTAACGAAATAGTATCTTACCTTAATTTTTTTTGCTTCTGCACGATCTTTTCTTTTTGTAACATGTTTGTTTCTCTTAACGGTAAGTTTTCCTTTTTCTTGATTTCTTTTTCCATAAGCTGTCAAGTTTTGTAGTGTATAATCATTGTACTAAACTTATAAGAATTACGTTTTCAATTGTTGTTTGAACAAGATCAGCGCAACTTATTTTTTATTTTATTCCTATCAGAAAATCTTCACTTTTTAAGTAAAATGGGTGTCTTACGACATCTCGTGTATAACAGGGACTCGTGTGAATAGTATAAACTAAGAAAAATGCCAACAGTTAACTGTAACGACATGTGAGTGTTAAAGTGCATAGCGCTATCTAAGCGATAACTTTAATGCTTAAAACACACGTGTGTCGAAAAAGCCAAGTATTTCTTGTAAAGAAGCACACACGCAACGAAGAACACCTGATGCAGCATTTCGCTTTTATTATGAGCTTATCAGAAGTGTATACTTAAGTGCGGTATACAACTGTACATCTTTTTAGTTTTCTCAACGAGTAAGGTATGAAGGGCAAGAAGGGTTGTCATTAAGTTTGTGTTATTATCGAAAATTAATTTTAAACAAAATTTGTAGTTGTTTCGAAGCACCGCCCTATAGATACTGTCGGTGAGGGGTCGTGAGCAATGCAATAATAGAAAACGAAGAGGCGTCACCATGCAGTTGTAGTTATCATTCCTAAGATACAAAGAAACATATAAACTAACGATATGGAACTTGTGTCACCGACCAAAATACATAACACATAAATTTATAACAAGTAGCAATAAGACAATTAGCAAATAAATTACACAAAATTATCTGACAGCACTATATTGCAGTTTTCTTCAATACGCCCGACGCCGAATATACAATTCACGTTTCGATAGTACGTACCCTAATTATTTTAATACAAATTTAATTCTAAAGTTGCGTTGACTTCCCTAATTATACCTACTAAACCGTGAACCGAAATATTGGCGCAAGCATAAGTGAAACTGTTTTGTTCGAGAGGTCTCGCGATTACAAAGTTTATCACAAGAGGAGCTAAATATCAATTAGTATCAAATTACACTGATCGGTTTCTAAAACACATTAAGGAAGTTTTAAAACTATATGCATAAAACATAAACTAAATCTATGGTACTTAGCTGTCACATTGTTTTATTTGATGTACGGGAACGACAGGTGCTTCAGATAAATTTTCAATTGATACAAATACAGGAAGAACGAAAGTACAGCGGTTTTTTATAGAGAAATTACCACAACTCTTGCTTTGCGTAACGGGTTATAATAGGTTACACCAACAGTACAAGTAAAGAATGGAACGCCGCTCATAAACTAGTTTTGCCTCCAGTTATTCATAGATTGGTCCCTCTGGTAGAAACCCTAAAAAGGACACCAAAATGGGGTTTGCATAGATAAGGAAAATTTGTTTCAATTACGGCATTCGCAGTGTGCATAATGCACATGTAATTATTAAATGAAGGAACTCGGCAACCCACAAGTAATTAAATAGTTTGAGAGTTTTATTTAATAAAAGAAAGTAGTTTAATAATAAGAACCACGTGTACGACCGTCAAGGCCAAATAATGTGAAAATGAAAATAATTAATTATACGCAAAAATGAAGTCAATTTCTACGCCATTTATTGAAATAAAGCGGACGTTCTAAAGAATGAATTCTTTGTAATCTATCTGTCAAATTCCAAAACCAACGTTTGGTTGTCTAACCACCAGGCATAAAATAACAAGTAAACGAGCCGTGAGCCTATAGTGTCTAACTAACCACTGACGAAACTAACAAATTTTGAATTTTAAAAAGACGTAAGTAATTGTAATCGCCTGAACTATTTGTGAAAATTATGTCGGTCTTGAAATTAAGTTTTGATAGATTCACATTTAGTTTTCTTAATTTATAATAATTAACTAAATACAATAAAAAAAAATTTAAGTTTTAGAATAAGTAGTTCTTCGGATGTTTCTTCACCAGCAGTATTTGTGACCTAAAAGATCATCAAACAAATGATTGACCTCTTGACCTGTCTCAGTCAAGTATGACGTCAAACCAAATTACGCCAAGAAGGTGAACAAAAAACCATACGTAAATTAATAATTTAAATTTTAATGCATTAATTAAACAAAAACTTAAGAAAACATCAATCACAGATCTTTGAGATGAGGCGATAAATTAGAATCTGAAGGTGAAAAAACCTCACGATGAATTAGAAGCCCGTACGTGAATGATAAACCGGACGGTGAATCTAAAATTGTATAACAGAAACAAAAACAAAACAACTGGTAAACACGTCCCACAAATGCCGTAAAATTGACGTTTTCTAAAATATTGGCCTACATAGTACAGTATAGATTTAGAAGTATGTAGTAATTTAACGCAATATGTCGAATTGCTGCCAACCGAATAAAACAGTAGCCAGTGATAATTGCAGAATTACGAACGGAACCTACATACACGTATTTCGCTTTTTTTGAGGGCAAATTTATTACAAAAATTATTAGGAATAATAGAATTTCAACGTATTGTTGGCTGCTTTATAAGCAAGTGACAGAGGTGTCGCCACTATGGTTGCAGGAATTCGATATATTGCTCTTACTTTACATTGTAAAAGGGTTTTTAGCCAACCTCTAACATTACAGATTTCTACAAATTATTTTAATTTGATGAATATTAGTACATGGCTACTGTCCATGAGGTGGCGACACCGCCATCATTTGTTTATAATTTAATTTCATTTACATACCAGATTAGAGCCGCCATCTGTAGAAAAAGTGTTACAATTAAGCGGTACTCTTCAATTCCAACAAACAAATTTGTTCGAAAATCGCATAATTCCATCAAAGTAGTTTAAAGAAAAATCTAGTTACATGCTGAAAACGCGACAAGGATTTAATAAATTTGGTTTGACTTGATTTGAGAGCAAACTAAAAATTAGTTTTAAAAAAAGTATGACCTTTTCAGTCTGCCAAAACACGTTACGCAATTAAATCCTCAAATTGACGCGCACAATTGCTTTTTCGGCTAAGCAGTCGTAAGCAATAAGTTTTAAAGAGTTTTCTCTCATCTACTTGTTTTTCGAGATGCTTCTAAGTTTTTGTTAAGCGCCACCCTTTTCTCAAGTGATACTGTATTTTTTTTTTGACTTAATTGAACTGAAAACGTTCGGATTGACGAATTCCAAACGTAATTCCCAATGCAATAAAATTTTAAAACACCTGTTTATCTGATTGACGGAGGATTAGTGTTGTTTTGCACAAACGTTTAGAATCGTGACAATCTTTAGTACGGTACTGTCTATGATTTACAAAATTCTGAATAGTTTCGTCCCTTCTTAATTTTTTATTTCCTCAACAACTAATCAAAAATTAATATCATTAAACAAAGAAAAACGCAATTTAACAAAAACTGCCACCGGAAAGTGTGGGTCTTATCTTTTAAACAAGTTGGGAAAAAAGCATTTCTAATGTAGTAAGCACGTAACACTGCGTTAATATCCCTACTGCTTTATTTAAATCTGATTACTTTCAGCACAAGACTAATAACCAATAATTAAGTTTAAGCTATGCACTTATATATTAATTACACGTTTTAATAATCGGTACCCACTAAATGGTTAAACTAAATAGAATGGTGTTGGGATTAGAATACATGTCATTATTTATTAACTTATCCCTCTTTTTGTAGATAATTAAACTTTCAATAGTCTGATTTTTGTTTAACTAATTGATAATAATAATAATAATAATAAAGGCAATAGCTTACTATTCAGTCACCCAAAGTGTCAGTGTCTGCTCTTCCATAGCAACTTTGTAACGGTTGTAGTTCACAAATAATAATAAAAGAAAGTCACTGCTCTTCAACCTAGATTCAACCTAGAGAGAAGAACAATATTATTTGGCTCGAAATAGCGCACTAAATTCATGGAAGATCCCGTATTTGTAATAGTTAACACAGCAGTGTCCGGCTTAGTCGGTGAGTTGGGGAAGTCCTTGAGGAACTGAAACAAAATAGACTGCTGCCTAACAAGGCGCCACCTGCTGGGTAATAAAA
The DNA here is from genome assembly GCA_030710515.1 of Abscondita cerata. Taxonomy (NCBI): domain Eukaryota; kingdom Metazoa; phylum Arthropoda; class Insecta; order Coleoptera; family Lampyridae; genus Abscondita; species Abscondita cerata. The sequence continues at coordinate 165,050 of JALBCR010003163.1, forward strand.
AGAAATAAAACCGATCAACAGGAATTCAATAGGGTTTACTTAAGGTCTAATACACTAAAACGAACACAAATCAGAGAGACAAATAAACAATTAAGTATAGCAAATAAAACTTAAATACGAGGAGAATATGTGAAAAGTAAGAGATTCTGTCGCATAAGACTTACGAGCGTTAGCAACAACAAATTAATTAAAGCTTGCAATCAATATGTCGAAATTTAGTTATGCTTTTGTTTGTTACACTCCAAATTAAAGTTAGCGTTCTAATTGAGGATTGGTTACTAAGGAGACTCGACGTACACATGTCACTTACACATGGTGACTTAAAACCAAACTTAAACTCGGACTAGCACGGTAAGTAGCTCCCGCCAACCCAAAAGGCTTTTTGTTTTAGCTTCACCCACTTTATCTAAAGCGCACAAGCATTTATGGAGCTAGTTAAAAACAAAACCGAGCGTCGGTGGTCGAGTCTACCCCGAATAAAAATTTACTTATATGCTAGGGATTCATACCGTTTAATGTCACATGTACGTGAGCTTCATACGCATGAATAGTGAATAGGTATTTTAAACAATAAACTTAGCTGTGTTCTGAGGGATGCAGTTCCAATAAAGAAGGTTCTTGCTAACGACAGTAGTTGACAGCTTTAGAAGATCAGTAGCCACATGATTTCTCTTAGGAGAACTAAACGACGAAGCACGGAAGGCAGATATGCTCCCTCAGCGGGTTGAGTTTATCGGCCGTTGGCAGTTTCAGTGTAAGCGAAACCGTAGTAGTCGTCACGTTTTATAGAGAAGGATTCTTAACTAACCATTCCAGCACCCCCAGGAATTATCCAGATTGTAATACACGAGTAGAATATGAGGTCAAGACACGTGCTAAAGCATACGTCGTAATTAGAAATAAAAGAAAACAAAGTGTACTTACGGTAAATGCGGTCGGACTTAAATTTAAACACTAATTCGACTTATTATTGAAACACACATCAACAATTTGTGTAAAATTTTAGCTTCGAAATGCACGTCAAACACCCATGTATAAGAAGGAAGTAGACAATGTCCGCTCATCCTCTCGATAAATGTTGTGAATTAACGGATCCACCAATGGGAAATGCGGTAGTGTGCGCGGCAAATTTAACTTTCGTTGCAACGTGCAACTCACGACAAATGTTATTAAAAAGGCTTGCGACATACCATCGAGTTCGAGAAATTTGAACCGTAACAACCTCAATAAGAAAAAATAAATATCATTCATAAGCTTATTATAAAAACTATTATAACGAAAATAAGTTATGCAAAAGAAACAACTAAATTGAAAGTGCGAAATTATATACGTTTTTCATTTAATAGCGCATTCTTTGCTTGTTTCTTGAATGTACTTGGTGTCAATGATAATTTCCAATTAGAAACTTTATTTCATTAATCACTTACTAGGTATTGAAGTGACTTTTTAAAAAGTGAAGTTTTAAATGGTGGCACAGAAATTAATCCTTTGTGTCTTAGATTTAAGTGATGAACATCAGTACGATATCTGATCTTTTCATAAAGATATGGCGGTGTACGTGAAAACAGAATTTTTTGGTAAAAACAAAGACTGTGGAAGTGTCGTCTGCGTTCCATATTTAACCAATGTATCTTAGCTAATTTATGAGAAATTTGGTTATACTTTCTAATTCCAAATATTAGTCTCAAGCAAGCATTTTGAACTCTTTGTATCCGCAGTGAGTTAGTTTTACCATTGATTATAGAAGGTTGTGGTTTTACTTATAAGTTTGTTGTAAATAACATCGCAAAAGTTGAAATAAGAAAGTACTAAACTTTCACATAATATTTTTATAACTTCATATTTAAAAAATCAAAATTACATACAAAATTTTTAAATTAAAAAAGTTTTTGGTATTAGATAATTAATATAATATTAAGGCGCAGTTGATAATAAGTAATTCTAGGTTATTAGTTCTAATAGTAATTCTGCCAATGCATTAAACAGATCTTCATTTAGTAGTGGCACAGCTGAATGTACATCGCAAACGGTAAATGACTTATATATTTGAGTATCGTCGGCATTTATATTGCAGTGGAAAAGTTATTTTTTGAATAAATAAACAAAAATTATGATTAAACAAGAAATAAACGAATAACAATTTAGATTGAGAGTTTACATTTAAATAAGAAAAAAAATTAAATTTAATTTGTAGTTAAAAGTTTTTTAGAATGCCAATCTATATTTTATAAACCATAATTAATTAATATTAAGCGAAGAATTTGATTTGTGCATAAAAAATTAATTTCTGTTTAATTAAAGAAACAGAAATAATAAGTTAGTTTTGTGTAGCGATAATATGATGAACATAACGAAACAATTTGTGTGCTGCAAGGTTAAACAGTTAGACAAGACAATCTTCATGTGGAAGTAGAAGTGAGAAAAAACATTTAAAAAACCTAACGTTTGAAGTGAGGAAAGTGAAATAAGGGTAATTCAAGTCCCAACTCCAAGAAAGGGATTCGTACTTCGAGAATCAAAGAATCAACACGCATTGAGTTTGAAATCCAACGCAAAACCGTTAACGATTAAAATGCGATAAAATTTTCTTTGACAATAAGAACGATTAGTAGACAACGAAGATTAACACGCAGGTGTTGAATTTCTCATCGATACAAGGTCGGTTATAAGAACCTATTTTTTTGTTATTTTAAATTAAACTCTTTATGCATGCGTCGTATGACAAATAAAATCCTATTGTAAAAGCTTTTGCGTAAAATTAATTAAACTCTATGTGTATAACTAATTCTTTTATTTGGAAACCGACTCACAGACCCGAGATTATAGATTAAATAAACCTGAGATTATAAATTAAATAAAAATAAGATGTCTTAAAGCTAATTTATATGCGACGTTGGTAATCCACCAAAATATGATAATTAGAATGTTTTAAAATAAATGGCAATTCCGACGTGTACACTGAGAAAAACAATGGTCCCAAAATAGAACCTTGCGGTACTTCTTCCGTTACCTCTAGCACATTTGATTTATTTCTACCAATGATTACTTGTTATGATCTATTGCTCAAAAAATTTTGTATCTTATTATAGCAATAAATATTTTATGGTATTGAATGCTTTGGAATAGTCAAGAAGTATCAATAAAATTAATTTATTATTATCTGTTAAAAATAATATATCATCAATAACATTTGTTAATGCACTTACACAACTAATACCCAATCAAAATCCAGACTAAAAATTTGGTAGAATATTATTCTTAAGTATACTTATAGGCCTCAAATCTTCAAACTCTGTAGCATTTGTTTTTTTTTTTTGGAATGGGAATTATTAAAGCACCCCTCCACTTTTTTGAAAATCTAAAATGTTCAATGCAACTATTAATTATATGGGTTCAAAAGGGTAATATGAAAGGGCAGCACAATTTAATAAATTCAATATATAAACAGTCAGTACCACATGATTTTCATTTGATTGAGTTAATTGTTGTTAAAATTGTAAACTCTGAGACGTACGTGAAATTAAATGTTGTTGTAATGTTAGAATTTGTTTTATTTGAGTAATAATCTATAGCAATAGGAGGATTACTGTTATTGAACTGAGACAGTATAGTAAAATATTTGTTTACTTTATTGACATTCATCAGATTATGACGAATATTGAAATTTCCGTCACTACTAATTATATTCATTTCTTTCAAGTTGTACGAGGTATGGTTTATGCCTTTATCTTTAAAGATATGAATATAAGCTCTTTTTTCAACTTTAATAGAAAACTTTGTAAGATTTTGTAACGACTTATAATAATATTGTCAGCGTTCAGGTGTTTTTTAATCTTTTTAAATTTATGAAAAGCTTTGTTCCTCAGTTTCCTCATGAGTGTAACGTTGTCCATTAACCATGGTGCATATGATTTCAAAAATGATCGCGAACAGAGAAAACTTAGCATTTCTGAAAGTGTTTCTACTTTTTCATCTATATCTTTGATGCGATAAATTGTTACGGGTTTATTTGCAAAAGTAAAACGTATGTCGAGAGTCTTCTTAAAAACGTGTGTCGTGTGTAGCACTTTATGACGAAAGTCGAATTTGCCGCGCATATTGCTAATTTTCCATTGGTGGAAGTAAAAATTAACATAAATATCGAAGACGATGAGCGGAGATTTTCTACTTCCTTCTACCTTGGGTGTTTGGCGTGCCTCGTTAAGTTAAAAATTTTACACATGAATTATTAATGTGTGCTTCAATAATTCCAAGTTAAATTGGAGTTTAAATTTAAATTCGGTCGCATTCATCGTAAGTACTTTCTTTTCCTATCTTTGGTCTCGTGGTTGTGTTAGTCCTAATTACAACGTATGCTTTAGCACGTGCGTTGACCTCATATTCTCATTGTGTATTACAACTGGATAACTCCTGAGGGTGCTGGAATGTCTATTTAAGAACCCTTCGCTACATAACTTAACGACTACAACGGTTTCGCATTCAATTAAGCTGCCACCAGCCGGTAAACTCCAAGGGTTGCAGGGTCGGTCATGCTGCATAATTGCTACTTTGAGGGAACATATTTGCCATCCGTTCTTCACTAGAAACCGCTCCTAAGAGAAATCCTGGGGCTACCTACCTTCTGGAGCTGTCAAATACTGTAGCTAGCAAGAACTTTCTTTCTCGGAGCTGCATACTACAGAATACAACTAAGTTTTATTGTTTAAGTAACCTATTCACTATTAATGCGTATGAAGCTCACGTACATGTGACACTGAACGGTTTGAATCTCTAGCATTTAAGTAAATTTTTATTTGGGGTAGACTCCACCACTGACGTTCGGTTTTGTTTTTTTAACTAGCTCCATAAGTGCTTGGGCGCTTTACATAGAGTGGTTGAAGCTAAATCAAAAGGCATTTTGAGTTGGCGGGAGCTACTTACTTTGTTATTTTGAGTTTAAGTTAGTTTTAAGTCACCGTGTGTAAGTGACGTGTGTACGTCAAGCTTTCTTAGTAAAAAATCCTCAATTAGGGTGTAACTAAAAAACTTAACTGAAATTCGACACATTAAATGCAATCTTTAATTATTGTTGTTGCTAACGCACGTAGTCATATACGACAGTCTCTCTTATTTCTGTCACATTTTCCTAGTACATTAAGTTTTATTTGCTATATTGAATTGTCTATTTGTTTCTCTGATTTGTGTTCGTTTTAGCGTATTAGACCTTTAGTAAAACCTATTGAACTCCTGTTGGTTAGTTTTATTTCTTTCTATTACCCAGCAGGTGGCGCCTTGTTAGGCAGCAGTCTATTTTTTACAGTTTCTCAAGAACTTCCCCAACTCATCGATTAAGCCGGACGCTGCTGTGCTAACTACTACAAATACTGGATCCTCTACAAATTTAGTGTGCTGCATCGAGCCAAATTGTCTTATTTTTCTCTCTAGGTTGTACCGCTAGAGCTGTCGTTTCCTTTTATTATTATTTGTGAACTACAACCGTTACAAATTTAAATAAAAATGAGTATTTTCTTAGTCGTGAAAAAATAAATTACAATTAAAATTTTTGAAATTACGAAAAGTTTGGATCGCAGTTGTGATGTTTAATTTTAGTAATGTTTTACAGTGTATTAACATGTGATTTGATAAATGGTGCATGTTTATGACATCTGAAGATTTAATAGCAGTATCATCGTTTGTTATAATGTAATCAAGTAGAGTGCTAACAAACAGAAAAACATCAAAAATTCTCGGTATCGGTTCGCTGATAATGATAGCTTAGCTATTGAAACACGTGTCCGAGTAAAGTTTTTTTGTGCAGTTTTTGGTGTTTTTCTGTTTGTTAAATAGACGGTGCAGTTTAGTGTTCCATTCCTTTGAAGTACTACTAGTTTCTGTTAAGCGAGTTGGTTTATTATTAATTTGTTTTAGATTAAATGAAGTTAATAGCATGTAAAGATTAATTATATTATAATCTGATCTATCAAGATAATTTATATTGAAGTCTCGTAAGCAGAACAAAAAATTTGAATCTAACTGTAGTTCAGAGATAACAATTTCAAATGCAGAACGGTAGACGATTCCACATATTATGCGATATTTGTTTATAGTTATGGAAACCCATAATTGTTCTATATGGTCACCAATTTCTAAATAAAAAGTAGTGTAGACTAAATTATCTTTAGTATATGAGGCAACTCCACCCCCACGACTTTGTCTATCAAAACGTACTATGTTAAAATTATTTATATAAATAGTTTTGTTATTGATTTCTTTATTTAACCAGGTTTCTGAGACACCAAAGACATGGCACTTACCCTTTAAAACAGTTGCTCTTATGTCATGAATTTTGTTCAGAATTGATCTTACACTTAAATGAGTCTAACTAAATGGTTTGTTAAGTTTTGTGAATTGTATACCGCCTACGTTCTTGTTGGAATTGTCTGTAACATATTGCACTGGAAAAGTTTATTTTAAATTAAAAAAAATAAAAAGTTTAGAAACGAAAATTTATTAATAAAAAATGTATAGTAAGTGTTAATTCAAATCAATCATTGATAACATAATAAAATTAAGATACGAATTTCTAGTACTAATCTAATTTTAATTAAGAAGAAGAATTATTGAAATTTTGTAGACAAAACCGTTTAATTTAATTTAATTAAGTATGTAGTAAATAGAATTTGTTTGTTAGTTGTAAGAGTTAAAATAAAATTATCTGCAGTCTAAATAAAAAAACTGGTTATGTGAAACGTGCGGTTGAATTGGACAAAATATTACGTATTAGGTATAATATTACCGACATTCAGGCACCACGAAGTAAAATAACAGCGATACCTAGAAAACAAACTCAGTGATTTTGTGTGTGAACATTTTTTAAGGACAAAATGAAAATGGAACCGCCAAGACCTAAGAATAAAAAGCGCAAGATTTTGAAGTTAAAATGTTGAACTGTTAAGACGTTGAAGATAAATTATATAGATAAATTTATAAGATTTATTTTAAAAAAAATTTAGAGCCTCATGCTAAATAAAAATTTGTTTATTAAAAGCACATTAACAATCCATTGCAATATGTAGCCATAACTAAAAATATAATTACTATTATCTATTCTAAGCTATTACAATTTTCGGGTTTGTTGTACCTAAAATGAAAATGTGCTCTTTGAATCTAGTGACAACTGCTCTTCTTGTTTGTCCAAAATAGCGAAATTACAATCATTACAATTAATTTTATATATACTGCTATGAGTGAAATAAGCATTAACCCAGCTAAATCAATTTTTTCTAATTTTTTATCTTAGATTTAAAAATCTAAACCGGTGGCTGTTGATAAAGCTACACCCATGCCATTTAGCTATCCTAAAAGAGAAATTATGCATAATTACGTCAAAAATTGTAATACTTACTCTTGTCAAAAATACCTCTGCTGTTAAAAAAGGTGCTTATGTAGAACTACTGTAAGTTAGAGAGGTAATTTTAAAAACACTTCAAACGTATAAAGTGAGTCAACTAACCTCTAAAATTAATTTAACAAAACCAAGAATTACGTGTTTTAGAGGGATATTGTACCAAAGGAGTCTATCGCCGTACCTAAAATTTTGATTAGACATTGCGCCGAAATGGAATCAACAAAAATCATGTTTACATTTGCAAAAATTCAAGAAATTAGAAATTGAAAAACAACGATAGAAAATTGGACCCAAGTGTTTTATACAGGGTGGTCCGAATTGATCGTAGAAAACTTAAAGGGAGCTAGCGACCCCTAAAGGTGCTCCCCAAAAACCAGTTTTTTATTTTTAATTTCTAAACGAAAAAAGTTATTCAAATGAAATTTAATAGATATGTTCAGCATTTCAAAGTGGTTGTTTGGAAATTTTTTCAATTTTTGAGAAAAAATGGACAGATACGGGGGCCGTTCAAAAAGTTTAACAAGTTTAAATTTTATTAAGCTGTAACTTTAAGATATTCTGATGCAGCTCAAATTATAGCCCGTACTTTTTTCTTAGAAAAGCTTCTTTTGACGATTCTTTTTATTTTGCGTAGTTTTTGAGATATCGTCATTTTTATAAACTAATACATAATAAAAAAAATTGTGTTAGAAACCAAATTTTATTAATTGAAGATAGCCATGAACTAATATTACATTTGTTTATTATTGTTTACTCTTTGTTATTACAACTTTAAATAAAAGTTAAAAACTTCAAAAAAGATCTAAGTAAGATAAAGATAACCAACAGAAAAACACCAAAAACTGCACCAAAAACTTGACTCGGACACGTGTTTCAACAGCTAAGCTGTTATCATCAGCGATACCGATAAGATAAAGATGTAAGAAGAGAAAATGTAAGTAAGAAAAATGCCCGGAGTAACATTTTCAAATGGGGAATACGCAAATATTCATTTTGTGTATGGACACTGCAACGGAAACGCAGAAGAAGCATGTTACAGTGTTAAAAAATAAGAAAGATTTTGCGAGTACTCCACAAGGATTAAAGAAGACCGTACCATCTGCAACCGGTTCAAGATTTACTTTCAGAAGATGGCCCCAAACGTGTTAATTTTTGTCGATGGATGTTAAATTCAATAGATGGAAACCATTTATTTTCAAGAAAAATTATTTGGACTGATGAGTCGTCGTTTACACGGAGAGGGAAAGTAAATTTTCACAATTTACATGTGTGGGCTCACCAAAATCCCTATGAAATTAGGCCGCATTCCTTTCAAACTGAATTTAGTGTTATTATTTGGCTAGGAGTTCTTGGTGATAATTTCTTACCACCTCGACTAAATTCAGAGCGTTTCTTAGCCTTCTTGGAAGAAGATTTTCCCCATTACTTTGAGGACGTTCCTCTAAATGATAGAGTCCAGTCCTGGCTTCAAATGGATAACACGCCCCCACACTATGGCAGAAGAGTTTGGGAGTGTTGTGACTTCCTCGAAGGTGGATTGGGCGTATGCCTAGGGAGCCAGATCAGAGATACATTCCTAACCAAGCACCAATTATCTTGCCGCCCCGCTCTTCGGATTTAAATGTCTTGGTTTATTTTGTTTGGGGTACTGTTGTGGGTTTGGTTTATCAAAAACCAATTAATACAAGAGATGAGCTAGTGCATTTAATTGAAGACGTATGTGAAACATTGCGTAATAATAGGCACCAAATATCAGCTGCCGTAAACTCTGTAGCATTGATGCCAATGGCATGCACTTTGAACAGGCGTTGTAATAATTCAAAATTGAAAAAATTCCCAAATGACCACTTCGAAATGCTGAACATGTCTACCAAATTTCATTTGAATAACTTTTTTTCGTTTAGGAATTAAAAATAAAAAACTGGTTTTTGAGGAGCACTTCTAGAGGTCGCTAGCTCTGCTAGGGGGCACTTTTTGACCGTAGTTTATATGACACTTCGGGCTTTATTTTTGATGTACTTTTCACCCTTTAAGTTTCCTATAATCAATTTGAACCACCTTGTAGATGAAAAAATAAGGAATTGTTTGATACTAATACTAAGTCATTTAGTATTAGTTTTGAAAAATTAGTTCAAATAACGATTAATAGGGGCGCCAGTAAAGGTTTAAAAGGCAAAAACACTTCATAATTTTGGCTTGCCATTGTGAGGCTTGACCATTAGTTCCAACAAAATTATTAAAATCATTCCAATACCTGATTTTTGGTTGTCGCTTATGTTATCTTTGTGTAATTACAATTATTTGAAAATATTTTTACTTTTAAGTCCTCTAGTTAACACAGGGTCGTATGAAATACCTAAATATTTTTGTATTTCAATGTTGGTATTTAAGAGAGTGCCCAAAAAATCTAGTGTCTGAATAAATAATAAACTTAGTACAAATTTTAATAGCTTAGAATTAGTTAAGCAAGGAGTAGACCATAGGAAATTAAATACAATAGAAAGTTTAATTACCCACAAAAACAGAGATAAGTTAATAAATAATGACATAGGTCCTAATCACAACACCATTCTATTTAATTTAACCGACAATGCGTAATGAGTATTCAACCATGAATTAATATATAAGTACATAGTTTAAACTTAATTATTTGTATATATAAAATAATAACTTCTGCAATTACAAATACTTTCAAATATTAATTATTTGTTATTAGTCTTTTGCTGAAGATGAGAGCATAGCTTTTAAAATGCGTGTATTTAAATTTAAATGAAACAGTTGTAGTAGAAAAATATACTAAAGAACTTTTACAAAATTAATATAATTTCTCCAAAAATAACTAATTAAGGGAATCACTTCTACAAATTTTGTTTATGAAAATGAAAGGAACAAATTTGAAATGTAGACAACCAGCAAAGCCATGACTTTATCTATACCTAAATGCGTATTGCAGTATACATTATATTTATTGTTATTATATTTTTCTCCACATTTTATAAATAACAAGGGGAGTTATGCGACGGTTTGAAAACCAAAAATGTTAATACTCCTATTTTTTACTTTTTTCGACTAATTAGAGTTAGTACGTTAAAATGAAACAAAAAGAAAATCCGGCCTCCCGGGTTCCGTATGTAAACTGGTTCAATTTTTATGAAACTTTGCACATCGATTTTCCATAGATCTGATTACATTTTGGGTATAATCTATCCAGCCAAAGAGGACGTTAACCTACATAAATTTTTTAAATATTAATTTTAGACATTTTTGCTTCAAATAAAAGTTGTTGGTGATTTCCTTATGCACTCACGCGACACAAATTGTTTTAACAATAAATCCACCAATATCAATTATACAAAAAAAGTTGTTAGAAATATTATTTTCTATAACTTTTGTTTAAACTGTTTATTTTCGGGCACGCGATACGTACGTAGGTAACATTTGTATAACGGCTTACTACTTAGATACATTTAACTATTGTGAACCGATACTGAAACGTTTAATTCAATTTTACATATTGCTTCGCGTCGCACATTTTCTTCATAAATGTGGATTTTTTCCCTACAACGTATCTGATTTTTACTCCACATCTTATAAATAAGATGTCAAGAAAACCGTCGTTGAGATTTTTATAAAACTTTGCACATGGGTTTTAAATATAATAGTGCAGATTTAGTTAAATTTTGGGCACAATCAAGCCAACCAAAATAGCCGTTAACTTGCATAAATTTTCGAAAAATTTAGAATATTTACAAAATGTTTACTCTACGCATTTTTTTATGTTTTCTTTACAACGAATCCATACTTTCCATACGTTTTTTGAGGTTTATTACTGTCGGGGCGATGTGGAGTTCTTCGGTAAACACTTGTTTTAAATTTCAACACAGTCCAGATTGATAAAATGTGCCTAATATATTTCCTAAATTACAATTATTCTCAAACACCGTTTTAGATTTTTGTTGAAAATACTTGTAAATCAAAAACGTTATCCGAGATTGCCAACGTTTCGCCACCTATCATAAGGGGTTTCATCAAGACGAGAAACAAAATTAATATAATTTCACTAAAAAATAACTAATTAAGGGAATCACTTCTACAAATTTTGTTTATGAAAATGAAAAGAACAAATTTGAAATCGTAGACAACTTTGCTTGAGTTTGTGTAGTGGCCGACTTGTTTCATTCCTTTGGATTTTTACGTTTGGGGTCACATAAAGTCAATGGTTATCTCAACGAGCAAAGCCATGACTTTATCTATACCTAACTGCATATTGCAGTATACATTATATTTATTGTTATTATATTTTTTCTCCACATTTTATAAATAACAAGGGGAGTTATGCGACGGTTTCCAAACAAAAAATGTTAATACTCCTATTTTTTACTTTTTTCGACTAATTAGAGTTAGTACGTTATAATGAAGCAAAAAGAAAATCCGACCTCCCGGGTTCCGTATGTAAACTAGTTCAATTTTTATGAAACTTTGCATATCGATTTTTCGTAGATCTGATTACATTTTGGGTGTAATCTATCCAGCCAAAGAGGACGTTAACCTACATAATTTTTTTAAATATTAATTTTAGACATTTTTGCTTCAAATAAAAGTTGTTTTTGATTTCCTTATGCACTCACGAGACACAAATTGTTTTAACAATAACTCCACCAATATCAATTATACAAAAAAAGTTGTTAGAAATATTATTTTCTATAACTTTTGTTTAAACTGTTTATTTTCGGGCGCGCGATACGTACGTAGGTAACATTTGTATAACGGCTTACTACTTAGATACATTTAACTATTGTGAACCGATACTGAAACGTTTAATTCAATTTTACATATTGCTTCGCGTCGCACATTTTCTTCATAAATGTGGATTTTTCCCTACAACGTATCTGATTTTTACTCCACATCTTATAAATAAGATGTCAAGAAAACCGTCGTTTAGAATTTTATAAAACTTTGCACATGGGTTTTAAATATAATAGTGCAGATTTAATTAAATTTTGGGCACAATCAAGCCAACCATAAAGGCCGTTAAACTACATAGATTTTTGAAAAATTTAGAATATTTACAAAATGTTTACTCTACGCATTTTTTTATGTTTTCTTTACAACGAATCCATACTTTCCATACGTTTTTTGAGGTTTATTACTGTCGGGGCGATGTGGAGTTCTTCGGTAAACGCTTGTTTTAAATTTCAACACAGTCCAGATTGATATAATGTGCCCAATATATTTCCTAAATTACAATTATTCTTAAACACCGATTTTAGATCTTTGTTGAAAATACTTTTAAATCAAAAACGTTTTCCGAGATTGCCAACGTTTCGCCACCATCATAAGGGTTTCATCAAAACGAGAAACAAAATTAATATAATTTCTCCGAAAAATAACTAATTAAGGGAATTACTTCTACAAATTTAGTTTATGAAAATGAAAAGAACAAATTTGAAATCGTAGACAACTTTGCTTGAGTTTGTATATTGGCCGACTTGCTCCATTCTTTTGAATTTTACATTTGGGTTACATAATGGTTACTTCAAGGAGCAAAGCCACGACTTAATCTATACCTAAATGCGTATTGGAGTATACATTATATTTATTGTAATTATATTTGTACTGCACATTTTATAAATAAGAGGGGGAGTTATGCGACAGTTTCCAAACCAAAAATGTTAACGCCCCTATTTTTTACTTTTCCGACGAATTAGAGTTAGTACGTTATAATGAAGCAAAAGAAAATCCGGCCTCCCGGGTTCCGTATGTAAACTAGTCTAATTTTTATGAAACTTTGCACTTCGGCCTTCCGTAGATCTGATTACATTTTGGATATAATCTATCCAGCCAAAAACGACGTTAACCTACATAAATTTTCAAATTTTTTAAATATTTATTTTAGACATCTTTACTTCAAATAAAAGTTGTTGGTGATTTCCTTATGCACTCACGTGACACAAATTGTTTTAACAATATCTCCATCAATATCAATTATACAAAAAAAGTTGAGGGAAAAAAGTTGTTGGAAATTCTATTTTCTATAGCTTTTGGTTAAACTGTTCATTTACGGGCGCCCGATGCGTACGTAGGTAACGTTTGTATAACAGCTTACTAGTTAGATACATTTAACTATTGTTAGCCGATACTGAAATGTTTAATTCGATTTTACATATTGCTTCGCGGTGCACATTTTCTTCATAAATGTGGATTTTTTCCCTACAACGTATCTGATTTTTACTCCACATCTTATAAATAAGATGTCAAGAAAACCGTCGTTGAGATTTTTATAAAACTTTGCACATGGGTTTTAAATATAATAGTGCAGATTTAGTTAAATTTTGGGCACAATCAAGCCAACCAAAATGGCCGTTAAACTACATAGATTTTCGAAAAATTTAGAATATTTACAAAATGTTTACCCTACGCATTTTTTTATGTTTTCTTTACAACGAATCCATACTTTCTATACGTTTTTGAGGTTTATTACTGTCGGGGCGATGTGGAATTCTTTGGTAAAGGCCTGTTTTACATTTCAACACAGTCCAGACAAGACGAGAAACAATATTAATATAATTTCTCCAAAAATAACTAATTAAAGGAATCACTTCTACAAATTTTGTTTATGAAAATGAAAAGAACAAATTTGAAATCGTAGACAACTTTGCTTGAGTTTGTGTAGTGGCCGACTTGCTCCATTCTTTGGACTTTTACATTTGGGGTCACATAAAGTCAATAATTATCTCAACGAGCAAAGCCATGACTTTATCTATACCTAAATGCGTATTGCAGTATACATTATATTTATTGTTATTATATTTTTTCTCCACATTTTATAAATAAGAAGGGAAGTTATGCGACGGTTTCCAAACCGAAAATGTTAATACTCCTATTTTTACTTTTTTCGACTAATTGGAGTTAGTACGTTATAATGAAGCAAAAAGAAAATCCGGCCTCCCGGGTTCCGTATGTAAACTAGTTCAATTTTTATGAAACTTTGCACATCGATTTTCCATAGATCTGATTACATTTGGGTATAATCTATCCAGCCAAAGAGGACGTTAACCTACATAAATTTTTAAATATTAATTTTAGACATTTTTGCTTCAAATAAAAGTTGTTGATGATTTCCTTATGCACTCACGCGACACAAATTTGTTTTAACAATAACTCCACCAATATCAATTATACAAAAAGTTGTTAAAAATATTATTTTCTATAACTTTTGTTTAAACTGTTTATTTTCGGGCGCGCAATACGTACGTAGGTAACATTTGTATAACGGCTTACTACTTAGATACACTTAACTATTGTGAGCCGATACTGAAATGTTTAATTTAATTTTACATATTGCTTCGCGTCGCACATTTTCTTCATAAATGTGGATTTTTTCCCTACAACGTATCTGATTTTTACTTCACATCTTATAAATAAGATGTCAAGAAAACCGCCGTTTAGATTTTTATAAAACTTTGCACATGGGTTTTAAATATAATAGTGCAGTTTTAATTGAATTTTGGGCACAATCAAGCCAATCAAAATGGCCGTTAACCTACATAGATTTTCGAAAAATTTAGAATATTTACAAAATGTTTACTCTACGCATTTTTTTATGTGTTCTTTACAACGAATCCATACGTTTTTTGAGGTTTATTACTGTCGGGGCAATGTGGAGTTCTTCGGTAAACGCTTGTTTTAAATTTCAACACAGTCCAGATTGATAAAATGTGCCCAATATATTTCCTAAATTACAATTATTTTTAAACACCGATTTTAGATCTTTGTTGAAAATACTAGTAAATCAAAAACGTTTTCCGAGATTGCCAACGTTTCGCCACTTATCATAAGGGGTATCATCAAGACGAGAAACAAAATTAATATAATTTCTCCAAAAAATAACTAATTAAGGGAATCGCTTCTACAAATTTTGTTTATGAAAATGAAAAAGAACAAATTTGAAATCGTAGACAACTTTGCTTGAGTTTGTGTAGTGGCCGACTTGCTCCATTCCTTTGGATTTTTACATTTGGGGTCACATAAAGTCAATGGTTACCTCAACGAGCAAATCCATGACTTTATCTATACCTAAATGCGTATTGCAGTATACATTATATTTATTGTTATTATATTTTTTCTCCACATTTTATAAATAAGAAGGGGAGTTATGCGACGGTTTCCAAACCAAAAATGTTAATACTCGTATTTTTTACTTTTTTCGACTAATTAGAGTTAGTACGTTATAATAAAGCAAAAAGAAAATCCAGCCTCCCGGACTCCGTATGTAAACTAGTTTAATTTTTATGAAATTTTTCACATTGATTTTCCATAGATCTGATTACGTTTTGGGTATAATATATCCAGCCAAAAGGAGGTTAACCTACATAAATTTTTTAAATATTTATTTTTGACATTTTGATTCAAATAAAAGTTGTTGGTGATTTCCTTATGCACTCACGCGACACAAATTGTTTTAACAATAACTCCACCAATATCAATTATACAAAAAAAGTTGTTACAAATATTATTTTCTATAACTTTTGTTTAAATTGTTTATTTTCGTGCTCGTGATACGTACGTAGGTAACATTTGTATAACGGCTTACTACTTAGATACATTTAACTATTGTGAACCGATACTGAAATGTTTAATTCAATTTTACATATTGCTTCGCGTCCCAAATTTTCTTCATAAATGTGGATTTTTCCCTACAACGTATTTGATTTTTACTCCACTTCTTATAAATAAGATGTCAAGAAAACCGTTGTTTAGATTTTCATAAAACTTTGCACATGGGTTTTAAATATAATAGTGCAGATTTAGTTAAATTTTGGGCACAATCAAATCAGCAAAAATGGCCGTTAACCTACATAGATTTTCAAAATCTTGGAATATTTACAAAAATACTTATTTTACAAATTTTTTTTATGTTTTCTTTACAACGTATCCATACTTTTCATACGTTCTTTAAGACTTATTACTGTCAGGGCGATGTGGGGTTTTGCGGTAAACGCTTGTTTTAAGTTTTCAACACACTCCAGATTGATACAATTTTCTAACGGTCATTATAATAATGTAAGATAACCATGAAAGTTTCGTTTACGTTAGAATGACGTACTTAAATGGGTGTTATTGACAATTTCATGCGTCTAAGAAAAGCTCATAAAGCAATTAGACCTTATACTGAATTCCTTTATTGAAAGTAATAACGTGCAACATTGATCAACGTTCAAATAGTCATGGAAGTTTATCAGTAAACATACAGACTATATTAAATTCATTATTATTATATCTATCCACTACCATACGGTAAATGTTTATGACGTACAAGATTTTTCGATGAAAATCTGAACAAGACGTTGATGATTTTATTCAAATTTATTATTACGAAAAAGTCAATGCGTAAATACTCGTTTTATCGATCGATGTTTGTAATATGCCATACGATTACGTTTTTTTTCAATACAATTGTAATTCTGTTATCTGTGGCAAAATGTTGTTTTCGTATGTAAATCGTAATAAAGTACGCTTATAAACAAATTTGTCGAATAATAAAATCTTCTGTGTGTCTTTAGAGGAACGCTTTCAGTAGTATTTTATGTAAATGAATTGGATATCGGTTTGTCTTTTCTGATACAATTAATCTATTTACTTTTGATCCGCTACGTTCGGAAACTGCTTGAAAGGAAAACAGATAAAATGTAAATTCTATAAGTGCTGCAATGAATATTTAATTAATCACGATTCTACGCCGAAATATAAACAAGAATTTACAATGTTTCCTGTAATCGCCAATACATCGAATTGGAAAAAAAGGTTCAAACAAAAGGACAGACAATAAAAAACAACCTCAAGAAATAAGATTTTGTTCGATAAGTGGAGGACCGAAACTAAAAATAAAATTTTACGACAAATAATCCGATCACATGAAAAATAATCATGTTCATTATCATAATACTAAATAAATGGCTCACAGTTAAGGAATTAGTTAAAATTTCCCTTGATGAAAAATAAAGTATTATTAGTGAAACAAGAATCATTATCAAAAAGAGAGAAATTTATAAACACCTAGGGAGGTAATAGTCACATCAAATAATTAAAAATTAACACCTTAATGATGGATAATGAAGTAAAACCTAATAATACAATAACAGAAAATACACCACAAAGAATAAGAGACGTAAAAAATTTGGCACTCAAATCTTTCACATCAGAAAACAAACATCACAGGTGGCGCCCGAGCAGGGACGAGTCAATTAAATCAGACAGCATGTCAGAAAAATTGTGATTTTTTTTCTATCTATCTATTTTGTTTGTTTGTGAGTTTTAGTTTAATAAATTTCGGTTTCGTGCAAATTTTTTTCCTAGTGTTAGGCAACCAATTCGAGCCAGAGATTCCGTGTAAATCGACCTTTCGTCTTGTGTATAATTTGTTATTTTATTACAATAGGTAGCGTAGATATCGACTTGCACGACATTTTTGGACTTTTCAGTTTCTCCAATTGGCTTCGAGGGTAGTACAAGTACTCCTCGTTACTGCAAGAAGGGCGATGAAATTTTTTATTACACAGGATGATGCAAATGTCTGACATCGGAGGATATCTTAGTTAAAAAAAAAGAAACAAATTTTAAAATTTGTCACATTTAATTCAGTTACTGAGTGCACATTTTAAAAATATTTTCGATTATATAGGGTGTTTCAAAGAGTCATTGCAGAATAAACTTACATTTTTTAAAATGGAACATACCATATTGTCTTTAAGGTTCGAAAAAATCTTATCAAGAGCTTTAAAAAAAAAATAGCATGTCAAGATATTGCACAGGGTATTTTAGAATATATAGCTAATTATCAGTAAAAATTACACATACTTTAACCAAGCAAACCAAGCAATATCTTAAGATTTTTAAATAGATTACCCTATTTGTCTTTTTGGATTGTTAGTACCTACAATTAATTAATTTGTAAACGATATAGTATATGTACTGTAGAGTATAGTATAATGGAAAGCAGAAACTGAAAAATATTGTGTTTTACGGTAAAAAATTACGGTATCTTAAATTTTTTTAGAAAATTTCTTGTACACTTTGGATTACAGTTATAGGGGGGCGACTATGTAATAGTACCCTGAAGATCATTCTTATATACAGAGTGGCGTGGACATCTAGCATTGAAAGATAACATCGTTGGGAAAAAAATATAACTTTCAAAATTTGTCACATTTAGTATAGTTATTGAGTAAACATTTAAAAAATAGTTGAGATTATACGGGGTGTTTCAAAAAGTCGTGGTAGCGTAAACTTACTTTTTTTTAATGGAACACACAGTATTTTCTTTAAGGTTCTAAGTGATCTCATCAAGATCTCTAAAACAATATAGCATATCAATGTGTTGTACAAGGTATTTTAGAAGATACAGTTAATTATTAGTAAAAACGATACCCACTTTAACGGTCTGTTATAAAGAAACTTGAAACAACTTAACATAAAAGTAATTAACATTGAACACAGTCGATGACATAAAAATAAGTAAATCTGCACTGTCATGTACTTCGTTTAAAAGAATAACTGCCTTTTTATTTTTAATATTTTGTTGTAATTGTTCATTTTATCTATAAAAAAATTGCACACAAAACGAATGTGACAAACTATGTCTAATTCGCCATCAAAAAGATGTTCTCAATTACGTCGCTCGGGTATAAATTCCCAGTCTTGTAACTTTTTTTTTAAAAGAATTGCTTCTTAATTTTTTAATTTGTTGTTTGTAATTGTTCATTCTATCTATAAAAAAAATTTGCAACCAAAACAAATGTGACAAACGATGTCAAATTTGCTATCAAGGAGATGTGCTCAATTACGTCGTTTGGGTATAAATTCTCAGTCTAGTGAATTTAAAACAAAAAATAAACATTCCATAAAAAAAAATTTGCAACCAAAACAAGTGTGACAAACGACGTTAAATTTGCTATCAAAAAGACGTTTGCAATTACGTCGCTCGGGTATAAATTCCCGTTCTTGTAACGTTTTTTAAAAATAAACTGTCTTATAGTTTTTTAATACGTAAGTTGTAATTGTTCATTCTGTTTATATAAAAATTGTACCCAAAACAAATGTGACAATCGATGCCAAATTCGCCATCTAGGAAATGTTCTCAATTACGTAGCTCGGGTATAAATTCCCAGTCTTGTGACTATTTTAAAAAAAATAAATGCTTTTTTATTTCTTAATATGTTGTTTGTAATTGTTCAGTCTATCTATACAAAAAATTTGCACCCAAAAAAATGTGACAAACAATGTCAAATTCGCTATTAAGGAGATGTTCTCAATTACGTCGCTCGGGAATAAAATCCCAGTCTTGTAACTTTTTTTAAAAAAAGGAATGTTTTTTAATTTTTTAATATGTTGTTTGTAATTGTTTATTTAATCTATAAAAAAAATTTGCACCCAAAAAAAATGTGACAAACGATGTCAAATTTGTCATCAAGGAGATATTCTCAATTACGTCGCTCGGGTGTAAATTCCCAGTCTTGTGATTTTTTTTAGAAAAATAACAGCTTTTTAGTTTTTTAATTGTTTGTTTGTAATTGTTTAATCTATCTATAAAAATTTGCACACGAAAGAAATGTGACAAACGATGTCAAATTCCCCTTAAAAATATGCTCGCGATTACTTCGTCCGGATATAATCTTGTGACTTTTTTTTAAATTACTGCTTCTTATTTTTTTAATATTTTGTTTGTAATTGTTCATTTTATCTATAAAAAATTTGGACTCAAAACAAATGTGACAAACGATGTCAAATTCCCCATCAAGGAGATGTTCTCAATTACGTCGCTTGGGTATAAATTCTCAGTCTAGTGACTTTAAAAAAAAAGGAATACTTCTTAATTTTTTAATATATTGTTTGTAATTGTTCATTCGATTCATAAAAAAAGTTTGTTCCCAAAACAAATGTGGCAAACAATGTTAAATTCGCTATCAAAGAGATGTTCGAAACTACGTCGCTCGGGGTTAAACAAATGTGACAAGCGATACTAAATTCTCCATAAAAGAAATGCATGCGTAAAGCTTCCCGGTCTTCTAACTTTGTTTAAAAAAATTAATGTCTTTATTTCTTAATATGTTTTTGTATTGTTCATTCTATCTATATAAAATTTGTACCAAAAATAAATGTGACAAGTAATGTCTAATTCGCCATCAAAGAGATGTTTCCAATTACGTCGCTCAGGTACAACATCCCAGTTTTTAATTTTTTTTTAAATAACCTTTTTATAATTTTTTTAATATGTAGTTTGTAATGGTTCAATCTATTTATATAAAAAATTGGCACCCAAAACAAATGTGACAAACGATGTCAAATTTACCATCAAGGAGATGTTCTCAATTACGTCGCTCGGATATAAATTCTCAGTTTAGTGACTTAAATAAAAAATTTTTGCTTCTCAATTTTATAATATATTGTTTGTAATTGTTCCTTCCATTTATAAAAAAAAATGCACTTAAAACAAATGTGACGAACGATTTCAATCTTGCTATCAAAAGAGATTCGCCATTAAAGAAATGCTCGCAATTACGGCGCTCGGGTATAACTTGCCAGTATTGTAACATTGTTTAAAAAAAATAACTGTGTTTTTAATTTTGTAATATATTGTATATAATTGTAGATTCTTTCTATGAAAATATTTGCACTCAAAACAAATCTGACAAACGATGTTAAGTTATTAAAAAAATCATTAAACTCTCTATTCATAATATTTAGTCCTTACAAAATGTATATTTTATGACGTTTCATTTTTTTCTGTAGTTAATATAAAAAGTGAAAATAAAAACTAAGGCAATTCTTATTGTCAACGTATATATTTAGTTTTTGACAAGAATTTATTACATAATTATAATTAAGATACCAAGTTATAGTTTAAAATTAAATGAAAACGTTTTTTTTAAATAAAGGTATTACTATATAAATAAATATAAGAAATCAATAATGGGTGTGACCTCCATTATTATTGATACATTCTTGGAGGCGTCTGCTCATTGACGCTATCAAGGTATCAATATAATTAATATTAATCGTTTCCCATGCGGTATCAATGGCTGCAATTAGTGCATTACGGTTTACTGGTATAAAATTTGGCCCTTGTTGTCTTCGGATAACAGCAAGTATTCGAGCCCAAACATTTTCGATAATGTTAAAATCTGGGCTTTTGCTGGCCAGGGTAACAGCTCCAAGTTATTTGCTTGTATCCAGTTGCGCACAACCTGCGAAGTATAGGGTCATCATATCCCGATAGTTAATTATCGAATGTTCCAAGAAAATATGTGTAAATAGTAAATGGAATCTACTAACGTAACGTTAAGTCGTTAATTATAGTTACATAACTCTCCTTTCATAAGATATAGTTCATATTAATATGCTTATTGTAAAGCTTCGTACACACCTGAACAACAAACCGAGGAACAAACAGAACAACGAACCGAACGGCAATCGGAACATTAATTTGGACGGTGCTACGTACGAATTTTAGAACAGATTCGCAAGTCCTGATTGTTCCACGAACGGTTTGCGGCGTTCCCGCAACTTGTCGGTTTTTTCTCCGACATCAAAGAAAATGCGCGCAATGCGTTTGCAGGTTTGGACGAATCTAAACAAAACGGCGAACAAACTTATGCGGGAGAATTAAATTATTTATTTTTGTCCTCCCTTTTGTGGGTTTGTTGTGTTTTAGGTAATATTATGGAGTTGACAGAAGAAAAATGTTTTAAATTAATCAGTGTTTAAGAATGCAAGAAAAAATGATGTCCCTATTAGCATCATTTGGGCGGGAAATTTCCAAAATAAAAAAAAGCGTTTACTCTTCTTTGTGCGTAAAAATTTGGTTGGCACTATCTTCTTGTTTTCCGCAATTTTCTCTTCTCAATAATAAATATATAAACTGAAAACTACTGAAAATAATTATGGGAACAGCACAAACGTTCCGTTTGTTGTTCGGATTGTGGAAATCATAAAAGATCGTTTGTCGTTCTGTTTGACTTTCGGTTCGTTGTTATGTTTGTTGCTCGGTTTGTTGTTCAGGTGTGTACGAAGCTTTACAACTTAAGCAACAATTTTTGGCGAATAAAGATTAGTTTGTGATGTAATATTAGAAACACAAATTTATATCATATCAAATTTATGACAACTTAAAACCAAGAACGTGTATGTTATTGCTAAGAAATTATTAAGGAAAAACGCAATTGCAGTGTAAATATTTATAATTAGATATTTTCGAAAGTTTATAAGTCCTCTATTGTAATCTTAATACTTAAAAGAAAATCCTGTCCATTAGCATTATAAAAATGGCTTTTACTTTATGAATAAGTTTCAATAACAATAGAATATCCTTGCTTGTTTAATTTACTTCCTTTGAGTCATATTGCTCTAAGGGTTGTTACATTGGTCATTAGAAGTATGTAATAAATAAACAATTACCTACTGTTTGAGAAGGGGTAGTGTGAACCAATAAATAAAGTAAGAAATGTAAATTCCATTTTAGTTTAAAATTTCAAGTGTTGTGAAAATGCCACCTCATCTCGGTGCTGATTTGAAAGCGCGGATTGTTTCGGAATTAGCGGCGGGCCGTAGCGTGCGTGAAATTTCACGTATGTTAGATATACCAAAAAGCACCGTAGGGCATTACCGAGTAAAATGGAATCTTGAACACACTTTGGAAAGAGCCATCGGAAGTGGTAGACCTAAAGTATCTACACGTGCTCAAGATCTCGAGTTGTTTCATTACGTAACAGAACAACCATTTGCTACATACTCCAGGGCTATAGCAGATACACATTTTCCGGATGCCGTATAACTGCACAAAAAGATTAAAGGAGATGGGAATAAAGAAGTATAATGCTGCTGCGAAAGAAGTTCTCAGTGACGAAAATATGAGACGTCGTCTGGAATTTGCAAGGCGATATGTGAACGAACTTTTGGAATTTTGGAATCGAGTGATTTTTAGCGACGAAAAAATGTTCAATAGCCGCAACGATGGACCACTAAAAGTTTTTAGAATGGAAGGAACTCGTTACGAAAATAATCACATATGTCTTAAAAACGAAGTGGTTATTTTTCTGTGAATGTGTGGGTTGGGTTAGCGCGCGAGGTCCAGGAAGTACTTCTGCTGCGTATTTAGATATTTTGGAAACTATTATGAAACCTTCAGTCGAAGTGTTTTATCCAGACGAAGATTATATTTTCCAACAAGTAAGTATTCTTATTTCACTATACTTTCTCCAAAAATAGTTCGGGATCTGTTGAATTAACATTTTCATAATGTATTTTTGTTGTTAAAGGACAACGCCCCTATTCATACTTCGCGGGTTGTGCGCAATTGGATACGAAAATAACTTGGAGCTGTTACCCTGGCCAGCAAAAGCCCAGATTTTAACATTATCGAAAATGTTTGGGCTCGAATACTTGCTGTTATCCGAAGACAACAAGGGCCAAATTTTATACCAGTAAACCGTAATGCACTAATTGCAGCCATTGATACCGCATGGGAAACGATTAATATTAATTATATTGATACCTTGATAGCGTCAATGAGCAGACGCCTCCAAGAATGTATCAATAATAATGGAGGTCACACCCATTATTGATTTCTTATATTTATTTATATAGTAATACCTTTATTTAAAAAAAAGTTTTCATTTAATTTTAAACTATAACTTGGTATCTTAATTATAATTATGTAATAAATTCTTGTCAAAAACTAAATATATACGTTGACAATAAGAATTGCCTTAGTTTTTTATTTTCACTTTTTATATTAACTACAGAAAAAATGAAACGTCATAAAATATACATTTTGTAAGGACTAAATATTATGAATAGAGAGTTTAATGATTTTTTTTAATAACTTACAATAATTAGTAGGTTAGATTTATTTAAAAATAAGTAATAATCAGTCAACCCAAATAACCATGTTTAGTTTTTGATTTAATTTAAAAGTTATTGCTTGTAGACGTTTTTAAATCAAAATTATTTCTAATTTTATTTTGTAAACATTTCCTAAACAAAATTTTGATTCGATAATTAATCGAGCTATGGTGTTTAATTAGCGATACCTTCAAATATATTCTTTAAAGAAAAAAATTAAGTAAGCAACGTAAATTACCTATTTTCTAAAACGTGCTTAGTGTAATGATTCATTCTACAGTCCTTCTATAAGATAACCCCTGCTGAGACTACCTGCTGTTAGAATTGTAAATGATACCCTTAAGCCCGTTTTACAATGTGCAAACTTTTGTTTACAGAAATTGTGGTGTCCAAGTTTTAAATTTCATGAGTGTACATTGTCTTCGATAAATTAGCAATCAATCTACAATAGTTTAAGAAAGTTAGGATTCCTAAATTTTACAAAAAAAAAGGAACAATAGCTCTCGGCAAGTAGCGCAACGTAACGAAATACAATAATAGATAAGAGACTCTTAAGCTGTGTGTTTAGACTGTAACTGTTAGGGCACATTGTGACTCAAAACTGACCGTTTTCATAGACCCCAGTTGTACCTGTGCAAAAGAGTTGATGAGTTGACCCACAGACGCGTGATTCGACTTTATCTGGGATTTATCAAAGAAAGCCGCACTTTAGATACACATCGAAATATTAACTTAAAATCTGTTTTGTTTCGTAACACCTTTTATTTTATTATTAAAAACTGAGTAGTGACGGAAGAGTATCGTTTGATCATTTATTAATAGACGTTTTAATCATAGTGCAAACCTATCTAAGTATTCAAAGATAACTTAGCCAAAAAAAAAATGAGATGATAATTAAAAAAAAACTATTTTCACTGTGGCACATTAAACGTATTTTTAGCTAATGGCAAATTTACTGCGTACAAATGTTTCGATATCCTAATTGTGCGTATTTGTAAGAGCACTTATCAAAATAGAGATCTGGGAGTAGATTAATTTCTTGAGTAAATATTTTTTATCTGTAAAAAAACGTATCGTTATCAAAGCAAACTGATTTTGTGGTAACGATACGGTACATAAATATAAATAATTTAAAACCTTTTCTTTTTGGAGTTGTACGAGCATATTTTGGTTTCGTTTAGCGTACGTGTGTATAAATAATATTAAAAGCGCACGCATCTTTGACGCTGCTTTGGGTTATCAAGAAGGACGCTCTGAAACCGACGTCAGTATCTGACGGTGCTATGTAGTGACTATAACAAATTTGTTCGGTTTTTGCGATGTCATGTGGAGTGCCATTACTGATCGAATTACTAGTTTTCTGCGAGGCAAACGAAGTCACCAACGTAAGTACTTCATTCAATAAATTAAGAAAAAAAATTATTACAGTGGATGACATTTAAAAAAAAAAAGACGCGGGAAAATAACGATAAAATTTACACGCACCTGTTGATTAAATTTTTACAGAAAAAAATTTTCCAATTTTTCATCACTTTCGCTATCGTTGTAGAAACGTATGACCATACGTTTTGTTTATTTAAACCAGTACATTATGTAATATATAAACAATTTTTATTCATTCTTCTTTTACAAGGTTATCATTTCTTGCGATAAATTCGTTGACCGTCACAAAAAAAAACTCAAAAACATAATAGAACGTGAAGGGCTTTTAATAACAATCCCGTCAACGTCCATCGTATAATCAGTTTTTCGCGGCGTTTTTATTTATTTTTTTTTCCGAGTGCGAATTTTTTAAGTTGCGCAAGAGGGTTTTGGATTAAATTTGTGGAGCTAATTTTTGTTTTTGCAACGTGTCTAATTTGAACGATTGATCCGCACGTGTACGTCCGCACCAAAATGTAGTGTGACTACTTTTTCCATTTTAGAAATCGAGTTTTAATATTTGCCTGGGGAAATCATTTGTATGTGTGTATATGTCTAACGTAAATGTTACAAGATTGCCGCTATTTATAATTCCTAAAAGTTTTCGGGAAGCATTTATTGTAGCTACCAAAATTTTTAAGAGAAGATAAGATGTCCGAGAAAATCATTTCTGTAGCACAGTGCTGGCAGTTTTAAAATTTCAGGATTTTAAAAATTTTTGAAAAAACATCGAATGTTTTACCTGTATTTATTTATTGTGCTATAATTGTGCCGTATTGTTCCGCAAATCGCATCTCCATATCTTAAAATGTTTTTTCAATAAATTAAAAAAAAAAATTTTTCGTAGCCCCGCACTTTTCGAATTTTGTCTTTTTATTGATTGTGCTGTATTGTGCTACAATTGTGCCATATTGTGCCGTACTTCCCATGTCCATATCTCAAAGCGTTTTTGAAATTAAAAAAAAACTAAGTTTTGTAGCGCCGCACTTTACGAATTTTGTTGCTTTATTGGTGCTATATTGTAGCGTATTGTGCAGCAAATCGCATGTCCATATCTAAAAGCGTTTTTTAAATAAATTGAAAAAAACCAATTTTCGTAGCCCCGTATTTTTCGAATTTTGTTATTTTATTGATTGTGCTGTATTGTGCTACAATTGTCCCGTATGATGTCGCAAATAGCATGTCTATAACTTAAAGCGTTTTTTAAATAAATTGAAATAAACAAATTTTCATAACCCCGCACTTTTCGAATTTTGTTATTTTATTGTGCCGCAAATTGCATGTCTATATCTTAAAGCGATTTTTAAGTAAATTTAAAAAAAAAACAAATTTTCGTAGCCCCGCATTTTACGAATTTTGTTATTTTATTGATTGTGTTACAATTGTGCCGTATTATGCCGTACTTCGCATGTCCAATTTTTAAAAAACTAAGTTTTGTAGCCCCGCACTTTACGAATTTTGTTGTTTTATTGGTGCTACATGGTACCGTATTGTGCAGCAAATCGCATGTCTATATCTTAAAGCGTTTTTTAAATAAATTGAAAAAATCAAAATTTTCGTAGCTCCGTACTGGCGGCTTAGCACATTTTGGCGCCTGACTTGAGTTTTCGGCTGATAACACTTAATTACCTTTTATAGATATTTTTGACATTTTTGCAACACTCCAAATCAAAAATTAAATAAAAAAATTCATTAAGTGCGGGGCAACGAAAATATGTTTTTTTCAATTTATTTAAAAAACGCTTTAAGATATGAACATGCAATTTGCGGCACAATATGGCACAATTGAAGCATAATAAAGCACATAATACATAATAGTGCGAGAGCTACGAAATTTTTTTTTCAATGTATTTATAAAACGCTTTAAGGTATGGAGATGCGATTTGCGACACAATACGGTACAATTATAGCTCAATAAAATAAAATTCGTAAAGTGCGGGGCTAACTTTACACAGGTGAATGTTTTTGTACTAGTAATAGTTCAGTAATTTTGATGAACAATATTAAATTAAGAATAACTAAACCTTTTGATTTCATTTTTTAATGTACCGGGTGACCCAATAAGACTGTATAGTAAATTTAATTGAATCCTTCTCCGCCAGGGGGTTAGTTTTGACACCATGACCCAAATTTACAAAAAATTGAAAAAATCAAATGGAATGATATGATTTTTTTTTATGATAAAGTAGCCAAATAACATCAAAATAGGCCAGTGAAAACCATTGTTCAAAATCTCGTTCCTAACTTCAAATATTGGGAAAATGAGAATAATGGATGTTTGAAGATCGAGGACCGCGCGGTAAATTTTCTAAAACTATTAAAAATTTAGCACAAAATGAATAAGATGTTAAAGAGACAATTGTGAGTCTAAATAGAATTCATTTAGGTATTATTTAAAAAAATATATATCATCAGAACATTCATGCTGCTCCAAAGGGACTAAACGCATTTTGAACTTATTGTCACTTTAATATTACTCTCGTAATACTAACCTTTAATTTAAAAATTAAGCCTAAAAACCTAAATAGGTATACTATATTCAAATTCATATTTGTTAGACCATATATTTTGGAACCATTTACAAAGATTCTTTGTAAAATTTGATGTCCAAAATCTAGTACTTTGCGTAAAGTTTTAAGCTGTTTTTTTTGTGTGTGGTCTTGGAAAAAAGAAAAATAGGGAGGTAGTTCAGTTCATCTTTGCCACAAAAAAATATAATATATTTGAAAATTAAAAAGTATAAGGTATAACTTTTTAATCGCAATAATGAAAAACAAGGTAAGTCTTGGCTTGGTTTTAAAGTAAAGTAAAAGCACCATACAATTTAAGCCTTGGAAAATAAACAAATGGAACGCGATGCATTATAAAATGACAGTCGTAATTTTGTAAATTATTTTCTTGTGTTTACATTCAGAAAGTGCAATTTTTTGAATTTGTAATCTTTTTTAAAATGCCGATTTCTAACCCAGAAGCATTTAATTTGCTGGCGGGTAGCATCAGTAGACCTGTCATGAATCGGAGAAATAGGCAAAATAACGAACAAAATGTTATTAATAACCTGGCATCTATAGAAAACCATCCCCAAATTAGTACTAGAGAAATTTCTCGAGAGAGTATTCCTCAAAGTACGGTTCATCGCATTATTCAAACCCAGAGGTATGTAAGAGGTACATCTCTTTTTATAAAGTTTATTCAATTTTACACTCAAATTATAAACTCCTATGTTTTTTTTACATTTTTTGCTATTTTAGGCTACACCTCTACCATATCAACTTACACCAAGGCCTTACTTCTCCGGATTTCGACCGAAGGATAGATTTTTGCCACTGGCTATTAAACATAGTAGCAGAAAATCCTCAATTTCTGTCAAATGTGTTGTGGACTGACGAAGCCACTTTCGGTAGTAATGGGCAATTGAACTTACATAATGCGCACTTTTGGGCCCAAAATAATCCGCGCTGGTTTGGAGAAGTCCAGCATCAAGGGAGATATAGTGTAAATGTTTGGTGTGTGATAATTAGAAGGCGGGTTGTTGGTCCGTTTATTTTGGACGGAGCATTAAATATACCTACATTTCTTAGAAAATGTTCTTCTAATTTTAATGGATGATATTCCGCTGGACGTCCGCCACAATATGTTTTTTCAGCATAATGGTTGTCCCGTCCATTATGCCCTTGCTGTTCGCCGGTATTTAGATGCCACCTTCCTTGACCGTTGTATCGGAAGAGGAAGCCTGTTCCCTTGGTCTAATGTTATTCGCCGTAAAATTGCTTTAGTATTTAACACAAAAATCTTCGGATGTTGCATTTTGGAATGATTCTGTTTATAATTGCGCACATATTAAAACTTATTAAATATTTCAAGGTCTCCCGATTTAACCTGCCTTGATTTTTATCTCTGGGGAAGAATTAAGGATATAGTCTTAGCAACAGGACCAACTTCCTGCAAGGATATGATTGCAAGAATCGGGAATACCATCTTGAACATCTCAAGAGTTGAAATTGAGAATGCTGTTCTTTCAACACATCAGCGTCTTTAGATGTGCATCCACAATAACGGAGGCCATTTTAAACACCTGGGTCGCTATTAGATCCCTTTCTTTTCCTTTCATAAGTTTTGTTAAAAAACGGTTTTTTTTAGAACCACAGACCATTTCATAAAAAGGATTCCGTAAAGTAACTATATTATACCTACTAAAATCTTTGTAAATGGTTCCAAAATAGATGGTCTAACATATTCGAATTCGGGTATAGTATACCTATTTAGGTTTTAGGTTTACTTTTTAAATTAAAGGTTAGAATTACGAGAGTAATATTAAAGTGACAATAAGTTCAAAATGCGTTTAGTCCCTTTGGAGCAACATGAATGTTCTTGTAAACCTTGCCCAAGTAATCGGTTGATTATCGGACAAAGTTTTAAGGCGATCACCCTCTTCTCAGCTTGATCTGGGGGTAGATGGAATTCACCCTGTTGATCTACGCTTACCGAGGTAACTAACACGTCCACCGTGTCAAGTTCTACGGAAGGTAGTTAAGAATGACCAGACTTTTGAGAATGATAATTTTATTAATAAATCGCAATGTTTATATACACTGAAATTGTGACGTAAATTATGAAAAATATGCATTATCTAGTAACCTACATGCTATTATTGCGTTTTGCTGAATCCGTTTGTATATTGCTTTTAAGCTTGTTTCACAACTATTACTAAATTACACTATTTGAAATAAGTAGTACGACAATAATTTTCGTATGTTTAAATTAACTTTAAACATTCTGCCCATTCTCTAGGTCAGAATAGGATTTGATGTTAAGGGGTTGAAGTTCGATTGCATCTGTAGTTGATGCTGCTGTCCCGTCCGATCTCGTTTGAGTTTGTCTCAGCCGTCTTTTCGACCGATACAGATGTAATCCCCGATGATTGCTGCAATTGTTAATAAAATTCCGGTAGTGATGCTACTGGTTGCTACTGAATGGTGTCGCAAAGATGCCCACGTTGACTCTTGCAAGTCGAGTTGAATTTTTCTTCTGCTTGTTGAATATTGTTTACTTCGTCAGATAGTTTAAATACCGGCTCGTGTGAAAGTTGGGTTGGTGAATAACGCTCCAACGTGTTATTAATGGGCATATACATGGCCTTGGAGTAGCTTGCTATGACTGGAATACTGTTCTTTTGATGAGCTGCCAATATGTTTTGCTTTGTCTGTATATAGCAGTCTTGAGTTATTTTAATGATTCCTGTTTGATTTATAGGGATATCTTGTCTATCTCCATTGCAAATGAGTGCTATTTTAGTAGGGGCTGAAGTAATAAATAGCCAAGTGTTGAGCATGTATAGCTGTTTCCATACTATTCCGTCGTTTATTTTCCCTTTTGAACACTGCACTTAACCGGATCTGATCTTTGGTAAATTTCGTCAATGATGCAATTCGGACTTGTTTCAAGGTTTTTGAATTCGTTGTCACTCATTGTGAAATATAATTGAGAGTTGTAGTCGATAGCAATTAGTTCCTTTGCGATGCTTAACGACCAAAAGGATCCATTTTCTATTTTTACTGGAATTGGTGTGGCTTGGATTATATCGTAATCTGAGATGTCGATTATAAGAAATAATCCATAAACATGAAAGCAGTCTTCATCTTGTTCCATAGTGGCTTGCATTATGGGAGAGTTGAAAATTCGTAAGTTGTGTGTTAGCTTAGAGTTGGCTTGTTCAATGATGCTACTGATTTGAGTAGGTGATAAGATATCTATGAGCGACCCTTTGCCGTGGTGGATTCTTAACAGCCTTTTGTAATACTTGTTGACTTCAGATATAAAATTGGATGCGACTTGATAAATGTTGAGCATGTGAATGCTTATTTTGTTCTCATCTACGGTCTTGAACCATTTCTTCATCTCGTTGATGGCATCAATTCCTTCATTTAATCGCTCTCTAAAACGCTCCAGTTTGTTATTGATTTTAATTTCTGTGTTGTTGAATGATGCTAATGCGGACAGCATCAATTTTGCTTGTTGGTTTGAACTCTTGATTAACTTCTGCTGATTTTGTTCTAAGGAGTTGATGTTGGCGTAGACTTCA
The DNA here is from genome assembly GCA_030710515.1 of Abscondita cerata. Lineage (NCBI taxonomy): Eukaryota > Metazoa > Arthropoda > Insecta > Coleoptera > Lampyridae > Abscondita > Abscondita cerata. The sequence goes on from JALBCR010003163.1 coordinate 196,840, forward strand.
TCGTTGACTCCAAAGATTGATGTTAATAAATCCCCTAGCAGGCCACGCTTGTGACGTTTTTGACTTACAAGTTGTATATCAGTTTGTATCCATTTAAATTCATCTTCTTGTTCTTGTAAATGGTGTGCCAACGCTTTGCACTGGGTTCCGTCTGACAATGATTTTGTTTCCTCACAAAAATCTTGGAACTGCTTGTTCACTGCGAATACCTTAGTTGCATCTGTATACAGCCTGCCTTTTTCGAATTTTACTTGAGTTCGAAACGTTCCTCTTTCGATGTTAGCCCATCCTATGTGTTCAATATATAGCCCGGGTTGTGGATAGCGTATTTCATGCTCTGCCCGACTGTTATAAGGCATACATGTGAGGAATAGTAGAAGATAGATTATGGTATGTCCTATACGAAGATTCTTCTTGCTTTTACTTGAATTGTGTTAGTATTGACCCTGAGTTCTTCTTTAGGGGTTACTGGTACATCCACGTTTGTCGGCAATGGGATTAATTTTGTTATGCTTCGTTTAAAGCTGTTTCCATCTGCTTTTTAATTGTCACTACTCGTACTTTGTTGTCTGTCCAGGGTGAACTTCTGTTATTCGGGCCAATGGCCATTGGCTAGGATTGATGTCTTCTTTTACTAGTACAATTGCACCTTGCTTCAGATTGTCTTGGTTAGTCTGCCATTTGTAACGTTGTTGTAAACGACGAAGATACTCTGAAGACCAAGATTGCCAAAAGTCCCCTTTCATTTTTGTAATAGTCTCCATCTCGAAGATAAATTGTTCGTTATTGGCGTGGTGATTGGATTTGGAGGTGATACTATTTCTCTTCCTACGAGGAAATGTCCTGGAGTTAAAACTTCGACTTCCTGTTTTCCCAAATTTCATCCAATGGGCAGAGAGGGCGGGAGTTCAGGCATGCTTCTATTTGGTGTAATAGTGTTGTTAACTCCTCATATGTTAGTGTTGAGTTTCCAATTATTCGTTTTAGGTGATGCTTCATGGATTTCACTCCTTCCCATAGTCCTCCAAAATGGGGAGTTGCAGGTGGAATAAAGTGCCATTGTGTGCCTTTCATGGCTATTGAGTTTTGAACTGTAGTTTCTTTAGTTAGCTGATAAATCTCTCTTTCTAGAATTTTACTGGCTCCCACGAAGTTTGTTCCATTGTCGCTATATAGATGTGCACAATGACCTCTTCTAGCGGTAAACCTTTTGTAAGCTGCCATGAATGCATCGGTGGTCAAGCTACTGACTAATTCCAAATGGATTGCTTTAGTTGAAAGGCATACAAATACGGCGATGTAACCTTTATATGATTTATGCCCTCTTCCTTTTAGTGCCCGTATTTGGACTGGTCCGGTGTAATCTACTCCTGTGTGAAGGAATGGTGGAGATGGCGTTGCTCTTGGTGCCGGTAAATTTCCCATTAGTTGGTGGGTGATTCTTGCGTTGTACCTTAGGCATTTAACGCATTTGTTGATATAGCTGCTAACTGCCTTTTTCCCATTTGTTATCCAATATTTTCTTTGTATATACGCCCGCGTTGCTTGGTTGGTGGAATGTAGAGTATTGTGGTGGGCATCTCTGATAATAAGTAGGGTTAGATAACTCGTGTGAGGTAGAATTATTGGATGTTTTTGTTGTATGACATTAGTGAATGTTCTAATCTTCCTCCAACTCTAAGAATGTTGTTTTTGTCCAAAAACGGAAACAGACTAACTAGTTTGCTGTTTTTGTGTACTTGATTATGTTTTTGGATGCTTCTTATTTCTGCATTAAAGAAGATATTCTGCGCAGTTTGTATGACTGCCGATAACGTTGTCTCCATTTCCTGTAGTGTTAGTTCCCCAAATTGTTTTGTTTCTTTTCTTGAGTTTGTTGCAAATCTCTTACAATATGACAGTACTCTGATAAGTTTGTTTAGAGATGAGAACCGTCTGATGAGCTCTTCATCGTTATGTTGTATTACGTGAGATGATACCTTTAAGTCTAATTGCGTTGCTTGCGTTCTTTGTTGAATTGGCCATTGCTCTTTATTTGTAATCCATGCAGGACCGGCCCACCATATGGTGTGGTTTTTTATTTTGGATGGATGTACTCCACGAGATATTGCATCTGCCGGGTTATCTTCTGAACGCACATGCCGCCAGCTTTCTATCGGTAATAATTTGTTTGTATCTGCCACTCGATTGGCAACAAATGTTTTCCATTTTGATGTTTCGCCCTTCAACCAGTCCAGAACGATCATTGAATCGGTCCAAGCATATATTGTGACCTTTGATATCCCTAATGTTGTTGTCGTCCTTTTTAATAGTTTTGCAAGTAGTACTGCTGCACATAGCTCTAGTCTTGGTAATGTAACCCTTGATCTTGCTGGAGCCACTTTTGATTTTGCTACCAACAGCGTGATTTTAGTTTTTTCTGTACGTCAACTGTTACTGCGTATATTACTGCTCCATAGGCCCTTTCTGATGCGTCACAGAAACCGTGTAGTTCTAAGAAGGCGCTTGTTTCATTGGAACAAATCCATCTAGGTATTTTAATATCTTCTACTGATTTCAAGCCACTGGCAAACTCTGTCCATTTTTACCAAGATCGCTAGGTATCGGTTGATCCCAATCTAGGTCTTGCATCCAGAGCTCTTGAATCAAACGCTTGGCGTTGATTGTTACGGGTGCTAACCATCCTAGCGGATCGAAAATTTTTGCTATTTCGGATAGAATGTTGCGTTTGGTGTTTTTGATGTTGGTGGTAGTGTTAACCTTGAAACGAAAAGTGTCGTCGAATGGAGCCCAGTGAATTCCTAGTGATTTTCTTGTACCATCTTCGGTTATTTCTATTGCCGATTGATCCTTGTTTTCCTCTGGAATTGTTTGCAAGAGTTTCTTGCTGTTACTGCACCACTTGCGCAGGTTAAATCCTCCTGATTTAAGTAATGTTATTAGTTGGTTTTGTATGTCTCTGGCTTCGTTTATTGAATCTGCTCCGGATAAGAGATCGTCTACGTAGAAATCGTTTTCCAGTATGTGGGCTGCTTTTGAAAATTGTTCGCGATTGTCGGCTGCCAGTTGGTGAAGTGTTTTTATTGCTAGATATTGTGCAGGTGAAGTGCCATATGTGACCGTAGTTAGAGTGTATTCTTGAATTGGTTGGCTTGTATCAAACCTCCATAGGATTCGATGATACTTCTGATCTTCTTTAGACATTTTAATTTGGCGATACATTTTCTCGATATCTGCTGTAAAGACAATGTAATGTTTTCTCCATCGTAGAAGAATATCTGCTAGATCTTGTTGAAGTCTTGGTCCAACTAACATAGTTTCGTTTAGACTGACATTTGTTGATGTTTTGCACGATGCATCGAATACTACTCTCAATTTTTTGTTCCGTTGTCGTCCTTAAACACTGGCTGATGAGGAATATAATATTTTGTTTCTTCGTCCTTATTTGTTACCTTCTTCATATGGTTCAGATTAATATATTCTTGTATAAAGGTATTGTATTCATTTCTCATCTGAGGATCCATGCTGAGTCTTTTTCTAGTTGGAAAAGTCTAGCTATTGCTCGATTTCTCGAATTTCCAAGAGGTTTTGGTTCTGGTTTAAACGGAATTCTCACTGTATATGTTCCATCGCCATTTCTTTTTATTGTTTGTTTAAAGTGGTCCTCACACAATTGGTCATCTTGTGATAAGTGACGGTGTGTACTAGCCTCTTCGATTTCCCAAAATCTTGTTAATTGATTGTCTTCTTCAGCTCGATTGATTATGCTGAACACCTGAATTGGTTCTTGAGAAGTATGATGCAGGTTACCGGATAGTATCCATCCCAGCTCGGTTTGCTGTCCTAAAAGACCATTTTGGGATTTCCTAATTCCTTGCTTAATGATTTCTCCGAATTCTTGTGCTCCCATGATTGCGTCGATCGGTCCTGGTATGTCAAATGTAGGGTCAGCTAGTATGTAGTTTTGCCATTCTTTTATACTTTGGCCTGCGTTTTCGATTCTGCTTGATGGCATAGTTGATGTAAGTTTTGGTAATACAAGGAACTCAACGATTAATGAGTATGTTGTAGGAAACGTGGTTGAATTGATGTAGATACTTTCCATAACGCCGATTTTGGTTCTCCCCTAACCCAGTTATTTCAGCTTTAATTTTTGCTTTGGTAACCTTAGTCGTTGCGCTGCTTCTTCAGTTATCAACGCTGCTTGCGATCCTGGATCGATTAGTACTCGAAGGTATTCTTGCCCTCCAGAAACCGATCTTGCTTGGATTAAGGCTGTGGCCAACAAGGTTATGTTGTTCCGTTGATTTCCTACGTGGTTAATTGCTTTCGATATTTGTGCTGAACTACCTCGTTGGTTTGTTTTTGCAAGATGTGTTGGTCTGAAGGTAGTTGTTCTATTTGAATTGTATGTCCTCTGCTCCCTATGTAGTAGGGTATGATGTGGTTGGTTACAAATGTGACATCGGTTTGGACTGTAGCATTGTTGTTCTGATGAGTGGTTTAAGCAGTTGTAGCAAATTCGTTTAGTGTAGGTAAGCTGGCATCTTTCGCTGTTCGATAATGTTTTGAATTTTACGCATTGTGTTAGGGCATGATCTCGGTTGCAACATGGGCATTGAGTTCTGCTGCTCATTCGTTGATATTCGTTTGTTTGTTTGTTGTCTGTTTTGATTGTTTCTAAAGATTGGAATCTTCGTTCTAGAAATTTCATCAGATCTTGAAGACTTTGTACTTCATGAGGCTTCTCCAAAGTTTGTTCGTACAATTTGTTTGTTTCATTGTCCCATTTCCGGGTGATGATGCGGATTATTAATGGACCCCATGATTCCGTATCTATGTGAAGATTGTTAATCGCTTCTAGGCACTCGTTTGTTATGTCGTACAATTTTCTGAGTTCGTGTGATGATTCTTTTTGGACAGAAGGCATGTCTAAGATTTTATCGATTAATTTTGATATTAGTAATCTATCATTTTGGTAACGTCGCTTCAAGATGTTCCACGCAGTTGCATAATTCCCTTCAGTGATTTGGAGGTGCTGAATGATGGTGCTTGCATCTCCTCTAATGTGAGTTTTAAATATTGCATCTTTTCAATGTCGGTTAGAGACGTATTATTATGTATGACCTTCAGAAATACATCATGGAAGGTGGGCCATTCTTCATAGCCGCCACTAAATGTTGGTAGTGTTATCTTGGGAAGCGCGATGTTCGGCCTGGCTTGCCGCTGGACTGCTTGTATTTTGTGCCCCAAAGTTTCTGTGGTGTTTTCGTACTTATCTTCAATGTCTCCAAAGGTATTTTCGGTAAAATATGCATCTTGATATCCATCTTCATTGTCCATAATCTCTTCATGTAATGTCTGTATAAGTTCCCAATCTCTAGTTATTTTCCTTTGTAAAAATTCATAGCGTTGACTGTCTTTGTTTTCCATAACTTCTTGGTTAATTTGGATCAATGTCTTATGCATGCTGTTTATTCTCCATTCTTGCTGCTTTAATCGTTTCAATTGGTTTTGTTGGTTGTGGTGGCGAGTTGTATTTCTTCGGTGTTTGATTTTTCTTCGGGGTGAGATTCATCAGTTGATTTTGGGCACGTGTTTAAGTAGTTTACTGCTTCTTCATGAATCATCTTCATCTGCCGGAAGTAGTTGGTTGTGAAATAAGTGTGTTGTAACATTTTTGTTGATATAAGTTTGTCGTTGTTGTGTACTGCTGTTTCCCATAGTTTTTCTAGGTCCGACAAACGTTTTGAAATGTACGAAGGTGTCTTGCGTGATACGGAGTCCTTTTATTATTTGAATGTAACCTTATAATTTCTTGTCCCAGAAGTTCTTGTTGCTTGGCTAGCGCGTTGATTTTTCTACATCCATGTTGATGTTGTTGTTGTTGGTGCTGTTGTTTGACCGGCGACTGATGTCCGGGTATGTTGTTGATGGCGTTGATTCGTTTTATTGTTGCTCGAAGGACCAATGTAAACCTTGCCCAAGTAATCGGTTGATTATCGGACAAAGTTTTAAGGCGATCACCCTCTTCTCAGCTTGATCTGGGGGTAGATGGAATTCACCCTGTTGATCTACGCTTACCGAGGTAACTAACACGTCCACCGTGTCAAGTTCTACGGAAGGTAGTTAAGAATGACCAGACTTTTGAGAATGATAATTTTATTAATAAATCGCAATGTTTATATACACTGAAATTGTGACGTAAATTATGAAAAATATGCATTATCTAGTAACCTACATGCTATTATTGCGTTTTGCTGAATCCGTTTGTATATTGCTTTTAAGCTTGTTTCACAACTATTACTAAATTACACTATTTGAAATAAGTAGTACGACAATAATTTTCGTATGTTTAAATTAACTTTAAACAGTTCTTATGATATATATTTTTTAAATAATACCTAATGAATTCTATTTAGACTCACAATTGTCTCTTTAACATCTTATTCATTTTGTGCAAAAAATTTAATAGTTTTAGAAATTTTACCGCGCAGTCCTCGATCTTCAAACATCCATTATTCTCATTTTCCCAATATTTGAAGTTAGAAACAAGATTTTGAAAAATTATTTTTACTGACCTATTTGGATGTTATTTGGCTACTTTATCATAAAGAAAAAGTCATATCATTCAGTTTGATTTTTTTGATTTTTTTTTAAATTTGGGTCATGGTGTCAAAAAAAGCCCCCTGGAGGAGAAGGATTTAACTAAATTAACTATATTTTGATTGATTCTTATTGCTTAAGGAATACTCTTTTCAACGATTCCAAATTTGTTAAAATCGTTCAAACCGTTAAGAAGTTAAAGCAGGTTATTGCAAAAACAATTGAACACCCCCCGCCATCTTTGTTTTAGAAATAACTGAACTTTTGTTTTTACGAAAATGATAGATAAACTTTCTTTATCTTTACAAATGTAAAAAAATTTTTTTGTTTATTATGCGAAATTTATAGAAAATGTAATTTAAAAATTTAAGATGGCAGTTACGCCCTCTGGTGGTCATTTTCAAAACTTGAAAATATTTTCCTGCGATTTTTCATGACCGATTTACCTAATACTTTTTTTACATCAAAGTCATACGACGTACGGTTCCCGAGATATGGCTGAGAAACAGTCTTATTGGGTCACACGGTACATAGTGGCCGACTAAAAATTGTCAACGCAAGTTTTGACCACTTAACAACAATTTTGTAAAAAACACTCGATTTTTAGTATTAAGGGGAATATCTGAATTAATTATTAGTATTTGCATAACTTTAACCGTAAGGTAAGGGTTGACTGCCCCCGAAAAATTTTAAATGGGAATGGTTGTCAAACATCTCACAGTTCTAAAGGCCGTTCAATCCACTTTGAAATTTTTTTTTAATATTTAAATCCGATCATTAATTCCTGAGAAATATTGCTTAAAAGAACTGTGATTACAATTTCAAACTAGTACGCTTACCTCATATTCTCCTGAACTTTTTTTTGTTAAAAAAATAGTAAAAACCTTATTTTGTTGACATAATTAGGTGCTCGCAGAGGTTATTTGTTGAGATTTTCCTAATTTGCAAAATAGTTTTTGAAAAAAATTGCCGTATGTTAAAACAGACAGTAGCATAATACGGGGCCTGATCATAACGCCTAGTTTTCACAACGCCCAACTCAAGAATTGATCATAACTCCCAACTTGTGCATGTTGTCATAGCTTGCAACCATTTTTACAACTCCCAACTAGGTACGTTTCTTTTTCATAACGCCCAACTTTGTCATAACTCTCAACCAGTGTATATCATAACGCTTGCATTTATAGCAGTTTGGCAACCTTGATTTTCACCCATAACTTGGTTTTTTAATAACATTACATGTTTTCATGTGATTGGGGTAAACCGTGTTGTTAGTAGATGTGATCGGGGGTGAACGATGTTGGTTGGTAGGTTACAGTTATTACAAATTTTTTTCTTAAGAAGGTTGCCAAACTGTTATAAATTCAGGCGTTGTGATATACACTAGTTGGGAGTTCTAACAACATGCTCAAAGTTGGGAGTTATGATCAATTTTGAAGTTGGGCGTTATAAAAATTAGGAGTTGTGATGTCGACTTTATAATACCCCATTATTTTTTTATAAATAACTCAAACGACACAGTAAACGTTTTTATTAGGGATCTAAAACAGAGGCAATCAAAACATATCAGCTAAAGTGTTGCATAGTAAGATTCGAAACACTTTTTGAGATGTAGTACAACATCACATCTTTGGCACCTCAGAGGCGCGAGCTTGTGGCAAATTTCACATCGGTTTGATCTAGTCTGTCAAATTTTGATTCCAAGTGCAAGTTGCTGGTTCTTATGGATGAACCGCGTTTTGTCGTTTTTTTTGAAGGTTTCCAGAACTCCTTGGGCGATAGTTCTTCAAAACAACAAATAATCCATTTTCCGCTGCTGTATCTATGGAGCTGCCATGCATTTTGCTGGCACATATCAATGCAGTGGATAATTAGAGGAAAGTACCATTTCTTGCTTTTAATTGAAACCCTGTACAAGCTGATATTCTGGTCAGCACGATCGACCCAACCCATATACTGATGATACTGTTTTATTATGAATAGTTGCTTTACGTATACATATTTTTTTTTACTTAATTGTTGTCGTGCCATTTACAAACTATAACATTCTCCTCCTTTGCGACAACAAAATCGTAGCTACCTCTCTTATCTTTTTTCATTTGTTTAGAATGTTTTAAAGTACAATTTGAAATTCTGTTTTCTCTTACTGTTCCGGTACCTTTCTACTGTCTTGATGACAGTGCCTCAAACAATTTCAACAGTCCAAGAAGTTTATATTTGTCTGGTAGTTGTGTGGTTGAATCTTGATAGGGTTCAAACCATTCAATGTAACCTACTGACGTTTTTCACGAATAAATTGTTTAGATCCATGCCCACCATAATAAAGCACCATTGACTCGTCTAAAATGTGACATTCTACTGTAGCAGCAAGTGAAATAAATTTGTCGTTTAATACTGAAAAGAGAGGTCTTAATTTTGAAACCTATCGGATAGATTCGATGAGTTATTATCATTGCCGTGTAAATTTTGTATTATAAAATTAAAACAAGTTTATTTAATGTAATACAAAACGCTCTAATAGTAGTACGATAATTTCTAAAACCATTATTTTTAGAATTTTTTAACAAAGTTGTCAATGTTTACAGTGTCATCGATTTTTGCTGAAACTAATAACGGTTGCTGTTGTTTGTGACAGGTGGGCGTGATTCGACTGACTCTTAGAGCCCAGCATAAGTTATGAACACATTTCCGATATTTTGTTCTGAAAAAATTTTTAAGGTTAATATTTGAAGCTAGATTGGCCTATACATTAAAAATGTTTGCAAGATAATGTTCATTTTACTGATATCTCACAGGTAACTTAAATTCCAGTAAATTGCAAATTGTTAAATTAGCAGATTTTGAAATATTTCAAAAACTGTCAGGGTTAGGGGTTGGTAACCCTAATACCGATTGAAAGGTAATTAGTTCCTGATTCCAACAGGCTACAGAAATGCTGGGTGTTGTATTTAAGTTAAGCAAGTTATTTAAGTTTTAAGTCGTTAGCGTTATGCGGTAGAATTTCAAACACTCTGTACATTATAACATAATAGTAAATATTGAAAAAAAAAGAGATTTTTATTAAGGCGATGTAAAGCAAAATTGCTTGTTCTTATTTATCTTGAAGTTATTGCATTTTTATGGAGGGTCTGCAAATCAGGTAAAATCGATTTATCTCAAAAACGGATGTAAGTTAGTATAGAGACATGTTAAAGAACATACATTCTTTTTTATCCTACAATTCAAAAATTAAAAAAAATACAGGGTGTTGTATTTAAAATAACCCAACTTTGATATAGTACTTGTTTCTGGAGCACCCTGTATAATCGAAAATATTTTTAAAACGTGATTCAAAATAATCTCGATATATGTATGCCTTATGATTTCTTACATTATTTGTCGTTTTAGTGCTACAGAATAATTCGTTATACCGATATACCGATAATGGAAAATCATCTTCACTGTCAAAATCTGTTTTGAGTTCTACGTTTTCGTCATCGCGAAATGATTTATCAAAAATCATTTCAGTTTCTGCATCAAACTGATTTCGTAAAGATTATAATACAAACATACCGACACGCTATTGAAATACATATGAATCATACCTGGTAGGTCATTTATATTCATGTTGTTTTCATCTTCAGAATCTTCATCTGTGTTATAGTCATGAGTATCATTGGGAGGTAAAATTGCTATCGAATCTGGTATGTCCATCTTTGTTAAAAATACGAGGGTAGTTTGGAAATGATTTAGCCGTGGACAGATGGCGTTACTTGAAAACGAATTCCTCTAGGTTTTAATATTTGCTATTCAATACATGACGTCTGTCAAAATTTCAAACAAAACAATCTATGAGTTTGGTTTTTACAGACGCCAGAAGCAAGCAACTTTTGTGTTTTTGATAAAATGGAAAAAGTCGAATATCGTTCGATGATTAAGATCCTTCACAGAAAAGGGAAAACCAATGCAGAAATCAAAGCAGAGTTAGATAAAGTCTATAGCGAGTCTGCACCATTGTTAGTAACAGTAAAATTTTGGAAATCTGAATTTGTTCGTGGTCGTACGAGTGTCTTTAATGAACCATCTACCGGGTGGCCAATTGAGGTCACTACGCCAGAAATGATCAATAAAGTGCACGCTAAGATTATGGAAGACCGTCACATCAAGCTTTGAGAGATAGCTAAGGTTTTAAACATTTAATGTGGACGTGTTTGGAATATCGTACACCATCATATGGAAATGAAAAAGCTTTCCGCGTGATGGGTGCCGCGTTTACTGACAATCGATCAAAAATACCAACGTGTGATGACTTTGCAGAAGCTTTTGGAGCAGATCCAGCATGATCGGAAGGATTTTTTTCGCCGATTTGTTACTGTTGATGAAACCTGGGTGCACACCGGAAACCAAAGAACAATCAAAACAGTGGCGCAAGAGCGGCGAAGAGCCACTGAAGAAGGCAACGACTACTCGGTCGGCCAGTAAAGTAATGGCATTTGTTTTCTGGGATGCGAAAGGCATAGTTCATATTGACTACTTGGAAAAAGGAAAAACAATCACTGGCGCGTACTACGCAGCATTCTTGCACCGCTTCGATGCTGAATTGCGCCAAAAACGCCCAGGATTGGCACGTAAAAAGTGACTATGTTAAAAATAAACTAAAATAAAATAAAAATAAACTAAATTCAGAGATTATAGTTCCAAAAATGAAGGTTAGAATTGAACCTCGTCTTACAATTATTTTAATTTCAATGCTTATTCATTAAGTTTATACACATTGATTCTACAAAATTTGATAAAAACAAGCCTCCACTTACCTACAATTAAAGATTAAAAAAATAATTATTTGTAACGACACCTTTTCATACTATGGGTTGGTAAAAAGAATGCAAATGGCGTTGGTGGTGAAACAACTATTATTAATAGTTATTTACATTAGAGTGTGGAAAGTAGGATTTTACAGCTTTGTTTACTTCCTATTTCTGTTTTTTTAGCAGAATCTAAATCACCATAATAAACTATACACTCTAATCAATTTGACCAAAATGGTATCTTTATTATTTAATAAATTTGAGTTGTTGCGCCTGATGATTTTTGCCAATAACTAGAAAAAGGTTAGTTATTTAAAAAAATTTTTTGAAAAAAATTATTTTTTTAAATTGTCTGACGAAGGTTAAAAGTCACTTCTTTACAAATATCTCAAAAATTAAGTATTTGTTGAAAATTTTAATTATTTTTGTAACTTTACTAGTTACCGAAACGTTTAAGAAAAATTAGATTTTTTTTATTTACAGTGTTTTCGCAACATCTCAAATTTCAAATACTATAAAAAACTAAAATTTTAAGTCACAAATATCTCAAAAATAGTACATCCTTTTAAAAATTTAAAATTTTTATTTATTTATAGGTACCATTAGTGACAATTAATGCTGTCAATTTTAATGGGTTTAAATTTTGAATATATACATTTTTAATACTTTTGACCAAACTTCAAAAGAAATTTTTACTTTGCTTCAAAAATTTTAATATCTCAACATTAAATTAACTTATCGCGGTAGATTTGTGCCATTAACTTTAAAACGTTTAAGAATTTTAATTATGTAGGGACGCAACCTAAATATCTTAAAAGTTTTGAAAAATTTTGTTTTTTGATAATATCTCAAACAAAAAGTGCCACTGAATCAATGTAAAAAACAACAAAATTTAAAAAAATCGTGATTACGGCCAGTTCTTTACAAATATCTCAAAAATTAAGTTTGTTTTGAAGAATTCTAATTTTTGATAACTTGATTTGTTACAATACAAATTTATTTAAATTTATTTTTTATTGTCTTAAATTTAAATTACACATAAGTTAAAGCAAGTTTTCCCCAATATCCTTAGAATGAATGTCAAAAACAACTGAGTAGATTAACAGAAAATACAGTTCTCCATCAAAAAATATATCACATATGACAATAGAATCTAAAAGACAAAACATGATTTTATTTTTAATAAGTACGAAATAAATGAATGAAGTGATTGTCACAATTGCAGTTTGTGGTAACATCTCAAACAAGAAATGCTACAAAAAAATAGAATTTATTTTTTAATTCCTTTACCTTCCATGAAATCAATGTTAAAAGCAACAATTTATAAAAAATTGTGAAGGTGGAACCTAAAAAGTTAGTTCTCCACAAATATCTCAAAAATGAGATACACGGTAACAAACTTAAATCTCAAACAAATATTAAAAGCTATCAATTCTTTAAAAAATACGAATGAACAGTTTTTTATAAACTGATTTATTCAAAAAATTGTAGCTGTCGTGCGCAATGATTTTTAATCTCTCAAAAACTGTTATCAAATTTAAAAATTTGCAGGAGTAGTTTTCTATGTACTGACTAAAATTTGAAATAATCGTGCGGTCAGTGCTTTAAAAATCGCTTCTCACCCAATATCTCAAAAATAAAATAATTTAACAATCTTAAAAAACTTTGGTTTTTTTTAAGAGTTATATCTGTGTTATAATTATGCGTCTTATTGGGAGATAAAATTGCTATCAAATCTGGTATGTTCACATCTTTGTGAAGATTTTCTATATCTTCTAACAATTCGGGAAGTTTCAGAGGTCTCTTATAATAACGGGGTTGGTAAAAAGATTGCAAATAGCGTTGGCGGTAAAACAACTCTTATTATTAGTTATTTACATTAGAGTGTGGACAGTAGGATTTTACGGCGCGACAGCTTTGTTTATTTCCTATTTCTATTTTTTAGCAGAATCTGAACCTCCATAATAAACTATACACCCTAATCCATTTGACTAAAATGGTATCTTTATTATTTAAGAAATTTGAGTTGTTGCGCCTGATGATTTTTGCCAATATCTCGAAAAAGGTTAGCAAATTAAAAAATTTCATAATCAGTTTTTAATCAATTTTTTTTTAAAATTGTTTGACGTAGTTTAAAAGTCACTTTTTTACCAATATCTCAAAAATAAAAATTTTAATTAATTTTCATTAGTTACCAAAATATTCAAGAAAGATTATAATTTTTTTTTATTTACAATGTTTTGCAACATCTCAAATTTCAAATTCTACACAAATATCTCAAAAATAGAATCTGTTTTAAAAAATTTTAAATTTCTATTTATTTATAAAATTCATGACAATAAACGTTGTCGATTTTAATGGGTTTAAATTTTAAATACATATATTTTTAATACTTTTGACCAAACTTCAAAAGAAATTTTTACTTAGCTTCAAAAATTTTAATATCTCAACTTTTAATTAACTTAGCGCGGTAGATTTGTGCCATTAACTTTAAAACGGTTAACGATTTTAATTATGTAGAGACGCAACCTAAAAAATAAAATTTCCAATCCTTAATATGATAAAAAATTAGAAAATTTTTTTTTTGACAATAATCTCAAACAAAAAGTGCCACAAAAAAGATAAAAATACAATTTTTCCCAAATCTTTCACCATCCACTGAATCAATGTAAAAAACAACAAAATTGGAAAAATCGTGATTACGGTTACAAATATCTCAAAAATTAAGTTTGTTTTGAAAAATTTAAATTTTTAACAACTTGATTTGTTACAATACAAACTTATTTTTTTATTGTCTTAAATTTAAATTACACATAAATTATAGCACGTTTTTCCCCAAATCCTTACTTTTTATAGAATGAATGTCAAAAACAACTGAGTAGATTAACAGGAAATACAGTTCTCCATCAAAAAAATATATCATATATGACAATAAAAACTAAAAAAAACGTGATTTTGTAAAAAATTGTGAAGGTGGAACCTAAAAAGTTTGTTCCCCACAAATATCTCAAAAATTAGATATACGGTAACTGACTTAAATCTCAAATAAATACTAAAAACATTCAATTTTAAAAAAAATACGAATGAACTGTTTTGTATAAACTGATTTATTCAAAAATTGTAGCTGTCGTGCCCAATGATTTTTAATCTCTCAAAACTGTTATCAAATTTAAAAACTTGAAGGAGCAGTTCTCTATGTACTGACTAAAATTTGAAATAATCGTGCGGTCAGTGCTTTAAAATTGCTTCTCACCCAATATCTCAAAAATGAAATAATTTAAGAATCTTAAAAAACTAATACTTTGGTTTTTTTTAGAGAGTTACATATTTACAATTTAGGTGAACAAAATTCTCATAAAAGACTAAAACGTAAATTACCATAGACTTTATATCTATTTGAACTGGAAAGTTATTAGTTTGCAAGCAATTGTAACCTTAATTGTAAGGGAACTACTGATTCCCAAATACTATTATAAATTATATTACTGCTACTTTCATATTACTATTCTTAACAACGCCATAAATAACATTGTGAATTATTGTTAAACCGGCAAATAAATTTATTTAAAAAATTACTTGACAGCTTTGCGGTTTAGAGAACAAACAAGGGCAAATGCTGCAAAACAAATTTAATTACTTGACAGTTTTTTTGGTTTAGAAAACAGGATAATATGTCGTGTGGAATTGTCTTGAAAGAAATAAATTTAATTACTTGCTCCAGACCACCACGTAACAGAGAGAAATAGTAGGATCAGGTAAATAAAGTGCAAGACCAACTTGACTGGTAATTATTCTTAGAATACTTTGTGCTAAATGAATCCATTTGTGATTTTTAGATCATATTGCTCACAGACTTCTACTAACCTAGATCTATTATCATTCTCTACATCTTCCCCATATTGTCCGACTATGTCGTAATTTCTTTTCCTTCCAACTCGTTCATTAAAATCGCCCATTAACGTTTTGTTTCCTTTTCTAACAATACCGTCAAATTTGCAAAGAAATCTTCTTTCTCCTGGTTGCTAGTGTCGTCATTTAGTGCAACTACACCTATTATTATAATATTACGTCCTAATATTGTTAGGTCTAATGTGATAAGACGTTCGTTTACAGTTGTCCAGTTTCTTATGTATCTTGTAAGTTTCACATGTATGGCTATGGATACCTCACGCTTTACTTGTTTATCATTATTCACACCATTGTAAAAATGTATTGTAGTTGTTTGTTATTTTATTACCAGTTCCTTTTCTTTTGTTTTACTTACTGAAGCTATATCTACACTAAAATCAGTCAATGCTTTAAAGACTTCTCTGTTATTGGTACTAATGCTCTGAATATTCCAGCATCCAAAATTTATTTTACTTTTTCCTTGCGTTTGTCGTCGTCCAAAAGTTTCCGTTCGATTCCAAGGCGTCGTATTAGGCTTTTTTGTGTTTAATTTTTTATGGGAGTACGTGGAGCAGATCCTCCTCTTTTATCCGAGCTTGGAACCGGCAACAGCAGACACTAGACTACTCAATCCACCCAGTGGCAACTGCAGGCAGAGTTAAAGGTCGACTTCCAACTCTAAATCCTACTTGATTTTGAAAACGCAGCAATCAATGCTTTTTAAATCGAGTCATCCAGAATTTAAACAAAATGGCGTTTTTTTCATTTGAGTCGATCAGTAATCCGAAAGTTAGCGGAAATTAGTTTAAAACGTGAATTTTATTCAATTTTGAAAATTTAGTAATATGAGTTAAAATGCAAATTCAATATCGTTACCTTTTGTTGAAAAAGCTACTGATGCGTATCTAGAAGTCGCAGGAATTTTTCCTGAATTTGATGAAGAAACTGACCATATTTCGTAAATACATTGTAAAACCTCAACTTGTAGAAGCGTTAGTTTTTTAAGACTTGGGCAAGTATAAAATTTACAACATTTATTTTGTGCCGGGTAACCACAGCGAAGATGTAAAGAGAGTCGAGTTTTGAAAAAGTATAGATTAAACCAAAAAAAAATGATAATTAACAAAATTAATTATATAACATAACTAACAAATTAATTGTCTCCTGCAACGTCAGTAGTTTTTCTACAACTCGTAGTAGGCCTATCGTCTCGCGGTGACGGTATTAGAGGCAGCCAGAAATTCGTCAACTGATGCTAATAATACCCGCTGTTGAATTACCTGTAAAAATAAAAGTGTGAGTTACTTTTATTACTTACCTTTAGTGGTTGTACACCAAGAAACAGTTTAATCGTAAGCTGTCCTTTGTCAACTGGAAAAAGTTTGGGTTCATTATAACTAAGCACGGAGAAGAAGAGAGAAGAGCATACTTTAGAAAAGGGGGATACGCGACAGAAGAGATAAAAAGATTAAGGGAGGAAGGGAGAAGAATAAAAGAAGAGATAACACAAAGACAGCTAAAAACAAGAAAAAGAAATGAATATAAAAGAAACAAAGTATAACACAAATTACAAATATATAATGGCGGAAGGTATACCAAAATATAATACAGGAAGATTAAACATAAAAGAAAAACATATGGTAGCGAGGTATAGACTAGGAAATGAGGAAAATGAAAATAAATATTGGAAAAAAGATGGAAAAAGACTGTGTATGATGTGTGGGGAAAATTGGAAGAATGTAGAGCACATGCTAGATAAGTACAGCCACTTAAGGAGAGTTCTGCTAAGAGGAAATGGAGAAGCCATAAAATTGATGAAAGAGGTAGAAAACAGAAGAAGATGGATGGAAGAAAGGAAGAAGAATACAATAAAAATCCTAACCTAACGGAGGGATGCGGCAAAAAAATTAAATTAGTAGGTATTTTGCGGATTTTGTTGTGCTAATGTGGGTTTAGTTTTTAGTTTTGTTAACCGAATCAATTTGTTAATTTAAAAAAACAAATAAAGTTTTATTATTATTATTATATATGCGCTCTGCTGGTTTGCAGACGGTTCTATATCGCTGGTTGCAGTCCTAGACGTCCTGCTTGAGCGGACGGTTCTGTAACAAAGTTAGTATACGCTGTGAAGCGTTGATGGCTTCTCTGGGACGGCTATCAAACCATTTAAGCCTAGTGTTTGGGATTACAACAGGGAGTCAGAGTATAGTATGAAAGAAAGCATCTAAACAACGGCCAAACGCCAATTGGTGGATGTTAGATAAAGCGAGTTAGATGAAGAGTTACGTTTTTAGCTTCAGAACGCGGTAAATTAAGTTATTGGGTTTAGAACGACAATTGACGTAACAGAAGAAGAAGACTGCATTTTTGTCCGTGACAAATTGAATTGCAGAGGATTACTTGTATGTAATAAGTCAAAGTTATAGCAGGTTAATCAGATATCGGTTTCAGATAAAGTTCGGGTGCTGGTCAATAGTATTTAAGCAGGATATTAAGAGAATAATCAGGTCGGGTTTATTTAAACGGAATAGATCTGGATTTGAAGTAAAAGACAGAAAAACTCTAAGTGTTCTAAACTAATGAAAACATGCGAATTTATGCCCATTCTAATCTAAAATTTTAGTAGGCAGGGATCGGTGACGTCAAAATAATTTTTTTATCATAAAAACCTCACTAAACTTATGATCATTATAACATTCATTAGGGGTCGTATACTCAGAAATGGTCATAGACGAGAACCACCAAATATATGGAATCACTGTCAGAACGCAGTAAATGGCTTGGCTACGACTACCAATAGCGTAGAAGGTTTTCATTATTTCCTTCAATCTTCATTTTAATGTGCACATCCCACAATGTGGAAATTCATCAATGGAATTTTGGCAGAAGTTATTATTTGGAATATGAAAGTGGTGAAAGGATGCTTCAACGTTTAAAGCATAAACAAATAAAGGATCGTGTAGTAAGAGTCATCCAAGATTATAATATTGAACAGCGCCTGCAATTTTTTAAAATTGTAGCCACATTTTTAATTGTACCTGCAACATAAATAAATACTCATACTATACAAACATGAATCATTTTTATTGTAATAAAAATTATTGACATATTCTTTTAAGTTTCATTTATTATTATTCGAAAAGTGTAATTACATTAGTATACTAAACGGTTAACATGTAACGTTAATACTGAATTTTAAGTTTAAACAACGAGTGAGGATGTTTGATGTAGTGTTTCACCTAGCGATATGTAGTGTTTTACGTCAATTCCCCGCCATTTTTAAAGCACATAAATTCTGGGGTATGTACACTAATATAAATTTAAACGATAATGCAATTAACCACTTTGATGACTTTGTTATGTTTCCGTGTTTTTAGTTTAAAATCAAATTTAGTTAAAGTAGAATAAACAAAGGATTAAAGTCTTGGCGTTACGAATTATGCCGTTAGGAATAGTGATAGCGACGAACTGTCGATGCTACGATTTGTACGTTACCGTTTCTGTGTTTACGAACTGTCGCGTTACGATATGTCGTGTAATTCTAATAATTACATTAAACAAGCTTAACGATTTAAAAAGTTTACTGCATGAACTGTAACAAATGTTACATAGAACAAACTAATCAACTTCAGAAAGGGTAAGTGAGAAATAAAGAAAGAAAATAATTATGTAAATTTTCTAGTCAAACTGAAAGTACATAAATATCCAGAAGAGAAAAATGTTTTGAAATTAATATAAACGTACCTGTCATCATAAAGTTTTAAGTTTCCGAGGCTTCCACTTCGATTTCAACGATGCTTAAATTTTGATATGCTAACACAGAAAAATTACACTCGTTTGTACACCTTCAAAATGACGGTAAATCGATACGACATAATTAAAGTTTTATGTCACAACATATTAATAAATTCTAATATTTATCTTACCCACAACAAGTTAAGAAAACGACTTTGTTTCATTTACATTCAAATTCATCACAATCATCTATAATGGAACGTATCAACTTCTAAATGAAAATTAATGGAAAATAAAATAAATTGTTTTATAGTCCGGAACTTTCCCTTCTGTTTGCTTTGCCCTACAT
Source organism: Abscondita cerata (assembly GCA_030710515.1). Classification (NCBI taxonomy): domain Eukaryota; kingdom Metazoa; phylum Arthropoda; class Insecta; order Coleoptera; family Lampyridae; genus Abscondita; species Abscondita cerata. The sequence continues at coordinate 216,205 of JALBCR010003163.1, forward strand.
CATTCAGGCGTATAGGGTCAGTAGGTAGGACACGCACTTTGTGTTTGTTTGAAAGTTAGTCTCCTTCGGTTCAGCTGTTCTAGTTATACAATCGTTTACATAAATTTACGCTTTTTGCGATTCAAGCGTTGTAATAACAAAAAATCGGCATTGTTAAATCAGTTTTGAAATTATTTTCTAGTGCTCACAAAATTGAATGATTAGTTTTTGGGAATTTAGAGGATCAAAATTTATTTAAAAAAAACACTACGCGGAAGATGTTAAAACCAACACCAACAGGATTAAAACTTAAAAATGTATGTCTTACATTTCCATGTCTTCGATTTTTACGAAACTTGGGAAACTAGAAGAAAAATTTGACTTATAGTATGTGCTTGATATTGAGAATACAGAAGCTGAGTACTGCTGAATGCTTGAACTCCAAATATTGATGGCAGGAGTGAAAAAATACTAATAAGTTGGTTGCGACATCTAGTGCAACTAATTAAAAGCTGATTCTTCTATTATTATTGTCAACTAAACGTAAACTTAAAAACACTCTCTAATCGTCTGATATAACTTCGCAAAAAAATTTACAAGGTTTAGTCGTTTTGTACAGGATGCGGATGTAGAGTTATTACCCAAAGGTACGACTACGACTTACGACATCTAGTGCAAATAAAATACCAAAAAGCGGTCGGATCCAAAATAGACAGCTTGGGTCTGACCAAAGTGGGCGGCTGAATATAAATGACCATGGGCTAGCAATTCATCACGTAATTTAAGAAATAACAGAGTAAACAATCGGCAAAATAAAAGCTCTTCAAGGTGCTAGAAATATGTCAGAAGCTTACACTCAGAATTATGAACGGAACAAACATAAAAATAATTGTACTCGACATCAATAAACAAAGAGCTTGCAAAACGCGGTAGAGATCAGTTAATACTAAAAGCTACTGTAGAAACACCAGAAGAAGCACCCATGAGGATGATTAGGTAGAAGATAACAAACATAATAACCAAGACTTCTGCATAAACATTAAATGGCATCAAAAATACAAAAAGCAGCATAAGGAGCTCTAGATATTTTTTTCTCCGAGTTTATTTGGAATCTGTCCTAGGTGCAATAAACACATATTCTGATAAATAAAGGGTGATTCATTTAGAAATATTTTTTTAAATTAAAAAAAATGAATAAAAACAATATTATTTTATAATCTTTATTATCATACAAAGGAACCATCAACTACACAGTCCATTCTGAAGTTTCAATTTTCTATGACGCGTTTGAGTATTTCAGTGGTATTTGGCCAATGACTGGAGTAATATTGGCCTCTAATGCCTCAATTGTAGCCAGCTTATTCATGTATATAAATAATAAAAGAAAAAGTCAGGAGATGTTATGTCACATGATTTAGCCGACCAATTCACTGGTCCAAAGCCATGGTTTCACCGGCTGTATGAACCAAATTTCGTCGAGATCACGGACTTTAATTTTAGGTATCAAGTAGTTTGATATCATGGCGCGATAACGATCATCATTCACAGTAACATTACGGTCGGTCTCTGTTTTGAAAAAATATGGACCGATTTTTCCACAGGTTGCCGTACTAAGTCTTTCCATTATGAAATGTCAAACACTACTGAGGAAGAATGCCACTTCAGTTAACCCGACGTATGCGCGATCTGCAATTAAATTCCCATCATAATAAGTACCTCTAAATGAATCACCCGATACATACATGTTGATCATATCATACGCCACGCATACAGGAATGCAGAAGGTTGCCCAGTGGCTTCCACCACTTCATTACCTTGTTAAGATTGTTTGTTAATGTTTAACAATAATTTTATTATAAAAAGAAACTTTTACCAGTTGGTGTAGGGTGTTACATTATACAGGGTGTTTCAGAATAGTATGTCATAAATTTAAGTGGGGATTCTTTGAGTGATTTTGAGAAAAAAAGTTCATGTGAACTTATGTCGCTTTCAATTCCTCTATGAAAATACAACACATTAAAAGTGTTGCATTTTTTTTCGGTTTTTCTTAATAAGTTTGGACTTGCTTTTAAATCTATGTATTTATCACACTTGGTAGACGTTCGTTAAATTACATTAATATTATTACATTAAAGCGTCGTGACATCAGCCAACTACATGTGTTTAAAATTTTGTTTTTTAAAAGAAATTACGGCTATTTATTCATTAATTGTTTACACGAAAACGGCAGGTGATAAGACAAAATTCAAAGACACCATTTTTTAACAGAAACTACAACAATTAAGAAAACAATTTTGTTTTTGAAAAAACACAGGCGTGACATGTTTTTCGCAAAAATATTCAAGGTCATGCCCCATGGGAAGCCATTGTTCAATTTTAAAAATTCGTTTTCTTATTAAATGATATTTTTCTACATTTAACATATACCTACTAAGTGTGATCAATAGATTTAAAGCAGGTCCGGACTTATTGAGAAAAAGCCAAAAAAATGCAAATATTAACGCCTTGTGTTTCATAGAGGAAGCAAAAACTGACATAGGTTTACATAAACTTTTTTTCTCAAAAGCACTCATAGAATCACCATTAAAAATTTATGACATACTATTCTGAAACACCCTGTACCTAACTACTTTGTAAGAATATTTACTAAAATTTAATTTCTGTGCTCTTGTCTATATCTAACGGTTTTCCACACTCGCCTTGTACACTATACACAAATTTTCGCTATTATTTTTTTATGCCATGTTTTGCTCTTGCCTCCAATTTTTTATCGTCTTGTCCCACTTTTCCTGCGGCCTACCTCTCTTTCTTCTTGCCTTTCCATATTTGTTTCATCTTTCTCTTTTCGTCAGTTCTTTGTATGTGACTCCACCAGCTGATTTGTCGGTTTTCTATAGCCACCGTGTTTATTATGAGCTCTTCTCTTGTTACGCCTCTTACTCTTCTCATATATTCATTTCAACTGCTTCCACTTTTGTTTTAAATATTTTCATTCTTGTTTCTCATGATACTTTCCTCTTGCTTATAAAAGACTTGTTTATCATTTAGAATATTTTGTTTGCTTTTTGTTTTTTTTCTTAAAAATCGTGTTGAATGGCATTTTATACCTTCACGGTCGCCTCATTTTGGTGGTATGTGGGAGACTGCAGTAAAGTCATTTAAATATTATATAAAAGAGTAGTAATCGATACAAAATTAACATTCGAAGACTTTTATAATTCTCACTCAAATATAAGCAATACTTAACTCTCAACCTCTTCTACCTCTGTCAAACGACCCTAATGACCTGCAATACTTGACTCCTGGACATTTTCTTATCAGAGAGGCATTGGTATTAGTTCCCCAGGAAAATGTAGTAAATATTCATATGAACCGATTATCCGCTTATAAAAAACGACAACAAATGGTCCAGAGATTTTGGTCTTATCGGTCGAAAGACTATTTAAATACACTTCAGCAACGTTCCAAATGGCAACAAGTGTCATCAAACATAACCATCGGGACATTGGTGTTGCTGAAGGACGATAATATTCCTGTTATTACTGTTTCTTGTTTGCCTTTCCATATATTGTCACCTCCAGATAATTAAATTTCTGTGTTTGTTCTAATTATCTGTTATTTAATCTTATATCTGTGTTGTACCTTTCTTTGCCTATTACTAGTATTTAAGTTTTATCCATGTTTATTTCCATTTTATGTTCTGTCAGTATTCTGTTCCATATGTTTAAGTTTCTCTGTAGGCTTTCTTCACTCTCTGCTATAAGTTCTAAGTCGTCTGCATACGCGCATTCTAATATGAATTCTGGTTGCAGTTTTCTGTATCCTACTAACATCCGTTTTTCAAGGTTTTGCTTTTTTTCGATTTTAATGAGGCTTAAAGCTTTCATTTCATCACTTACGTACTCTATGAAATTGAATTTTCAATTAATTTTAATTTTCAAAAATTAAAAACTTGCCGCCGCGAATCTAAAACACTACGTTAAAGAGAAGACTATCCTCTATCAAGTCTTTTTAATTCGTTTTTATATTTTCGCATTTTTTCGATTCTAATGAGGCTTAAACTTTGAATTCTATGATATACATAACTCTGAATTCCTTTTTTTTTGAAAAATTAAGGACTTGTCGCTGCCAATCCTAAACACCACTTAAACATATCTTCTATTAGGTTGTTTTAGCCTATTTTCTATTTTTTCCGATTTCAATGATGTTTAATGTTTGCTTTCTATCACATACGTAGTCTATCAAATCGAACTTTAATTTTTTTTTTAATTTTGGTTTTGTTGCCACCAATCATGAACACCAAATTAAAGAAGGAGCTTTTCTCTGTCAGGCTTTTTAGCCATTTTGCTTTTTTATTTTAATGCGGCTTAATGTTTACATTCTATTACGTACATACTCTACCAAATTGAACTTTGATTTTTTAAAATCAAGGATTTTGCCATAATCTCAAACAACACGTTAGGGGAAAAGGCTTTCTTCTATCAGGTCTTTTTAGCCGCTTTAAAATTTGAACTTTGAGTTAATATATTTTTTGAAAAAATAAAGACTTGCCGCCGTCTACTATAGTATATATCACGCTATAGAGAAGGCTATCTATCAGGCCTTTTCGGCCTTTTTTCAAAGTTTTGTTTTTCGATTTTAGTAAGGCTTAAAGTTTTCATTTCATCACATACGTATTCTATGAAATTGAATTTTGAACTTATTTTTTTTTTGAAAAATTAAGGTCTTGCCGCCACCAATCTAAAACCCCACGTTAAAGAGAAGGCTTTTCTTTATCGACCCTTTTTAGCTCTTTTTTTATACTATTGCATTTTTTTTTATTCTAATGAGGCTTAAACTTTGATATCTATGATATACAAACTTTATTAAATCAAACTTTGAATTTCTTTGTTTTTTTGAAAAATTTAGGATTTGTTGCCGCCAATCCTAAACAAAACTTAAAGATTTCCTCTATCAGGTTTTTTTTATGCCTTTTTCATTTTTTTGCTTTTTTTCGATTTTAGTGATGTTTAATGTTTGTATTCTATCACATACGTAGTCTATCAAATCGAACTTTGACTTTTTTTTTTAAATTGTGGACTTGTCGCAACCAATTATAAACACCAAGTTAAAGAGGGGGCTTTCCTCTGTCAGGTTCTTTTGGCAATTTTTTGCTTATTTTCGATTTTAATGCGGCTTAATGTTTGCATCCTATTACGTACGTACTCTACCAAATTAAACTTTGATTTTTTTTAAAATCAAGGGTTTGCCACCGCCAATCTCAAACAACACGTTAAGGAGAAGGCTTTCTCCTATCAGGTCTTTTTAGCCGGTTTAAAATTTGAACTTTGAGTTTATATATTTTTTTAAAAAATAAAGACTTGCCTGCCGTCTACTATAATATATATCACGCTATAGAGGGGGTTATTTATCAGGCCTTTTTGGCCATTTTTTAAAGTTTTGATTTTTTTCGATTTTAGTAAGGCTTAAAGTTTTCATTTCATCACATACGTACTCTATGAAATTGAATTTTGAACTTATTTTTTTTTTGAAAAATTAAGATTTTGCCGCCACCAATCTAAAACCCCACGTTAAAGAGGAGGCTTTCCTTTATCGAGCCGTTTTAGCTCTTTTTTTATACTTTTGCATTTTTTTTATTTTAGTGAGGCTTAAACTTTGATATCTATGATATACACACTTTATGAAATCAAACTTTGAATTTCTTTTTTTTTTGAAAAAGTTAGGACTTGTCGCCGCCAATCCTAAACAAAACTTAAAGATTTCCTCTATTAGGTTTTTTATGCCTTTTTCATTTTTTGCTTTTTTTCGATTTTAGTGATGTTTAATGTTTGCATTCTATCACATACGTAGTCTATCAAATCGAACTTTTTTGAAAAATTGTGGACTTGTCGCCACTAATTATAAGCACCAAGTTAAAGAGGAGGCTTTCCTCTGTCAGACTCTTTTGGTCATTTTTTGGGTTTTTTCGATTTTGATGCGGCTTAATGTTTGCATTCTATTACGTACATACTCTACCAAATTGACCTTTGATTTTTTTTAAAAGCAAAGATTTGCCGCCGCTAATCTCAAACAACACGTTAAGGAGAAGGCTTTTCTTCTATCAGGTCTTTTAGCCGGTTTAAAATTTGAACTTTAAGTTTATATATTTTGAAAAATATAGACTATTGCTCTACTATAGTATATATCACGCTATAGAGGAGGCTATCTATCAGGTCTTTGGCCATTTTTTAAAGTTTTTTTTTTTATTTTAGTAAGGCTTAAAGTTTTCATTTCATCACATACGTATACTATAAAATTGAATTTTGAATTTATTTTTTGTTTAAAAAATTAAGGACTTGCCGCCATCAATCTAAACCCCACGTTAAAAAGAAGACTTTCCTTTATCAAGCCTTTATAGCTCTTTTTTATACTTTTGCATTGTTTTGATTCTAATGAGACTTAAACTTTGATTTCTATTATATACACACTTTATTAAATCAAACTTTGAATTTCTTTTTCTTTTTTTAAATTTAGGACTTGTTGCCGTCAATCTCAAACAAAACTTAAAATTTTTCTCTATTAGGTTTTTTATGCCTTTTTCATTTTTTGGTTTTTTTCGATTTTAGTGATGTTTAATGTTTGCATTCTATCACATACGTAGTCTATCAAATCGAACTTTGACTTTTTTTTGAAAAATTATGGACTTGTCGCCACTAATTATAAGCACCAAGTTAAAGAGGGGGCTTTCCTCTGTCAGCCTCTTTTGGTCATTTTTTGGGTTTTTTCGATTTTGATGCGGCTTAATGTTTGCATTCTATTACGTACATACTCTACCAAATTGACCTTTGATTTTTTTTTAAAAGCAAAGATTTGCCGCCGCCAATCTCAAACAACACGTTAAGGAGAAGGCTTTCTTCTATCAGGTTTTTTTAGCCGCTTTAAATTTGAGTTTTGATTTTATATATTTTTTGAAAAAATAAAGACTTGCCGCCGTCTACAATAATATATATCACGCTCTAGAGGTTGCTATCTATCCGGCCTTTTTGGCCATATTCCTAAGTTTTGTTTTTTTCCGATTTTAGTAAGGCTTTAAGTTTTTATTTCATCACATACGTACTCTATGAAATTGAATTTTGAACTTATTTTTTTTTTGAAAAATTAAGGTTTTGCCGCTACCAATCTAAAACCCACGTTAAAGAGAAGGCTTTTCTTTATCAAGTCTTTTTAGCTCGTTTTTTATACTTTTGCATTTTTTATTTTAATGAGGCTTAAACTTTGATTTCTATGACATACTCACTTTATTAAATCAAACTTTGAATTTTTTTTTTTTGAAAAAGTTAGGACTTGTCGCCGCCAATCCTAAGCAAAACTTAAAGATTTCCTCTCTTTGGTTTTTTTAGGCCTTTTCATTTTTTGGCTTTTTTTCGATTTTAATGATGTTTACTGTTTGCATTCTATCACATACGTACTCTATCAAATCGAACTTTGACTTTTATTGAAAAATCGTAGACTTGTCGCTACCAATTATAAACACAAGTTAAAGAGTGGCTTTTTTCTGTCAGCCTTTTGGCCGTTTTTTGCTTTTTTTGATTTTAATGCTGTTTAATGTTTGCATTCTATTACGTACATACTCTACCAAATTGAACTTATTTATTTAATTTATTTTTGTTGAAAAATGTAGGATTTGCCGTCGCCAATTGCCACTTTAAAAAAGAGGCTTTTTTCTATCAGGATTTTTTAGATTTTTATTCATAATTTTGTTTTTTTTCCGATTTTAATGAGGTAAAATTTTGCATTCTATTACATACGTACTCTACAAAATTGAACTTTGATTTCTTTTTGGGAAATCAAGGATTTGCCGCTGCCAATCTCAAACAACACGTTAAAGAGGAGGCTTTCTTCTATCAGGTCTTTTTAGCCGGTTTAAAAATTGAACTTTGAATGTATATATTTTTTGGAAAAATAAAGACTTGCCGCCGTCGTCTTTATATATCACGTTCTAGAGGACGCTTTCATCTATCGGGCCGTTTTGTCCGTTTTTCAAAGTTTTGCATTCTATCACATACGTATTCTATAAAATTCTGAATTTATTTTTTTTTAAATTTAGGAATTGCTGCCGCCAATTTCAAACGCCACTTTAAAGGGAATACTTTCCTCTATTAGGGTTTTTATGCCGTTTTTCTTTCTTTTGTTTCTTTTCGATTTTAATGAGGTTTAAAGTCTGGTTGTTATAATATACGAACTTTACTAAATCAAACTTTGATTTTTTTCGAAAAATCAAGGAGTTGTTGCCGCCAATGTGTGCCATCACGTTAAAGAGGAAGCTTTCTTCTATCAGGTCCTTTTAAACGTTTTTTATACTTGGTTCTTAATTTTATTAAAAAAAAATCTAAAGTTGAATTTGTTTGGTAATGTTCCATACATAAATTTGTGACTAGTTTTTGATTAATAGCTATGTAAAAAAATGTACTAAAACATTATCATTTAATTTTTAAATACCAGTTTAATATAATTTTTACTGTCTTTATTGTTAAAATGATGGCCGCCATTTTTGCCGCGGAATGTACACTCATAAAATTTAAAACTTGGACACCACAATTTTTGTAAACAAAGTTTGCACATTGTGAAGCGGGCTTAAGGGTATCATTTACAATTCTAACAGCAGGTAGTCTCAGCAGGGGTTATCTTATAGAAGGACTGTAGAATGAATCATTACACTAAGCACGTTTTAGAAAATAGGTAATTTACGTTGCTTACTTAATTTTTTTCTTTAAAGAATATATTTGAAGGTATCGCTAATTAAAACACCATAGCTCGATTAATTATCAAATCAAAATTTTGTTTAGGAAATGTTTACAAAATAAAATTAGAAATAATTTTGATTTAAAAAACGTCTACAAGCAATAACTTTTAAATTAAATCAAAAAACTAAACATGGTTATTTGGGTTGACTGATTATTACTTATTTTAAATAAATCTAACCTACTAATTATTGTAAGTTATTAAAAAAAATCATTAAACTCTCTATTCATAATATTTAGTCCTTACAAAATGTATATTTTATGACGTTTCATTTTTCTGTAGTTAATATAAAAAGTGAGAAATAAAAACTAAAGCAATTCTTATTGTCAACGTATATATTTAGTTTTTTGACAAGAATTTATTACATAATTATAATTAAGATACCAAGTTATAGTTTAAAATATTAAATAAAGGTATTACTATATAAATAAATATAAGAAATCAATAATGGGTTTGACCTCCATTATTATTGATACATTCTTGGAGGCGTCTGCTCATTGACGCTATCAAGGTATCAATAATTATGAATTGGCATGCAATTAGTGCATTACGGTTTACTGGTATGAAATTTGGCCCTTGTTGTCTTCGGATAACAGCAAGTATTCGAGCCCAAACATTTTCGATAATGTTAAAATCTGGGTTTTTGCTGGCCAGGTAACAGCTCCAAATTATTTGCTTGTATCCAGTTGCGCACAACCTGCGAAGTATAGGGTCATCATATCCCGATAGTTAATTATCGAATGTTCCAAAAAAAATATGTGTAAATAGTAAATGGAATCTACTAACGTAACGTTAGGTCGTTAATTATAGTTACATAACTCTCCTTTCATAAGATATAGTTCATATTAATATGCTTAGTTGTAAAGCTTCGTACACACCTGAACAACAAACCGAGGAACAAACAGAACAACGAACCGAACGGCAATTGGAACATTAATTTGGACGGTGCTACGTACGAATTTTAGAACAGATTCGCAAATCTGATTGTTCCACGAACGGTTTGCATACGTGCTTCCGCAACTTGTCAGTTTTTTTCTCCGACATCAAAGAAAATGCGCGCGGAATGCGTTTGCAGGTTTGGACAAATCTAAACCAAACAGCGATAAACTTATGCGGGAGAATTAAATTATTTATTTTTTGTCCTTCCCTTTTGTGGGTTTGTTGTGTTTTTAGGTAATATTATGGAGTTGACAGAAGAAAAATGTATTAATTAAACAGTGTTTAAAAATGCAAGAAAAAAATGATGTCCCTATTAGCATCATTTGGGCGGGAAATTTCCAAAATAAAAAAAACGAAGTAAATTATAAATTTTTACTCTTCTTTGTGTGTAAAAATTTGGTTGACACTATCTTCTTGTTTTTCGCAATTTTCTCTTCTCAATAATAAATATACAATATGTCCCCCTAAGTTGGAATCATATGAAAAACTTTTTTATTATTAATTTTAGAAAAAAAAGTTATTCTTCATAAAAAGTTCTGCATGTTCTAAAATCTAAAATACAGTCATCAAATATCAATTTTTTCAGTCGTATACGAGGTTTGTCAAAAATATGAATTTTACTCAAGAGTAAAGTAACTTTAAATTTTACAATATCGGAAAATCTTATCAAAAAAGTTGATCAGAAATAAAAACTACGTTCAAATATGCAATTACATCCATTTACATTAAAAATTAAGTTTATTTTGTTTTTTATTAATATTTCTATTTTGAATGAACATTTATCTCTTGTGATTATTTATTATTATTTATGATAATTTGACTAAAATATTATAATATACTTTTACGATGCTGTGAGTCATTTTATTTCTACAGGGTGTTTTATTTTTCAAAATGTTCAATAAATATAATAATGTTATCAATGTAAATACTTGCAATTGCCTATTTAAACGTAGTTTTTAATTCTGCTTAACTTTTTTGAATAACATTTTCTCAATATTGTTAAATTTAAAGGTACTTTTACTCTTCAGTAAAATTCATATTTTTTGAAACCTTCTTATACGACTGAAAAAAATTTGATATTTGATGACTGTATTTTTAGATTTTAAAACATGCACACAAACTTTTATAAAGAATATCTTTTTTTCGTAAAATTAATAATAAAAAGGTTTTCATATGATTCCAACTTAGGGGACACTATTATATATGAACTGAAAACTACTGAAAATAATTATGGGAACAGCACAAACGTTCCGTTTGTTGTTCGGATTGTGGAAATCATAAAAAGATCGTTTGTCGTTCTGTTTGACTTTCGGTTCGTTGTTATGTTTGTTGCTCGGTTTGTTGTTCAGGTGTGTACGAAGCTTTACAACTTAAGCAACAATTTTTGGCGAATAAAGATTAGTTTGTGATGTAATATTAGAAACACAAATTTATATCATATCAAATTTATGACAACTTAAAACCAAGAACGTGTATGTTATTGCTAAGAAATTATTAAGGAAAAAGCGCAATTGCAGTGTAAATATTTATAATTAGATATTTTCGAAAGTTTATAAGTCCTCTATTGTAATCTTAATACTTAAAGAAAATCCTGTCCATTAGCATTATAAGGAAATGGCTTTTACTTTATGAATAAGTTTCAATAACAATAGAATATCCTTGCTTGTTTAATTTACTTCCTTTGAGTCATATTGCTCTAAGGGTTGTTACATTGGTCATTAGAAGTATGTAATAAATAAACAATTACCTACTGTTTGAGAAGGGTAGTGTGAACCAATAAATAAAGTAAGAAATGTAAATTCCATTTTAGTTTAAAATTTCAAGTGTTGTGAAAATGCCACCTCATCTCGGTGCTGATTTGAAAGCGCGGATTGTTTCGGAATTAGCGGCGGGCCGTAGCGTGCGTGAAATTTCACGTATGTTAGATATACCAAAAGCACCGTAGGGCATTACCGAGTAAAATGGAATCTTGAACACACTTTGGAAAGAGCCATCGGAAGTGGTAGACCTAAAGTATCTACACGTGCTCAAGATCTCGAGTTGTTTCATTACGTAACAGAACAACCATTTGCTACATACTCCAGGGCTATAGCAGATACACATTTTCCCGGATGCCGTATAACTGCACAAAAAGATTAAAGGAGATGGGAATAAAGAAGTATAATGCTGCTGCGAAAGAAGTTCTCAGTGATGAAAATATGAGACGTCGTCTGGAATTTGCAACGCGATATGTGAACGAACCTTTGGAATTTTGGAATCGAGTGATTTTTAGCGACGAAAAAACGTTCAATAGCCGCAACGATGGACCACTAAAAGTTTTTAGAATGGAAGGAACTCGTTACGAAAATGTCCTAAAAAACGAAGTGGTTATTTTTCTGTGAATGTGTGGGGTTGGGTTAGCGCGCGGGGTCCAGGAGTTTGTTGGGCTATCGATGGACGTCTTGATTCTGCTGCGTATTTAGATATTTTGGAAACTATTATGAAATCTTCAGTCGAAGTGTTTTATCCAGACGAAGATTATATTTTCCAACAAGTAAGTATTCTTATTTCACTATACTTTCTCCAAAAAATAGTTCGGGATCTGTTGAATTAACATTTTCATAATGTATTTTTGTTGTTAAAGGACAACGCCCCTATTCATACTTCGCGGGTTGTGCGCAATTGGATACAAAAATAACTTGGAGCTGTTACCCTGGCCAGCAAAAGCCCAGATTTTAACATTATCGAAAATGTTTGGGCTCGAATACTTGCTGTTATCCGAAGACAACAAGGGCCAAATTTTATACCAGTAAACCGTAATGCACTAATTGCAGCCATTGATACCGCATGGGAAACGATTAATATTAATTATATTGATACCTTGATAGCGTCAATGAGCAGACGCCTCCAAGAATGTATCAATAATAATGGAGGTCACACCCATTATTGATTTCTTATATTTATTTATATAGTAATACCTTTATTTAAAAAAAAGTTTTCATTTAATTTTAAACTATAACTTGGTATCTTAATTATAATTATGTAATAAATTCTTGTCAAAAACTAAATATATACGTTGACAATAAGAATTGCCTTAGTTTTTATTTTCACTTTTATATTAACTACAGAAAAAAATGAAACGTCATAAAATATACATTTTGTAAGGACTAAATATTATGAATAGAGAGTTTAATGATTTTTTTAATAACTTACAATAATTAGTAGGTTAGATTTATTTAAAAATAAGTAATAATCAGTCAACCCAAATAACCATGTTTAGTTTTTGATTTAATTTAAAAGTTATTGCTTGTAGACGTTTTTAAATCAAAATTATTTCTAATTTTATTTTGTAAACATTTCCTAAACAAAATTTTGATTCGATAATTAATCGAGCTATGGTGTTTAATTAGCGATACCTTCAAATATATTAAAGAAAAAAATTAAGTAAGCAACGTAAATTACCTATTTTCTAAAACGTGCTTAGTGTAATGATTCATTCTACAGTCCTTCTATAAGATAACCCCTGCTGAGATTACCTGCTGTTAGAATTGTAAATGATACCCTTAACCCCGCTTCACAATGTGCAAACTTTTGTTTACAGAAATTGTGGTGTCCAAGTTTTAAATTTCATGAGTGTACCTATATCCCGATCCCAATGTAACTTCAGCCTGGTGTAAGGTTTGTGTCATTATGTTTCGATTTATAAAATGTAAAAAACAAAATTTCAAACAAAAAAGTTAATTCATAGTAAAACGTTATTTTTTTTTCAGTGCCGTCAACTGTAAAATTTTACGACAAATACACTTTAAGAACATCCAACATTTTATATGAGGAACATGAAGGTATTTTTTTTTATTTTCTTAAGATTAAAAATTAGTGTCACGTTTAGAATCGTTTGTGTGCGTTAATTGGTCACGTGCAAAGTATTATTGATTTATGGTTTTCTCATTTACTTGAGATGATCCGTACTCCATAACGGATTCTTGTAAATAGCTATGATTATTCTAAGCGCAATCTTTATTACTTGCAGTTATAAATTTATTTAATTCGTACTACCGAGGTTGTTCTACCATAGTTGTGAACCCTCGTATTATTTTACTAAAACTAATATAGCATTTTAAATAGAAATAAAATGTATGACCAGGAATTTTCGAACCATTTTACGATTCCACTATTTCTCAATGGTTTTCGATACCATCCGAAATAATTCTTCTGTTGGACAAAATTTTTGCAATTGGCTGGCGGTATTGGGCCAAAAGTTGGAAGTAAATAGTGGTAGTGTAAGCTTCCCTTCTCGACAGTATTTTGTTTGTGAAACTACTTAACTATTTACGCTTTTCGCACATGTTGCACACAACATTTTTTTCTACGATCGAAAAAATAAAACGTAAAATAAAAAAATTACTTTTTACACTAATGCAAAAAGTAAATTAATAAATTGCTTTTTGTACTAATGCAAAAAAGTGAAACTTTTGGCACAGTAATTGCTGTAAAAAGTAGTCACTTTTTGCACGATCGTAGAGCAACGTTTTTGTTTCAATAATGACTCCGCCCGCGATTACCTCAGTTCTTACACTAGAAAACATTTCTAAATTATCTGGAAGAAATTATTTGGTTGCAAGCAACCTTAATGGGTTGAAGGTAAATCTTAAATAGAATTTTCATAAAACTCATAGACATTATGGAAAAAGTATAGTGCACTATTTGACGATAAAATTGCTCGTGATTATCCACTAACACACTAGAAATAAAAACGTAAACATAAACTATAATTAAAATAATATAATAATAACAAAATGTTTGCATGATTTTTCATAAATTATTTTAATGAACAAACATAATAGCCTTGAAGCAAGATTCGCATGCTTAATTATAAAAAAGTATAGATTTTGATATCAATTAGTTGAGATTATTGAGTGACGTGGATTTTAATCAAAACTTCAAGTTTAGGAGTCTTTGTGTCTCACCTGAGGAAAGGAGGTAGATTGCTAACCATATAGATTTGAAATAGCTCCACTGTCTCATGGTTTAGTTTTATCATAATTCCTGGTCTATGGACAAGAAAATAAATGGGCAGGAAGTTATGTAAAGAAAGAGGAGAAACAATAATGAATGGCGACATGGAGGAAGGAAAAAAGAAAGAGTTCACGTTTATAGAAGAAATGGAAGAAAATGTAATAAACTACGTAATAATGAATGTATAAAGTATAGAAAGGCATAAGGAAAAAAATGAGATAATATAACAGAAAACAACGGAAGAAATAGATGAGGAGATAAAAAAATAAAAGCAGCAACTTAAAAGAAAATTCAGAAAAAAACAAGGAGAATAGACCAAAAGAAAAAAAGAAGGTGAAAAAACGGAAAAATGGAGATAAATGAATACAGAAACAAAAGCAATGAGTTTAGAAAAATTTGTAAAACAGAAAG
The DNA here is from genome assembly GCA_030710515.1 of Abscondita cerata. Classification (NCBI taxonomy): domain Eukaryota; kingdom Metazoa; phylum Arthropoda; class Insecta; order Coleoptera; family Lampyridae; genus Abscondita; species Abscondita cerata. Next base: position 231,310 of record JALBCR010003163.1, read on the forward strand.
GAAGAAAACAAAAAAGAATAGAAAAAGAGATCAGCAAAATAAACAACGAAGCACACGCTTGGAAGTTTTAAAAGAAAAGGGGAAAAAGAGAAAGAAATATGAAAATAAAAATAAATAAAAAGAAATAGGAGGAATATTGTAAGAGCTTTCTAAGAGAAACGGACAAAAACATAAAAAGAAATTTAAAAAAGGAAAGCAGAGAGAGAGAAAAAGAATAGTGGAATAAGAAAAAACGATAGAAAAACTAAAATGGGTAAAACGGGAGGTTTGGACGGGATACAAGGTAAGGAGTAGAGATTCATAGGAGGGAGAGAATGAGAAAAACATATGAAAAGATGTGGAAAGGGAAAGAATTACCTCAACTACGGAGGGAGATAATAATATGTCTAGTTTACAAAGGAGGGATTAGGGAGAAATTAAGAACTGCAGAGGGATAAACTTAACAAACGTAGTATATAAAGTATATAGCCAGATTTTAAGAAGAAAGCTGGAAAGGAAAGTAAATAAAAAAAAATTAATTTGGATTGGCAGATTGGCTTGAGAACGGAATGTTGGCTATATTTTTAGATCTGAAGGCTGCGTTTGATAAGATGGAAAGAGGATTTTTGTGTGATTAGATGAAAAAAAAAGGAATCAGTGAGGATATAATAGGTGCCGTGGAGAAGATTTACAAGGACACGAGTTGTAAAACCAGAGTGAAAGGGAGAATAGGGAACAAGTTTAGGACGGGAAGAGGACTGAAACAAGGATGTCTGTTAAGTCCTTGTTTATTTTCTGTGTACATTGCGGATCTCAAAGAGGAATTAAAAAAACACTAGGTGGGATGCGATAGCAAAAAGTGAGGCAGGTATGAAAGGGGTAATAAAAGAAAAAGTTAGGGACAAAACAATGATTAAGAAAACTCAAGGATAGTGAACAAATAAGAGAATTTGAAAGAAAAGAAAATAAAATAAACAGAAAAGTGTGAGCAATAGGGAAAATAATATTTGAGAAAAATTTGGAAAAAACGAGAAGATAGTAAAATAAGCAGATGTGTGGGGATGAAAGGAATGGGTGGAATTAGAAGATATACAAGAGAAGTACTGGAAGTGGATATTGGGATTAGAAATGGGAACACCAATATACATAGTAAAAAAAAGTAGTAAAACTAGAAAAGATAAAAACCGAACACGAAGAAGAAAGGTGTAGTATGAGAAAAAGATGGAGGAGGGGGAAAAATTAAAATATTATTCAAATGTTGGAAAAAGATAGAGTCTCAAAAATAAAATATGGAAACAGGAAGTTACGCGGAGAGGAGAAAAAGATTGAGGAGAGAAAAAATAAAAAAGAGAAATGTAGTGAAAAAGTATTGTGAGATCATTACAGAAAGGATACCACGTTATATAATAAGAAAGGAAGGATTGAAGGAGAAAAGAGTGATAGCAAGATTTAGCGGAAAATGAAGAAATTGAAAATAAATACTGGTGGAGGATAAATTGTGCAGACTGTGCGGTGATGGAGGAAAGAACTTAGAACATATGAAAGAAGGATGCAGTTGGTTCCGATCACAAAAGTGCAGTCGGGTCGCTGCTATGCGCGTCTGCAGTAGGCATTAATGCAACCACAAGTACCAGTAGGGTAACCACAATTCGTGGTTGTCTCAACTGCAAAAAATGTGGTTTGTGTAGGGCGGCTCTTACTCCAAAAGTTTCTATAAATTATTTTTTATTTGTTGAATATAGAGTACATTGCAACTTGCTTATGACGTTAACGAGTGAGATGTTTCCCGGAAGAAAGGTATGGGTAGAACCTTGACTCGTCCAAAGTTTACACAGCGAATCTTTTCAATCCTTTTCGGGTGCCGAATTTGAAAAATCGATATTTTTTAAGATATCAAAGAAAAAGTGCTCCAAGTTTTAAACAATACATTTTTACTTGCAAAGTGCTGAAGAAAAGTCAAAACTGCTTTAAATATGTCAGGTATACTTTTTTCGCAGTGGGCAAAAAGAATTCAAAGTAAACGCCTCAGAACCTTTTTCTCGCGAAAAAGTGCGGAAAAGCTTTTGGATCATACCTGCAATAGTATCGAACAGAGCAATTTGAGGAATAAGACCAAAATTGTTGCCTTCAAAAAACAGCGAATTCTGAGTGCGCTAACGTGGCATTTCGTCGTTTGACGCCGGAAGGGGTTCCCCATCTTGACACCATAACACAAAAAATGTCAATCGAATTAATTTGCTGGATAAGACCAAACATGTCGGGGGTCAAAAATTGAACAGAAAGGGTGTTTTTTAGAAACTTCTGGACTCGTAAATTTTCACAAAATTTTTTTTAAGCCAACCGAATCCAATTGTTTTTGGAAAACCCATTGATCTTATATCTCAAAATATTTTTTTTTGAGTTTGGTTGAGAGGACTAAAATTGTTGCGAGCAAAATTCTATCAAAATAATCTAACACTTTTTGAGATTATGAAAGGGGCCCGGAAGGGCAAAATTTTAATAGCTCGGATTTATATTTATCAAAGACCACCCTACAAGTCTATGTGTTTTATTTTCGTTTGTGTGATTTTGCCCAGACTATACTATTTTTAGGGAATTTTCCTCTCAGAGGAAAAAGGATCAGGAATTACGCAAAAGCTTTGTTTATTAATAGACCTAGTAACTTCTTGAATCCATCTAGAAGTACCCGCGCAAAGTTTTTTAGGGTTAGGAAACGAAAATCGCAAATATTATTAAAGATACTAACTTTTGAAGAGTGCAAGGTTAACAAGATTTTTTTCTTGTTTATTTAGTAAGTTGTTTGTTAGGTGTCTTATTGTAATAAGTACAGTAATTTGAGTCAATCACATGATTAAAAACATGGCGCTACTGGAATTATTGGGCATTTTGATTTTTACAAAACAAATTAAATTTTCTTTAAAACCTCCACAGTACAAAATGTCAAAATATTAAAAAAAAACGTTAAATGAAATTTAGAGTAACAATCCTACTCATAAATAACTCACCAATGACAATGCTCTAATTTATAAGCCAGAGCCAATCAAATCCTGATTATACTGACAAAATGAGCCGTTAGTGTAATCACTTGCTTCTACTCTTCACTTGTTTATGGCATTCACTCTAAGAATTAAATGGAAATTCTGTTGTTGTTCTTTTGGACAATCGCAATTCGTTCTAAAGGACTCATAGAGATTGTCGTTGCAACAGCTACCCGTAATCTGACTGACAAAAATTTCCGGCAAGGTTCAGACCACATCTCATATACAGTGACCGAGAAAGAGTTTGCAACAAATGGGAAGAATTTTTGTACTTGAGATATCCAAAATTTTTTTGCAAATGAATTCAGTATATCAAATGACAAAAGCATTTGACAAATGTCTTGTGACCAGTCATGGCGGCAAATTTAGAAGGTATTCCTTAATATGTAAAAAGTGAGGTTAGATGACAAAATATTGAAAAATGCCTAAGAGAAAAGTTGTTAAGAATTAGATTATACGTATATGTGCCACACAACTGATATTTTTAAAAAGTTATTTTCTTATAAAAATTTGGACATAGACGTATAATATAATTCTGAACAACTTTTCTCTTAGGCATTTTTCAATATCATGTCATCTAATCTCACTTTTTACATATTAAAGGAATATTTTTTAAATTTGCCGCCATGACAGCGGTCACATGACATTTGTCTAAGTTTTTTTTGTCATTCGATATGCTAAATTCATTTGCCTAAAGAAATTTTCGGATATCTCAATTACAAAAATTTTTCCCATTTGTTGCAAACTCTTTGCCGGTCACTGTATAATACAATATATGACAATCAACTCATAAGTAACTTACGAATGACAAGGCCTAATTTATAAGTCAGAACCAATTAAATGTTGATTATACTGTGAAAAAAGCTGTTTGTTTTTCTTATCAGTGTAATCACTTGCTCCTCTTTGTTTTCATTTGTTCATAGCATTCATCTACTAATTAAATGGATGTTCTTTGGATTGTCTTACCAAATGCAGCTTGTGGTCTGAGCCTTTTGGTAATTTTTGTCAGTCATATTGACTCGTAGCTGTTGTTGTGGTTGTTGCAACAGCTGTTGCAATCTGTCTGACAAAATTTCCGGCAAGATCACGCCATCTCTCTGCTCCTTTCCATGTTTTTCCTTTTTCTTCTAGTATTCTTCCCACTTTCCTATTCTATGTTTTTCTTTGATCTTCCTTTTTTGTGTTTTCCAATATTCTTGTCTTCGATATCTCCTTTACTGGTGCTTTTTTGTATCTTGCTTTTTTCTAGATCTGTCAGTACCCACGACTTGCTGCCATAATATATATAGGTCTATACAGGTGTCCCAGTTAAAAGTAACTACATGGAGATTCCGGAAACGGTAAGAGATACAATGTTTGTTTAAATGGGAAAAAACGTTGAGCTATTTTGAGCACAACCAGATGCTGTATTAAAATTAAAAATATCTACAGGGGTGTTCAAATTATCAAGTAAAAACTAAAAATTATGCTTTTAGAAAAATTGAAATATCTTTGCCATTTTGTGTACAGAGTCAATGAAATTTGGCAGTTTTGTATGAGCGACTACGGACAATCCAATGGCATCTAAGCTTTCTAGTTTTTTTGCAACCCTAGCTAACTTTGTTATTTCTTATGGCCACTATATTGGATTTATACGCCATTGAATAAAACATAAGAAAAGCGCTTCAACCATGTATAACGAGCCTATCTTTGGATGATTTATTTGAAAAATCGTTTTTGACTTAGTTGTCTGTGAAATCTGTCAAAACTTTGTTGTTTATGAAATTTATCGGTTACAATTCTAACAGCAGGTAGTCTCAGCAGGGGTTATCTTATAGAAGGACTGTAGAATGAATCATTACACTGCTGAGACTACCTGCTGTTAGAATTGTAAATGATACCCTGAAGCCCGCTTCACAATGTGCAAACTCTTGTTTAAAGAAATTGTGTTGTCCAAGTTTTAAATTTCATGAGTGTACATACCTTGAGCTCGTTCACCGTTCCTATGGCACAAAATCAAGCAATCATACATGTATACTTTTTCCATAGTTGAAAACATTTCCATATTAAATTTAATTGGTGGTGTTACTCAAAAGATTTGAAAAACTTCAAAACTTTTTACCAATAAATCTAATAAACAACAAAGTTTTGACAAATAGTTACATAGCAATGACAACAAACACAATTACAGCATTTATCTCACAGACCACTGAGTGTAAAACGGGTTTTCAAATAAATTTACATTTTTCGTCATCCAAAGATAGGATTGTTAAACATAGTTAAAAAGCTTTTTTTATTCACTATTCAATGACGTATAAATCCAATATGGCTGTCATAAGAAATAACAAATTTGGCTAAGGTTGCAAAAAAAAACTAGAAGACCTAGAAAAAATTTGATAACGCCATTGGATTGATTTTTAGTTTTTACTTGATATTTTGAACACCCCTGTAGATATTTACAATTTTAATACAGCATCTGATTGGGCTCAGAATTGCGAAACTTTTTTTCAATTTAACCAACATTGTATCTCTTACCGTTTCCGAAATCCCCATGTAGTTACTTTTAACTGGGACACCCTGTATAGACCTAGTTCGTGCTTACATGTCTTTCCTTTAACAACCTCCATACTGTGCCTCTGGACACCCAAGAATGCCAAATATATCATCCTTTTTTCTTTTCGTGCTTTCTCTGTGATTTGTTTTATTGTAAATATATGATCCTGGGCGCCTCTTCCTCGTCTGAATTCACTTTGTTCCTCTTCCATTGTCTCTTCAGTTATCATTCTAATTTTTTTTTCTATTATTGTTTTTTAATATTTTCATACATATACTTAGAAGTGTAACTCCTGTATAATAATTACACTCTTTTTTATCTGTAAATTGGCACGATTAACGCTGTCGTCCAAGCTTTTGGTAGTTCTTCATCTATCCACACTTTGTTATATATACTTAATAGTGTATCTCTGCCTTTTTGTCCTATACTATTCTGTCGCACCCACCCGCTTTCCCGTATTTCAAATCTTTTATTACTTTTTCAAGTTCTTTCATCCTTATCACATGCTCCTCTGTTTCTTTTGCTATTTTGTCGTTTTCAATTTCTTCTTTGGTTTGGAGATCATTTAATAATTTTTTAAAGAGTTCTCTCCATCTTTCCATTATTTTTATTTCTTCTGTTATAATTTCTCCGCTTTTTCCTTTTTATTATTTTTGTATTCAGTGTCTTCTCTGTTCTTAAAGTTTTCAATGTTCTATAGAATAGTTTTTGATTTCCTTTTGAGTCTTTTTCCATTTTTTCTCCAAAAATCTTCCATTGGTTTTCTTTCGCATTTTTAATCAATTTTTAGTTTTGTCGTTGCAATAGCTACTCGTAATCAGACTGACAAAAACTTCCGGCAAAAATAATTTTAAAGTTCTTGACCTTTTAGGTGGAGGTGTGGTTGAAAATAACGGTCTCAAGCTGCATAAAATGCCGACGTTTCGCCCAAACCTATGAGGGCTTTATCAAGGCTAATAAGTAAAAAAAACCGTCTTAGTCACAAAAGACCAAAACTTAATTGGAGGAAAAATATTCCCAACTGTTTATTAAAAATGTTTTTCTTAAAATGTGTTTATTTTTATTCTTTTGCGTAACAGCCACAAATACGTCATGTTGAGAACATGTGATCGCTTTATTTAATTTTAATTGAATGTACATTTTGTGTAACGTCATCTAATAATATATTTAAACATTCGCTGTGTAGTTGACGGTTTAATCAGATTATATAAAGGCAAAACTTTTTACTAAACGTTACATTTCTAGCTAATAAAATTGAGTAAAGTTCTACTTTATATTTTCCGAGAGATAAGCATCTAATTGGTTGACCCGAGTTAAATCTGAAATATCTTCACATGCAATGTTATTAACTTAATCTGTTGCCGTAACTTCTGAAAAGAAAATTTCATTAATTAAATTTTATCGATTAATTAATTCGATATATGTAGATTAGATACGCATCTTTACTAATTAATAGAATTTATTTAGGCATAAATGATTGAATTTATTTAATGCTCATGAATAATAATTCTGGTAAAAGAATTTTTTAAAATTGTTTTTGTGTTTTAAATTTTTTTTTGCATCTTAAATTTGTGAATTTGTGAAACTTTTCAAATATAAGGATGCGAGTTCAAATCTCTGTTTGAATTGTTTCTTTTTAGGTTGTATTGTACAGGATACGAACAAAAGATTAATTTATATACTACCAACGTATGACCCCAGTGCTTATTTCAATGCGTACTGTTAGTAAACTTGCTTACAATAAAATATTTACTTTGTGATAAGGTTAGAATACCTTTAAGGCTATGATACTTTCTATCTACTCTTCATCGACAATTATTCTGCTTTTTGCAACGACATTATTTTTTCATCAGGGTGCAGCAGAGTGATCCCCTTGGACCTTTCTGCTTTAGCCTTGCATTACAACTATTATTGAGGGTCTTTGTTTTGATCTGAATTTATTTTATTTGGACGATGGGACATTATGTGGAGATGTCAATACAGTCCCTGACGATTTCAAATATTGATTGAGAGATTAAGGGATATTGTTTGATAATCAACCTAAATAATTGTAAATTATATTTTATTTCACAATTTGAAAACGACTCTTACAAGGACTTTGTAATGGTTGTCAATGTTATGAATTGTTTGTTTATAAAAAAAAAGTAGTTGAATTGAAATAAAAGTCGTTTTAGAAAGTGTCAGAAATTTCTGGACTTTTTGATCATAAAGATCATTTTTTAAGTGTTAGGAAAAATATTTTGGCTAAAAATACCTCATTATATTTGGTGACCCCGACGTGATCTGCTGAAAAGATATAAAATGGGTAGGATCAAAAGGGGGAAAAGAGGCAAAAGACGTTCGCTGGAAAAAACAATTGATACAGTGGAAATGGAACTTGCCAAGGAGAATCCCGGTCTTCTAGAACATTTAAATCTTTTAGTTTTAGTCCATATTTCCTCAGGAGTATTGAACCAGCAAGATGAAGATGTGAAGAATTTGTTGCTGGATAATGTCAATACCACTGATGAAGAATTTGATGATAAACTTTCCAGTGCAAAAGAATATTTTCTAAAAATAGAAAACATTAAGCACAAAATTAATAAAGTTTTGAACCCACCTGCTCCTGTCGTTTGTGCTGCTTTTCCATCTCCAAGTAAAGTTGGTACTGGAAGAAGTGTTGCAGGGGAGAGGTCTACAAAACTTGGTTATCGTCTCCCTAAAATGGAACTACGTAAGTTCAATGAGGAATTGAAAGATTGGTTAGGGTTTTGGACCCAATTTCAGAAAATTCATGAAGTTGAAGAGATGCATGATCTGGACAAGATCCATTACTTGTCCCAATGTATGGTTCCTGGTAGTCGGGCTAAGGAGTTAGTAGATGGATATCCTCAGACGTCAGAAAATTATCGAAAAGTGGTTAAGGCGTTAACGGATCGTTTCGGAAATAAAAATTACTAATGCAAGTTTACGTTAGAGAATTGTTAAGATTAGTAATTGAAAATAATAGTAACTCACCTGGGAAAGCGAAACTGAGTCAAATGTTTGACAAATTGGAAAGTCACCTTAGGGCATTGAAATCACTTGGTGTGACAATGGAACAGACGGCGATTTTCCTTTTTCCCATGGTTGAGTCTAGTATTCTTGAAGATTTACTCATCGCGTGGCAGAGATCCCCGTCGTATCTAAAAGATGGATCCAATGAAGATTCACCAAAAGTGAATTAACTTACCTGATGGAATTCTTGAAACAAGAAGTTGAATGTAAAGAGCGAAGAGACTTTGCACGTTCTGGTTTTGGATTGACCATTAAAGATGGAAACCCCAGCAACAATAGAAACAGGAAAGGTCCATCAGTTGACTCTTCAATCCCAACGGCTGCTGGATTATTTTCGGGTGATGACGGTGGGAGTAAAAGTGTATCTTCTGTGAAAAGGCCCACCTGAGTCAAAATTGCTTCCAAGCTCCAAAGATGAACCTGGAAGATAAGAAAAAATTATTTTAAAGAAAAGATTTTACCTGTTTTAAAGGAAATCATCAGTCCAAGAATTGCAGAGCGAAGCCAAAGTGTCCAATTTGTGGGAGAAACCATTATGTGCTGATGTGTCCAAATCTCCTAGCTCATAAAATATTTGAAGGTCAAGGATCACCCAATGAGGTGGTTAATGATTGTAAAACTTCTATTATGTCGAATTTGTCCTGCTCCAGTGATAATTTGCTGCTGACGCTGGTTGTTGTGCTGAAAGGCAAAAAAGGTAAACGAAAGGGAAGAGCGATTATTGATACTAGTTCCCAGAGGTCTTACATCACCCAGTCATGTATTGATGAGCTTGGATTCCCTGCTGTGACGTCAGAATCCATGGTTCATCTTGTATTTGGCGGACTACAATCTGAAAGACAAAAGCATATCAAGTATAAGATTTCAGTAAATAATCTTGGTAAGAAGTATATTACTAATTTCCTTGCCTTGGACCATCCGATGATTTGTGAGAGTATCCCACTGGTAAAAAAGGGTCCCTGGTTTAAAGAGCTCAAAAACAAGAAGATTTGAATTTCTGATGTAGGAGATGATTGTCCACCCATTGATATTTTGATTGGTTCAGATGTTGGACATTGGATACGATCCTGTTAAAAGAAAAAGTAAATTAGATTTGGAACAAGCTGCAAATGATCATTTCCAAAAAACGGTAAAATTTAATGATGATGGAAGGTATGAAGTTTTTTACTGTTTTTTCTGGTCTTTTTGATCATAAAGTTTTTTAAGTTAGACGAGGCAAGATATCAGTCTTCATGTACTAACGAATCTGATTGCTGGTTAGACGTCTTCCATCTAGACATATTGGAACTATTTTAGATAATTCATTTACATGTATTTGTGGAATTAAAGTAGACAAGAGTAGTTTACATGGTCTCTCTTGTTCAAGGTTTGAGCCCGTAATACAAACGATTTTTTTCTACAATTGCAGTCACTATGGTTTTTTTCTCTTCATTCATTAACAGACCGGGTTAAGATGAAGGGTTACAGTGAAAACTAATTATTAGTGCGCAAAGTAAGCGATTTCCAAACGAACTGAAAGTAAGAATAAATGGAGACAGTTTACTATAACTGAATTTGTTTGCTTGACGGATTGAGAGTCCAGTTGACAACCTCCCTAATCCAGGCATGCGCATCACTAATTAGATGACGAGGCATTTTACGTAAGCAGTGAAGTGTTATTACCAGGACTGTAAATAGTGTAACAGGTCCAGAACAAACATCAGTCAGAGACTTGAAACGAGTCCTACAACCACGCCACAAAAAATTTTTACCGCAACGGCAAACAAAACGTTTAGAAGAAGAGAACAAAATTTGAACAGACCAAACCCAGTAGCTCAGAAAATCATAGTATAAATTGCTGATACCGCAAACGTTTTAGAAGTACGAGGTTCTAAACCTACACACACACATTTGATTCAACATTTTCTCTAACATCGCAAATCACAATAATTCCATTGACAATAAACAAGTAAGCTACCAAGTTGTCTTTTCCCCGTCTAGTACAATTACGTATCCAAAAACGTGGTATAATTAATTACTCTAGGAAACGATAACTTGCAATCCACATTAAGACAATTAATAATTTCTTGGACTTCTCTGAGCTTTAAATGTTATCAGGTTATCCTCTTTACCGCTCAAACTGATGGTTTTGCGGTTTGATTTATTTTTTGACCCTGATCATACATGGTCAAGAGGAGAGATTTGTTATTGTAGTCATTTGTTGAACAAGTATGAGGGTAAGTAGTCAACGACAGAGAACGAATGCTTAGCCGTTATTTCCGCTAAGAGAAGTGTTGTTAGAAAGTCATAAAATGAAGGTGGTCACCCATCAAGTTTCATAATTGGAAAGAGAGTATATGTTAAATAGGTCGTTCTTAAACTTATTTTTGTTCTATGTCATTATGCATGGTATAGATTCTTCTAAGCCTGAATGTGCAGACGTATACATAATATATAAATTTCTGGTCGTTTTTATATTAAAAGAAAGGTTTTGTATCAAACGAGGTTATAGAGCAGATTAAACAGTGCATTTCTTTAGAAATATATTTTTATTTATTATTTCTTTGCTTTGTTTGTTTGTATTGAACCGGTGAAAATGGATCAACCGATTACGGAGACTGGCAAGCAAATAATTAAAGAAAATGTAGGAGTAAATGTAGAAGTTCAAGAGGCATATGTGGTAAGGAAAGGGGACGAAAAAAGTGCGATAGTAGAGCTGGAAGCAAAAAGGCAGATAATGTAGAAAAAGAACAAGTTGAGAGGAACCAAAATATTTATAGATGATGATCTAACAACGAGAGAAACAGAAATGCAAGAAGCGATAAGAAAATAAACTAGAAAACAAGAGAAAGGAGGCAGTAGAGTGAAAGTGAGATACGGAAAGGTATGGATAGATGGTGTGAAGCATAGATGGGGGTGGGAGGAAAGAGAGTTTGTTTGAAGTAAACAATTTTCGAATAAAATTGAGAAAAAGGATAGGGCGAAAGGGGGGGATAATAATTGGTGTTAAAAAGGAGTCAATAGTAGAGGATAAAAGAAAAGAGGAAGGTGTGGTATGAACAAAAGTGAAGACAGAGGAAGAGGATTAATTAGAAATATTAACTGTTTACGAAAAAGAAATGAAAAGAACAAGAAATATTATAGAGGGAAGATATCAAAAGAGAGAGAAGAAAATTATAATAGGTGGTAATTTTGATGCGAGAATAGGGAGAGATGAAAAAGTGAATAAGATGACTTTGAAGGATAATAAATTAAACGGGCAACGAATAAAACTAATACAAATGTGTGGAGAAAAGGGATGGACAATTTTAAATGAGAACATGGAGGAGGGACGAAAAGCGATTTCATATACTCAGGTGGGAGGGGAGAGTCTGTAATAGATGTGATAGCAAACGATAAGAGCATAGGGAATATAGAGAAGTTAATAATAGGAGGTGAGATAGAATCGGACCACCAGCCTTTGGAAGTGAATATGGTGTGGGAGCAATTTGAAATGCAGGAAGAAATCAAAGAATGGAAGGAAATTAATATATGGACAGAAGAAAATATAGAAGGGTATAAAAGAGGAAGGATAAGAAACAGAAAATAGTGGAAGGGTTGGAGGAAGAATTTAGTGAATAAGAAGTAGTAGGCGACAGAAAATAAAAGATACAAAGTGAGCAAAAAATGCAAGAGAAGCGAGAAAAAAATAGTGAAATGGGGAATGGGGTAGATAAAAAAAAGAAATAAGAAAGGGATGGAGGAGGTGGAAGAAAAATAGATATAAAAGAGTACAAAGGTCTGAAAAAGGAATACGGAAAAAGATGCAAGAGAATGAAAGATGAATATAAGAGAAAAATGGGGAAAAGAAAAAAAAACAAAATACAGATGGAAATTAAGTAACAAGGAAAGGAAAAGAGTAAATGTAAGACTGGGGATAGATGAAGGAAATAGGAAGATTATTGTATGAGATTATTAAAAGGAGGGAATAAAAAACAAGATAATAATATAGAAAGAAGGAGAGAGAAAAAAACAAGACAGGGAGAGGTAAAGGAAGAAGAGGTCGTTAATGCAATAAGAACAAGTAAAAATAGGAAAAGCGAGAGGTACAGACAGCACGCAGGGGGAGCAGTGGAAATACATAAGGAAAAAAGATAAAATAATGAATAAGAGAGATAATGAGCAATATATAGAAGGAAGAAGGTTTCCCGGGAAAATGAAGAGAGGCTATTATATGACCGATTTACAAGGGAGTGAAAAGGGAAGAGATGCGAATTTGTAAGGGTGTGAGCACAACCAACGTAGTATATAAAATATATGGAGAGATTATAAAATGAGATTTTACAAGAGGAATAAGAGCGGTGGATGACATATATATTTTAAAACAAGTAGTTAATAAGGAAATGCAAGGGAATAGGGGGGAGAAGTTTATGGATGTTCTTGGATCTAAGGTCAGCATTTGATAATGTGGACAAAGAAGTTCTGTGGGAAACTATGAAAGAAAGTGATATAAGTGGGGACTTGATGGATGCCATAAAAGAGATATATACGAGGTGTAGGATAAGAGTGAAAGAAAATCTTTTTAGACTAGAAAGGGTTTAAGACAAGCATATCCCTTGAGTTCGAGTTTATTTGCTCTATACATTGGGGTTTTAGAGTAGGAATTGAAGAACAAGCAAACAGGTGGGGTAGTGATAAGGAGTAAGAAAATACGGACGTTGACATATGCTGACAAAAAAGAGACGAAAAGTATTATGAAGGCATTATTTTTCTATTTGTAAAAAAGAAGATCAAACTAAATACAGAAAGAAAACAATAATTTTTAGAAGCGAAGAGGAAGAAGAAAGAAGGAAAATTAATTGTGGGTGAAGAGGAGTTAGAAAGTGTAAAAATATTTAGGTTATTGAATTAGATGTGTAAAGACAAGTAAGAAAGAAGGTCCACATGATACTGGGGCAGACGTGGCGGTTAGGAGAAAGAATATTTAGAGGATACATTGAAAAGAGAAGGTAAAAAGTGTAATGATGTATGGAGCGGAAATGTGGATATGAAAAGAGTGGGTGATTTTGGAGAAAGTACAAGAAATGTATTGAAGATAGACGATGGGTAAAGAGATGTCGGGGTACACAGTAGAGGAAGAAATAAAACTGGAAAATATAAGAATAGAAGCAGAAAAGAAAGCGATAGATATGAGTAAAAGACGGTGACTATTTGAAGAACTGGTAAAAAGTGTAATGATGTATAGAGCAGTGGTGTAGTAATGGATGGAGTGGGTGATTTTGGAGAGAGTGCAGGAAATGTATTAAAGATGGACGATAGAGCTAGATAAAGAAACGCCGGGGTACACAGTAGAGGAAGAAATAAAACTGAAATAAATAAAAGTAGAAGAAAGAAAGAGAGCGATGTGATATAAGAAAGGCTAAAAGATAAGATGAAAATGAAATTTTATACTAGTGTTGGAGGCAATTGGGAGATATAAAGATAAAACATGGACCGAAAGAGTAAAAGTTTTACTATAAGAGAGTAGCGTATGTAAGGAAAGAGGTAAAAAGAAATAGAAGAGAAGAGAGGAGGATGGAAGGGACATAGTAATGAGAGAGTAATGGAGAAGAGAATGAATGTGAGGTTTAGAATGGGGACCGAGGGAAACGAAAACAGGTACTGGTAGGAGGATGTCAAAAGGAAATGTAGAATATGTGCCAAAGGGTGGAAAAACGTAGAGCATATGTGGGAAGACAAATTAAAGAGGTATTGGGGCAACGTGGAGAAGGAGCGGATTGGATCAAGGAAGTGCTAGAAAGAGAAAAAATCTGAGGGAGAAGGAGGAGTTTTTGTTGGTTTTGTTTTTAAGTATATATATTTAGGGTTTAAGAGATAAGATTTTTTTTTTTTTTTTTTTTTTTTTTTTTTTTTTTTTTTTTTTTTTTTTTTTTTTTTTTTTTTTTTTTTTTTTTTTTTTTTTTTTTTTTTTTTTTTTGTCGACCGCGTGCTGTCGACTATATGACCTACTGGAGGGATCACAATATTTAAACAATAAGTTTTTCTGACATCTTAGTGTCGACTCGTGAAAGCTTTCACGTACGTAAATAGTAGAGGTTTGTTGGGTTGTGTTTTGTTTTTTTTTTTTTTTGGTGTTTGTGTTTGTGTTGTTTTTGTTGTGTTTTGTTGGGTGTGTTGGGGGTTGTTTTGTTGTTGGTGGGTGGTGGGGGTTGTTGTTGTTGGTGGGTGTTTTTGTTTTTTTTTTTTTTTTTGGTGTTTTTGTGTTTTTGTGTTTGTTTTCTTTTGTTTTGGTGTTGCTGTTTTCTTTGCCTTCTTTTTTTTTTTTTTTAGCAACTTTGCCGACAGGTATGTAAAGCAGTCGACAGCGTTTGTACAATAGTGAACTTACACTCGAGTTCTCTCACTCCGATGAGTCCCAAAAGGACAAAACAGCTGTCAGGTGATTCTCAGTGTTTGTTTGCTATTGTACAACCTCTTGCGTACTTTACTGCAGGCGATTCGAAATTTTATACTTGCCAACTGTTATATGTTGGCTATAATTATTGAAGAATCGACTAGTAACTGCTTTATATACCTGTCGGCAAAGTTGCTAACATTTACAGTACGTGAACTCTTTCACGAGTCGACACTAGATGTCGAAAAAACTTATCGTTTATATATATATATATATATATATAGATTGCTTTTTTTGTATGGTGTGTAAACCAAATTCTTTTGTTAATGTTAAAAACAAAATTAATATTTATCTAGTAAACTAAAAAAAAATGCGTATACAACGATTTTAAAATAAATAAAAGTTAACACAAATTTTTTTCAAAATTAAACTCATACTTTTTCTATTCTCAGGTTGATCATCCATCCGTGGTCTTTTTAATTACAGTTTATTGCTAATCGTTCCAATATAATTAATAGTTTGTTAATATATTGATCGTAAAGCACGTAATATGCATTATATTGCTATTCGTGTTAATGTAAATACAGTAAATGCGGTCAGTTTAAATCACATTAAATATAATAATCCTTGATAATAATAATAATATTTTTAGCGGTAATTTTGTATTCTTGTATGGGCGTAATTGAAGCATGACTTTGCGCTAAACTTTCTTCTTTTTTTTGCATTCTATGTACATTTCGAGTACCTATTCCTGAACGAACGGACACAATTTAAAAATGTGAGTGAAATTTTATTACTAACAATAATGTTTTAGTTGTACGCTGAACATTGGGTTACAGAAACAATATAAATAAACGTTAAACGCAAATTTTTTTGGTTATTGTAACTTTCTTCAAGCATGATATTTAATTGACATTTTAAGTTTTAAAACATTGTATTTGTAGCCATTTTGTTTCAGCGGTTATGATTTCTACGAAATTTACGACATTTTTAATTTGATGGATTAACCTAAGACTTAAAATATTTGTTTCTGAATTTCCAAAATTTAAATGTAGTGCTACGAAATTAAATTTTTTTGTTTTCGTAGAGCTGTACTCGTGCACATTTCGTATCAGTTTTAGTTTAGGGGGTATTAACGATCAAAGAGCGTGCTACGAAAGAGCATAAAATTATTTTAAGAATACAAAAAATTAAAGGAATTTGTTGATTTAAAAATTTATGTTGTTGATATGTTATTAATTTTTCGGAACTGCTTTCAAAAGTGCTGTGGGAATTTTTCTTTGTATTTTAACATTTTTTCAGGTTTCGTAGATGACGTGAAACATGTTACTACGAAAAAACTTGCTTAACCTTTTCATTTTAGTCATATTAAAAAAAATTTGACAAACAAAAACCTTCTGATTTAAGAAAAGTTTAAGATCTAATCCTGGTGCTACGAAAATTAGTTTTTGCAATTAGGTTAGGGCTACAAATAAAACTTTTATTATTTTAATTTTTTTCAACTTTAGATGTTGTGCAAAAATATACAGGGTGGGGCACTATCAACTAATTATTCTGTACCACTAAACGACAAATAATGTAAGATATCTTAAGGGATACATACATTGAGATTATTTAAAACCACATTTTAAAAAATATTTTCCTTTGTACAGGGTGCTCCAGAAACACGTACTATATCAAAGTTGGGTTATTTTAAATGGAACACTCTATATTTTTTTTATTTTTGAATTGTACGATAAAAAATAATGTATGTTCTTTAACATGTCCCTATACCAACTTACATCCGTAAATCGATTTTACTTGATTTACAAACCATCCAAAAAAATGCAATAACTTCAAGATAAACAAAAACAAGCAACTTTGGTTTATACACACCTTACTATTATGTTATGATGTACAGAGTGTTTTAAATACTACCGCATAACGCTAACGACTTAAAACTTAAATAACTTGCTAAACTTAAATGGAACACTTTGTATTTCTGTAGCCTGTTAGAATCAGAAACTAATTACCTTTCAATCAGTATTAGGTTACCAACCCTAACTCTGATAGTTTTTGAGACATTTTAATATTTGCTAGTTAAATAATTTGCAATTTACTGAATTTAAGTTACCTGTAAAATATCAGTAAAATAAACATTATCTTGCAAACATTTTTAATGTAAAGGCCAACCCAGCTTTAAATATTAACCTTAAAAATTTTTTTAGAACAAAATAACAGAAATGTACTCAAGACTTAGGCCAGGCTCTAAGAGTCAATCGAATCACGCCCACCTGACACAAACAACAGCAACCGTTATTAGTTTCAGCAAAAATCGATGACACTGTTAACATTAGTAACTTTGTTAAAAAAAATTTAAAAATAATGGTTTTCGAAATTATCGTACTACTATTAGAGCGATTTGTAGTAACATCAGTAAATTGTGACAGGTGTGCGTAATTCTACTGACTCTTAGAGCCCGGGATACTATTCATAAGCACATTTCTGTTTATTTTTTCTGAAAAAAATATTTTTATGGTAAATATTTAAAACTGAAAATTGCAAGATAATGTCCATATATTGCTGATATTTCACAGATAATTTGACTCCAGTTCATCGTAAATTGTTAAACTATCAAATTTTAAAATATCTGGAAAACTATCATAGTTAGGGGTTGGTAACCCTAATACCGACTAAAAGGTAATTAGTTCTAGCTTTCAACAGGCTACATAAATTTAGAGTGTTTTATTTAAGTTAAGCAAGTTATTCAAGTTTTAAGTCGTTAGTGTTATGCGGTAGTATTACAAACACCCTGTACATGATAACATAATAGTATATATTGCAAAAGAGGTGTTGAAGGCTTTTAGTAAGGTAATGTTATAAATATACAAAGGATCTTAATAAATAATGTTCCATAAAGCTTAAAAACTATGAAATATAAAACGTTGCTTTGAGTTCCACACACCGTGGTCGTTTTGTCGTACCCTTTCCAGTAGTAATGAAAACAGAAAACTGCTTTTCATTGAGTTTGATGTTTTATAATTTTATGAAAGCTTTTCAAACTTGTTTATTATTATTTCGTATCCAACCAACGTGCTAAGTAGAGTGTAAACGCTTTTGAGGCACGCCGTTTTTGTATTTAACGTCAGAAATAAAATTTGTAAAATTAAACTTTAAATGTTCAAATTATATTTTAAGTTTCTTTCAAATTAATTATATTTAATTTTGTTTTTGTTTAAACATTAAATGTTATGTTATTTTTCCCTTGAGTTTCAATTTTCAAATTAAAATAAATTACATTTTCATTAGCACTGCAAATACAATTTTAATTCTTGGATGAATATGAATTAAATTTTTATTATGTAATTACTTAATTTTAATTCCTTAAACTAAATTGAAGTTTCATTAAGTGCACAATTTTAATTCTTTAAACAAAAATAAATCGAAGTTTGATTGTTTGTACCTAAATTTAATTTCTTTAGTAAAAATAATCTGAATTTTTATTACACATAAAATTTTAATTTTAAACGAAAATAATTTTTTTTTTATTTGATTGTCTAATTTTAAACCCATTATGCACATAAGATAAACATAAGCTAAATCTTTCTTGCGTAATTACTTAATTCTAATTCCTTAACAAAATTTTATATATTTATATGTATATGCAGCAAAGTACAATTATTTAAATAATTTTATTTTTTATATAAAAATGAATTAAGTTCTGATTATGTAATTATTACGTAATTTTATTTTTTTGACTAAAACTGAGTTAAAGTTTGATTATGTGCATAATTTTAGTTTCTTAAGCAAGAATTTTTAAAATTTTTAATTCACTTAGGATTTTAATTCTGAAAAAAATTATATTAAAAAAGTATTTATATAATCTTTTAATCTTAATTTTGAACAAGTTCAATTGAATGCATAGTTTTAATTCCTAAATACAAATAAATTACATTTCCATTATGCACATACAATTTTAATTTTTAGATAGACATGAGATAATTTCTATTGTTTAATTACTTAATTTTCTACTTTTAAACAGTGTTTAATTAAATTTTTTTATAATTTTTATTTTTTTTATTTAAAACTGAATTAGAGTTTTATTGAGCGAATAATTTTAATTCCTTAAGTAAAATAAATAAAATCTTTATTGCACTTAAAATTTTAATTCTTAAATGAAAATTAATTCCTTTTATTACGTGACTATATAATTATATTTTCTTTAAACAAGTTGAATTTAAGGTCCCTATGTATAATTTCAATTCTTTAAATAGAAATGAATTGTATTTCCAGTATACACATACAATTTTAATTTTGAATGAATATGATTACTAAGTAATTTTATTTTCTTAACGGAAACAAAATAAATTGAATTTATATTGTATTATATTTTGTGTACAATTTTAATTCCTAAAATAAAAATAAATTGAATTTTCAATATGGACATAATTTTAATTCTTAAATGAAAAACTTTTTGAATGTTCATTATGTAGATAAGGGAGTTTTACTTTGATGAGTCATGTGTTTGATCATTGTCTGCACATAAGAGGTATAACCACATACCAAAACGTACTACAGAAAAAAAAACATTTAACTGACAATCTTAAACTTTCTCTAGTCTCCAGTTTTTGAGAGGTTATACTGTTATATTCTACAGAAAAACACCGTGCTACTTTTCTTTAATTGGTTATTTGATCAGTGTTAAGGTGTTAAATGATCTAAAGGTGCGTAACAAGCCTTTCTCATTGACTAGTAGTGGATGTTATATGCATTTGGTAATAGCAAAGTCGTTTGAGAACGGACGTCATTTATTGACATCGACGGTATCACAGTTGCTTTTAGGTATTAGGATGGTTCTATTGGACAAAAAGGCAGGCAAGCTTGTAAAGGTCAGAATAGAATTTAGAAGCAACTCAAGTCTATGTCTCGGAAGAGATTGCAGAATTTAAATGCCGACACCATCTGACCCATCAGTCAAAGTGGCTTCCACTCACCGCCCACACAATCTTTATAATTCTTGATAGATTTGATGTCAGGAATTTCAATGGTCTTAAATATTTTCCTGTAAGTCCTTCCTACCTCAATTACTAATTTGCAAGAGATGTTGACATATGGCATCAATTTTTCGTATAGAAGAAGAGCACTCCATGAATACAATGAGAGTAGCAGTCGGTAGTTTGGTTCCAGGACCAGAGTGCCGTTAGGGAAGATCTCTATCCAATTCCAGAGCACTTACTGGGGAGCTCTTCTGTGGATTTGTTGATTAACGTCAATGACAGAACTAGACTCAGCAATCCTTCTTCTGACAGCACAGGTTAAATATTTTGTCCTGATAACCCCATGGTCTGGTCTATTGTTGACCACATTATTATGCTCTTTTTTAAGGGGTAGATAGCAGATAAAACGCTCTTTTCGCCTTACTCTGAAGGTCTGGGTAGCGATCGATCCTCAATCACATCAGATACGGGATTTGATGTGTGTTCGTTTCTTACAGCAGATATACTCGTTCAATCTTTTTCTCAAGTGTACCCGCATCCAACTCCTGAAGGTAATCCTGCTGGAGTCTTCGTCGTTAATAAATTGGCTAGAAAACCTGAATTTCTCCAAAGCTATGCAAATGAGGTCCTTATCCCTACACCTGGAAGAATCTCTAAGAGGTTGTGTTGCCTGACACTCTAAGTCACGGTTATACTTAACTGGGTGAGTCAGCCTCGTGTGTTGACGTATACTGGTATTAGTATCAAACTATCGATTGCAGACAGGACAAGATGTATCAAGAACTCTTTTCAGACACACATCTGACCATTTTCGAAATTGCATGAGGTTAGACAAAGGTGGATGCTGATATTATCAAGCAAATACAAAAATGGGTTTTACTGCATTTTGTTTGTGAAAAGCCTGTCTAGCTTAGAGAGCAAAAACAAGCAAAAATCCTTGCTCAAATGCAGCACTTTTTCACAAGTGGAAACGGCTCAAACTACAGCAAAGCAAATTCAACTCGTCTAGCAAAAGTAAACTCAGCATAACTTCCACTCGGAGGAAGCTGCTTGTAAAAATAACTCGTTTTACACGTTTTGCACTCACTATACAAGGATTTCGATGAACACACTCTAAGAGAGTCATAGTTTCTTTCGCGACATGGTTCCGACAACAATAATATCCTAGTCGTTTGGAAACACTGTATGGATAAACTTAACCAGTTTTTTTGACACCTGAATTGTCACTCGTATCCAGTACACTGTCGACAAAGAAAATAGTTCTCTTAGATGGGTACATTACAAAGGGCACCATCACACGATCAATGAGGCTCTAAAGATCTAAAGCACCAGAATTCGAGCTCAAAACTGCATGCTTATCTTCCATACATATCAAAGTTCGTTGAAGAATTCTAAAAACACGGCATCTAAAGTATATTTAGATCAACTAATAAGATTTAGCAGATCATCATATCAACAAACGATAGTCTGGATCCCTTCTCAGCAGTCTCAGTATATTGTATACTTGCTTTTGTGGCAAGGTATACAATTGACGAGAAGGAGGCTCAAACAACATCGAGCAAAGTTCCGTCTAGAACACATTGAGAACTCAAAGCGGTTACTTTCACACCGCCATCTCGAGACCACAGCTTTAATGCGAAATCACCTCGACGCGTGCTCATCTCGTCGCAAAATTATATTTGTGCTAAAATGTAGTGTATTTGTGGAAAAAAACTGGAGAATCTAAAGCCGAAGTATAAAAAACTGCGGAAAAAAAAACCTACGAAAAATGAATAAATGCCCACGGACGATGCCTTAGAAAATTTATATCATACCAATATTTGGATTTAACAGAATATTGTTGTGAATCTACATTTCTATTCATTAAAAATGGTAACTCAATCAAAGTAAAGGTAATAGCGAAGATTAATCAGGATAAATGATTGAAGTAGCTTCCTCGTGTTTTTTATTCAGATTTCTTGTTCCAGGTACTATTATCGTTTGTTTTTTTTTAGACACTTAGTTGTTTGTTGGATTAATGAACGTGTTATTATACTAAATACTTTAACTTCTGTGTCATTTCTAACACTACTGACCACTTTACGCAATTTTTTTACGTACGTGGCCAAACTTTAAGACGTTATCCGTTACTAAGGCAAAAAGTTTATATAAATTTAAGTCTTGAATGGCTTTGTTACAGTGAAAAAAATTAAAAAACAAAAAAGGATAAGCAATTACTGAATTTAGATTTAGACAAAAAGTATATTATAAGAAAAATTATAGAGAGAAAGAATTTTGTATATAAATATACACGGTGGTTGAAATTGTCGGAGAGCATCGTAGGTTATTGAGACTAAATTTTTATATTTATGAAAATTGTCTTAACTTAATCATTTGTGTTAATCAAAAGAATGAAACACTAAACTGCAGCGTCTATTTAACAAGAATCGGTTCGCTGATGATGATAGCTTAGCGTGTTAATGGCAGGAGATAATAATGGGGCGCCACTTGTTTACTTATTACGTGACCACTGAAAGCGTAAACCCAAAAGCCAACAGAAAATACTAAATCTAACAGATTTAGAAACAAATTCAACGTAACGTTCAATATTTTCAAAAATAATCACTGATTTCATTTAATCGTTTATTCTACCGCGGTTTCGTCGGCGTAAATCATAAACGAGTTACAATTATGGGCGCTCGCACCTAGTACTACGTCTCACAAAAGAGTCGGCGCTTTATGAAATAATAACTTAAGAGGTATCTGGTGTGTGCTTGTTGACTTTAAGATTATTTGTCGGTGAACTGTGTAATATTGTAAGGTTGTCCTTTACCATATAAACAGCGTGTTAGGGAGATTTTCTCCACCAAAAATATATTTTTTGACACCAACAAAATATTTTGCTTTCGGAATACTTGCCCTCCGAGTCTACGGTAGTGATGAAAACGGGTGTAGAAGTCAGGAAACCCCGTCGCTACTTGAAAGAGAGTCTTGATTACAACCAATTAAGTTATAATGCACGAGTCTGTGATACGGTACCTACCGGGTTATTGAAATCCTTTCGCTAACGCTAACGCTAACGTTAAATCTTGTAATCTACACGGTATTTACAAATAACGGATTGGTAGCATTTTGTAGTTATCGCAGATCACGTCTGTGACGTTAATGTCAGTTTTGTTTACTCTTTCATAACCTAAAAATAAATTACAAATTGCTTGGTAGTTTGTGAGTTAAATCAACATTGTAGAGGGTATAACGTATATTTTGTGCCATAATGGACCCTCTAGTAGATCTTATAGCACTAGGGAAAGGGGCAGACTTAGATGACATTAGTATCGGTATCGCTGATGATGACAGCTTAGCTGTTGAAACACGTGTCCGAGTAAAGTTTTTGGTGTTTTTCTGTTGGTTAAATAGACGCTGCAGTTGGTGTTCCTTTCCTTTGACATTGTAGAAGATTTTGTAATAGGAGGTTTTTTAAATCTAGAACAAAATATAAGAAATAGGGCCGATTAGTATGGAAGATTTAAATTAAATAATTTATCACTGGATAAAACAAATTTGCTTCAAATGGATATTCGCTGATAACCATTCTCAACAATGTAAGATCGTCCTCAGCAATAAATCGCAGTCTCATTTTGTGTTAATTTTAATGACGCACCAAAGTACAGGTGGTAACTAATACCAGGGTAGTAACTAGTTATAACTTCAAAAATAAGAACTAAGATGCGTACGAAGTTTGCTGTAAATTTGAAATTCAATTATATGAAGTTATCGCTCTATAATAACGGATACGATATATATGTACGGTATTCCACAAGAAATAGCGTATTTCGCTAAATACTTACCGTTTCGCAATTTTCTGCGCATGCGGTTTAAGGTATAAATGAATTTAGCGTTAACGTTATCGTAAACTCAAGAAGTGCGATAACTCCCTAAAGATCTATTAGAACAAGTGACACAACCTAAATTAATTACCTGAACTCTCTAAAGGCGGAGCTTACAGTTTAACGATCTGCCAACTACGAACTCGGAAGCCATCTATCGGCCCCGGAAAAAATTGAGACAACAGAAATCTTTTTGTGGATCACGCAAATAAATATCGTAACTAATGGTGGCAATAAAACGATTAATCAAGATTCTTACAAAAATCGAAAATCGGTTTGTTGAACCGTGTTAAAATTTGGTTTGTTGAACCGGTTTTTAAAAAATCGGTTTTTTGAACCGTTGTACAAAACGATTTGTTGAACCGTGTTGAAATTATATATATTTTTTTACTTTTTATATATTGTGTTTGACTTTTTTGTTTTAATCAGAAAAAATGCGTGCTAACTCTAACATCTCTTTCGTTCTTATCTGACTTAATCAACACAATTTGTTTATGATGTTAGTATTAATTGACCCGAAAAACATTTTTTGAAAGAGAGAACGTTCCCAACAACAAAATTGTTTCTGAAAAAAAAATTTAATAAATACGCATGTAAAGCGGTTTTTAATTAAGTTAAAACTGGTTTCTAAAACCGATTTAAAACGGCGGTTTTTGAACCGGTTTGGAAACCGCGGTTTGTTAAACCGGTTTATAAACTATGGTTTTTCAAACGGTTTAAAACTACGGATTGTTAAACCGGTTTAAACACCGCCGTTTATTAAAGCGGTTTAAAACCGCGGTTTGTTGAATAGGTATAAATAACTCGGTTTTGAACCGGTTTATTGCTTTAAAAACGCGGTTTGTTGAATAGGTTTAAAACAACTCGGTTTGTTGAACTAGTTTATCAATAAACCGTCTTTGTAAACCGGTTAGCAGGTTTTTCTTTTTCGACGGTTTTGCTACCACTAATCGTAACAGCTTTTTTTATTATACGAAGTAATATACAGGGTTTTAAACTTAAGTCGGCACTATTGCTAACTTTGTTATTATTATAGCTATCGGGTCGGTTAAATAGGCAAACTAGTGGCATTTGTTTTCTCATCACTGTGGTGAAAACAGATTAAAAATCGAACATCGCGTTTTGGAGTTATGTCAAATTGTTACAATTTTTTTAAATAGCAAAAATATTTTTCAAGTTAAACTGGTTTTAAAACCGTTTAAAACGCTTTTTGAACCGGTCGGAAACCGCGGTTTGTTAAACCGGTTTTAACTAGTTTCAAACGGTTAAAACCACGATTGTTGAACCGTTTAAACCCGCTTATTAAAGCGGTTTAAAACCGCGGTTTGTTGAATAGGTATAAATAACTCGGTTTTGTTGAACCGGTTTATTGCTTTAAAAACGCGGTTTGTTGAATAGGTTTAAACAACTCGGTTTGTTGAACCGGTTTATCAATAAACCGTCTTTTGTAAAACCGGTTAGCAGGTTTTCTTTTTCGACGGTTTTTGCTACCACTAATCGTAACAGCTTTTTTTTTTATTATACGAAGTAATATACAGGGTTTTTAAACTTAAGTCGGCACTATTGCTAACTTTGTTATTATTATAGCTATCGAGTCGGTTAAATAGGCAAACTAGTGGCATTTGTTTCTCTCATCACTATGGTGAAAACAGATTAAAAATTGATCATCACGTTTGCGAGTTATGTCACCCTGTATACAATATTTTCGATCGATAGAAAATTAAATACTAAACAAAAAGTGTCCCATTATTTTTTATCCTAAAGTCAAAAATGACAGAGCTATTGATGATTTTTCAAATTGGTTAAAGTAGCTGTGTTAGTTATAACTTTGCCTTACAATAAAGTAGAAAGTAAGAAGAATGCCAGACCCATGGGTGGTCGAGTAGTAATTCCAAAAACGTATTCAAATTTACTAGCCGGAAAACCGGTCGAGGCGGTTTGAATCTTGTTCACGGCAGACACTTAAAAAAATTATTTCTTGATGGGGATATATTAACATACAACAAACATATTTGAAAAATCATCAATAGCTTTGTCATTTTTGACTTTAGGATAAGAAATAATAGGACATTTTTTATTCAGTATTCAATTTCCTATTGATTGAAAATATTGTATACAGGGTGTCTCATTTGAAAAAATTTAACAACTTGACATAACTCGCGAACGCGATTTTCGATTTTTATTCTGTTTTTACCACAGTGATGAGAGAAACAAATACTACTAGTTTGCCTATTTAACCGACCCTGTAGCTCTAATAATAACAAAGTTAGCAATAGTGCCGACTTAAGTTTGAAAAGAAATAAGTTAATGTCGAGATGAACTCGCTCTGGATGACTTCGCGTGAAATGATCTCACGATAATTTATAATACCGACTTTGAAACCAATTTGTTTGTTTTTTTTATTTTTAAGGTCCCTGAATTATAATAAAATTGAGTACTACTTAATTTTCTTGTAAAATTATAAAGTTCAGTTGAATTTATTTTGAGTTTAATTGCTAACTTGAATGTATCAAACACTTTTGTTTTCATTTTAGTGCATATTCGTATACATATCAGATAGCTCATACTGGAATAACTAATTTATTGTATTTGGACATTGCATTAACCTCAAATATTGATCATAGATAAGATTAAAGTACATTTTTATATAAATTATGGTTAAAGTGACTTTTAAGGAAAGTTATTTTTTGTATAAAATTGTAAACACAAATAAAACCTACTAGGGTTATTTGCACATTTGTTTAACGATTTACGGAACCGCCCGATATAACATAAAATTCGTCACATCCGTAAATCCATAAATTTAATCACACTTATTAGAATCTATAACAGGACATACGTAGATCTGTTATTCTACTACGTCAAAAAAAAACCTTTACAAATTAATGAATTAATTTTATAATTAAGAAACATTTATAATAATTAGTGAACAATGTTTAAAATTTTTATGACGTGACCGATTCAAATCATTCAACAGCCGAGAACCATTTTAAGTCACATAATCAATAATACTTACTCGCATACATTCAGCAAATGCACTATGCACAAAATAAACAGTAATTAATTAAAAAAAAGGTAATTAAATTTTATCTAGCTTATTTACAGTAGCATCATCTAGAATTGCGCAAATTTTTTTGTTATTGTATTTTATTGTTGAACAAACTTCGTAGAGGGGGACGACGATTTTTATCTGAAAAATGTTCATGTTAAACAAATTTACATAAGTCAGAAAAACTAAACTCGTTTCAACTAAAAACAAAAAAAATACTTCCTTAAAACTACAAAAAAAATTGAGATCGATTTGATGCAGTAGCAAAAGTTTTATTCAATTTATTATTGCTGACAGTAACACTTCCGTATGGGTTTGTTCCACTTGCCACGCAATCGTTTGCGACCTCCTTAGAAATTTGGCACATAAAAAAAATTGTGTGTGATTGTTGTTGTTTTTCTCGAATTTCAAATAATAAATAATTTGTCTTAGAAATGAGGTTAGTGGTTCATAAATTGAAATGAATTTTAACTCTAGGATCTTAGATTCTATTTTTAATGTTGTTACAGCAAAAGCTCTCAATAAGAGTGTGAATAATGATCATAAAACTTATTTAAAATGGTTTCCTCCAAGTCCGATAATAATCCTAAACAATTATTCATTTATTTCAACATCAACAAAACACGAACAGGTATATATCGAGTTAAATTTTGCTCGTGTGCCTCAGCCCCTCACAAAAGAACTTCCATTTTGGACTTTTGTACACGAAAGAAAACAGGCAGCACAACTTTGCTCAATGGTAGCACACCGTTAATAACGGAGTTATTGAGGTTTGAGTCTATGGAAGTCAGCACCCACACAACAAAATTTAATTTTTGGCCATGAAAGAGATGAGTTAAGACAGGTTTGTACAACTTTTCTTACATCAGCACACCTTTAATAAGAGAGTTATTGGTTGTTATGGAGTTTGAATGTGGAGGAGCTAGGTGACTTTAATAACCCCCCCCCCAAACTGTTCATGAGGTGGCTACCACGAATATAACTTGTTAAGTAAAATGACATCTCTTATAATAAGGGACTCGTATAAATAGTATAAACTAAGCAATGCCAACAGAAAACTGTAACGACGATTGAATGTTTTAAATGCAAATCGTTATCTAAGCGATAACTTAGAATTCAATCGTCGTTATCTGTTGGCATTAATTAGTTTATTATTTGTTAATTTTAGTTGTGGTAGCCTGTGATAGTTCAGTTGTTTCTTGTTAAAACGTCCAAGTTCAAAATTTTGTCTAGGGGAGGGCTGGCTTCTATACAGGGTGTCCAGAAACTCTCTTGACAAACGAAAACCGGAGATTCTTCAGATAATTTTAAGACAATTTAACCCAATTCACCTAGTCCGAAAATGCTTCCTAAGGGAGCTAGAGCTCTTTGAAGATGGCGCCTTGTAAATAGTTTTTTTTAAATACCTCCAGAACGCTTCTACTTAGAAAAGCAAAAACTGGTATGCTTGTTTAGCATTCAGAGATGAATCGATTCCATCAATTGCGAATTTCTAGTACCGGTCATAGGCGTCCGTTTTGGGTAGGTCAACAGTTATTTTAACGCATAACTTTTTTGTCTTTAACTTTTAAGCATTTGTGACACTAGATTATTAAATTTTCAGGTATTCTAATACCAAAAGGTACTCTTACTTTAAGTCATTAGGATACACCGTTTTCTAGAAAATGGATTTGAAATTTTGTTGTTTTTGTCATTAAAGTTAAATTTATATTTTTGCGCTAGTTGGTTCTAAACTGCCAACAAAAGTAAAACCTACGTTTTCATTGTTAAATTGTTGTCAGTTCGCGAAGTTTATCTTTTAATTTTTACTTTACCAGCCGCCATCTTCAAAGAGCTCTAGCTCCCTTAGGAAGCATTTTCGGACTAGGTGAATTTAAATTGTCTTAAAATTATCTGAGGAATCTCCGGTTTTCGTTTGTCAGAGAGTTTCTGGACACCCTGTAGATTTAATTCTCAATAGCTCCGTTATTCAAATTATGGTTGCGTTGAGCAAAGTTATGCTACCTTTGTACTAGATTTTGGGGAAGACGGTGAGGCTGCTTTAGCTCTTCTAGGTTCAAACGTCAATAACTCCGTTATTAAAGGTGTACTAGAGTTGACCAAAGTTGAGTTTTGAGTTTTGAATGTGAAGCGGCTAAGACGACCTTAGCCCCTCCAACTGTCCATGAAATGGCAACTCAACTATCACTTGTTAATTTTAGTTGAGGTAGTCTGTGATAGCTCAGTTCTTTCATGATGAAATGTCCAAAGTTCAAAATTGCTGGTTTCTATAGATTCAATCCTCAATAGCTCCGGTATCGTTCTTGCCTTGAGCAAAGTTATGAAGCCGCTTTAGCTCTTCTAGATTTAAACGTCCATAATTCCGTTATTAAAAATGTGTTAGAGTTGAGTAAAGTTAAGTTATTGAGATTTGAATCTGGGGAGGTTAAGACGACCTTAGCCCCCCCAACTGTCCATGAGGTGGCAATCCGACTATCAGTTGTTAATTTTAGTTGTGGTAGCCTGTGATAGCTCAGTTATTTCATGATAAAACGTCAAAAGGTTAGAACTTTGTCTGGGGAGGAGAGCTGGTTTTAATAGATTCAATCCTCAACAACTCCGTTATTAAAATTGTGCTAGCGGTGAGTGAAGCTATGCTAGCTTTGTACTAGATATTGGGGGGGCCAAGGCCGCTTTAGCTCTTCAGATTCAAACGTCAATATCTTTGTTATTAAAGGTGTGGTAGAGTTGAGGAAATATTTTTATTATTGAGGTTTGAATTGGGGGAAAACCCCTCAACTGTTCATGAGGTGGCGGCCTTGACTAATTACTTGTTAATTTTAGTTATGGTAGCTTGTGAGAGCTCAGTTCTTTTTATGTTGCAACTTCAAAAGTTTAAAATTTTGTCGCGGGGGGAGGTAAGCTTGGCAAAGAAATTCCTGATTCCAGTAAACTCAAAAAGAGGATCACGATAGGAAACTAGGGACTCTTACTCTTAGAAAAAGAAGTTGGAGCCAAAGACAATATTCCACTTGCATGGGGAAGTCTTTCAAAGAAAAAAGGGAAAATTCCAAACAGAAAGTAAACCGAGTCTACACGGCGGCTGAATTACTTCCATTCGCTGTAACAAAAAAACTTCCAGAATGTGTTTTTTTGTCAAGACTGTTTCCATTAAGAACCAACTTACTCAGCAGCAGGAAGTCACAAAGCTCTGTGACTTGAACCTCATTGGAATCAAAGACACCTCAAACAGAAAAAGCAAAGAAGTGTTGGATTTCGCAACAGTGGAGCATTTCAAGAGGACTGTGAATAGTATTCGAGTCTCCTGGATTAAATTTCATCCCCATTTACTCGACAATATGAATATAGCTATAAAAAGATTTGAGTCTACCACAGAGAAATTGAGGTACGCAGGGACTCTAGAAGTTTATGTTTAAACAATGGAAGAACATGGAAATGATTGAAGTAGTCCCTGGTCATCCTAAATGAAGCTTAATATCCCAAACAGTCTACAAGCCATCATCCACCACTACTCAAATTTAACAGTTTTCATGCATCGTTTTAAAACCAGAAGTCAGCCAAATCACTGAATGATTGCTTAGAGTTGGACCTAACTTTTTGGAACTGATCCCTTCCGTAATTACACATTTACGAATCAATTCTATGGGAGTGGTAGCGGACATTCCAACAAACCAGTATAGCCGAAAAAGATCGAGATTTCCTTAGATTCCTTTAATTGAAAGGCGCGTATTGCCAGGAGTTAAAGGAGTATCGTCATCGCCGAGTTGTATTCGTAGTCAGTTTGAATCCATTACTTCTGGGAGCGACATAAAATTACTTATTGGAAAAAATAAAGAACAATACAAAAAACAGACAAATTAGGAAGTTCTTTGTACATGGACAATGTAGCAGCCAGTTTTGAGTCAAATAAGGAAACCAAGAAGTTCCAATTAGTGTGTGACAAGATACTGTTTTTAGTCCAGTTTGAATTTAGCTTATCATTAGAAGAAAAAACCGTTCTATTCCTAGGACTCTCGTGGAATACAAATTATGATTATTTAGATATGGATGTAAGCGCAGTTTTAAAGAAGGTAGACATGATCTATGACTCCATAGGTTTCACCTCACAATTCGTCCTACTGCCAAAGTTATTGTTGCAAGAAATGTTGAACCTGAAAATTAGGTTTTGAATGAAATCCACATACGTCGTTAGACAGGATCACTTCTCACTGAATCATACCGGTAAACCCTTTATGATGCTAGCAAAGATGATTATGCAGCAGCAGTTTTCCTCCGAGTTTAAAACAAAAGACAATATCAAAATACATCTCCTCCAAGCAAAATCTCGAATAGTCCTAATCAAGAAAATGACCATTTCAAGAACGTGACGAGAGCTTCCAGCTTCATATCGTGATCCTCTTTTTGCGTTTGTTTGAATGTCGTATTTCTTTGACACGCTCTAAAGATGTCTTCAGAAAGGCAGCTTTCAACTAATGGATAAATGATAACTGCGCACTCGTCTGACGTAACCCATAGAGTTCCTAACACTCGTAGCTTGGATAAGAGTTGGAGATACAGCAATGACAAGAACACATTTTTGCTTTGGGTGTTGTCCGCAACCTGCTTCAGCAAATCTCAAACATATACTTTGATTTATAGCTTCTCGTATCCATACTTCTTTAATAGATAGTTCTTTGAACTCAACGATTAGCCAATGATGATGTCTCTTGCTTCAGTGTTTTCCCAGATTGCTTGGATAAAGTACTGGAACTTGTCCACTTCTGGAATGGAGTCGCCTTTGTGGATATCGTCAAATTGACTCTAAATGGTATTTAATCCCAAATTTCCCCTAAAATTTTGGTAAGTTCGATTTGGGCAGCTTGCGTCGTGTTTTTGCTTGACTACTTGTTGTTGGATTTGATGTCACGCTGAATACGCTAACGTCATCCTTTTCAGCATCTACAAACTTTTTACTTTTCTGTTCATTCTGTGCGCTAATGTCCGAATGATTGAGGCCAAATGATGAATGTATTATCGACATACCTAAACCATACTTTCGGTTTCAACGTCGAAGTTTTAAAGGCAATGGTTTTAGGCTTCCCTAAAATGTTGGCGACAACATGAGATCCTATAGCAGCACCGAAACCTGTTTATAAAAGTTATTGCAGAATTGCAAATAAGTAGACGAAAGACACTTTTGTATGAGAGGTATCAATCCTACATCTATCCTATACGGAGGTATTTCCCTAATTATTCAGACTTCTTTTAGTCTAGAATCTGGCTTGGTCACCAGTTGATTACCTAACTTTTATTGTCTACCTTGAACTTACTTTTGTTTGTTTCAAATTTCTCGCCCTGATGAAACCCTTTACAATAAGTGGAAAAGCTTTGGCCTGTGGAAATGACATCGGCATGTCGGCATCGATATAGAAATCAACGTAATTTGGTATTTTGAAATAAGTAAAGTACTAATTGATTTTTTCATCCCTGATGATTCCTAAAAGAACGAAATGCGGATCTTTAGTTATTATTGTATTTTAATAGTAAGTACAACTTAGTAGAAAATGTTACTAATTTAGAATCTGAATCCCATTAGATACTGCTGAAATATAATTGAAATTCTTTATATTACAATCAATAAATTAACTAAACTTTAAAGCTTTAAAAAAAAAATTGTACACCGTCGCCTGCTACCGTCGGAATTAAATTTTTGCGGAGAAAGTCATAATAATATCAAGTTGTTTTTTATTACAAAATTAAAATTGTAGTTTATACTTAATTTCCTTGCGCGGGTTTTTATATTAGAGTTTGTAGGTTAGAAAAAAGTTTACGGGTTAAAGAATACGCAGACTTAGAGAAATAACTTAATAAAAAAATAAAGTTAGAATAAACACAATGTAAAAGTTAACGATACTTTTTCCACAAATGACGTTACATCTCTCAATGTCACAAAGTATCTCGCAAAAGTTTGTAATCGTTATTTAGTGTTTATACAATTTATTGTTCTTGAACGGTAATCACATACGTTCCAAATAAATTGGGTTCGGACATTTAATTGCATGGTACATCTTTGCGCCTAACACTTTTGTATCATTTAATCTCATAGACCGGGACACACTCACTTTCTAAAATTTGATGGCTTCAGGACAGTGGATAATCGCTTTTGTTCCATCCCGTTGCCTCTTTGTAATTTTCTCTTCCATTGCATCTCTGCGTTGCTAAACGCGGAAAATTCTTTTGTATTTTAGTCACCTAATAATTTGCGAGTCCGTTTTGTTTATCATCGCAAGGCTTGTGCTTATTTTACATTTTGTTACTAAGTCGTAATTGTATGCTTGTAAACTTTAGAACTTAAAACTATAACGTATAACATGTTCTAAATAATTTTTAACGGTTTCGGTCATAATTGATTTTGACCTGCAACTTTTTAAATTAAAATCTAACTTTTTTTACGTGTGTTTTTCATCTCAACTTTAAATCAAACGCCATTCCAAGATACTAAACGGTCATCTCATATTATATAATCGTATCTACTGCTAATATTTAACAAGGGTGGCTACGCTAATTTTTTGGACCGTTTTCAGTTCGTTGAGCTTGACCCTTCATTTTCTGGTTCAGTCTACTATGATATTGTTTAATAGTTCAATTTCCACGTAGTGGGCCTTCAAGAGGAGTCAAGGTTCGATTGCTCAATAGAAACGACAAGCTATTCTTTCGACCAACGTTTCGACCAATTCCGGGTCTTTTCAAGGTATCTGGTCGAAGAATGGCTGTCATTTCTATTGAGCAATCAGGCTGCTAATTTTGTAGGCCCACTACGTGAAATGAACTATTAAAACATTAAGGAGACTTCAATATTAACTACATACCTTCAACATGCCCGGAACAACCGTATCGTCGTGGAGGCTGGTCTACAACACCAATACGATCGCAGTAATATTAAGTTAATGCACAGATACCTTGAAAAAAGACCAGGAATTGGTTGAAACGTTGGTCGAAAGAATAGCTTGTCGTTTCTATTAAACAATCAAACTTTGACTCCTCATGAAAGCCCACTACGTGGAAATTGAACTATTAGAAATTTTAAGGAGACTTCCAATATTAACTACATACCTTTAACATAGCCGGAACAACCGCATCGTCGTGGAGGAATGGTCTACAACACCACTACGATCGCAGTAATATTAAGTTAGTGCACAGATATTTTCAAAAAGACCAAACATTAATCGAAACGTTGGTCGAAAGAATAGCTTGTCGTCTCTATTGAGCAATCAAACTTTGACTCCTCTTGAAAGCCCACTACGTGGAAATTGAACTATTAGAAATTTTAAGGAGACTTCCAATATTAACTACATACCTTTAACATAGCCGGAACAACCGCATCGTCGTGGAGGTTTGGTCTACAACACCACTACGATCGCAGTAATATTAAGTTAATGCACAGATACCTTGAAAAACACCAGAAATTGATCGAAACTTTGGTCGAAAGAATAGCTTGTCATTTCTATTGAGAAATCCAACCTTGACTCCTCTTAAGAGCCCACTACGTGGAAATTGAACTATTAGACATTTTTAAGAGACTTCCAATATTAACTACATACCTTCAACATACATGGAACAACCGTATCGTTGTGGAGGTTTGGTCTACAACACCACTACGATTGCAGTAATATTAAGTTAATGCACAGATACCTTGAAAAAGACCAGGAATTGGTCGAAACGTTGGTCGAAAGAATAGCTTGTCGTTTCTATTGAGCAATCGAACCTTGACTCCTCTTAAAGGCCCACTACGTGGAAATTGAACTACCAGACATTTTAAAGAGACTTTCAATATTAACTACATACCTTCAACATACATGGAACAACCGTATCGTTGTGGAGGTTTGGTCTACAACACCACTACGATCGCAGTAATATTAAGTTAATGCACAGATACCTTGAAAAAGACCAGGAATTGTGGAACTTTATTTTTTTTTTTTTTTTTTTTTTTTTTTTTTTTTTTTTTTTTTTTTTTTTTTTTTTAATTTTTTTTTTTTTTTTTTTTTTTTTTTTTTTTATATTTTTTTTTTTTTTTTTATTTTTTTTTAAATTTTTTTTTTTTTTAATTTTTTTTTTTTATTTTTTTTTTTTTTTTTTTTTATTTTTTTTTTTTTTTTTTTTTTTTTTTTTTTTTTTTTTTTGGTGGAAACGTTGGTCGAAAGAATAGCTTGTCGTTTCTATTGAGCAATCCAACCTTGACTCCTCTTGAAAGCCCACTACGTGGAAATTGAACTGTTAGACATTTTAAAGAGATTTCCAATATTAACTACATACCTTCAACATGCCTGGAACAACCGTATCGTCGTGGAGGTTTGGTCTACAACACCACTACGATCGCAGTAATATTAAGTTAATGC
The DNA here is from genome assembly GCA_030710515.1 of Abscondita cerata. NCBI lineage: Eukaryota > Metazoa > Arthropoda > Insecta > Coleoptera > Lampyridae > Abscondita > Abscondita cerata. Next base: position 266,514 of record JALBCR010003163.1, read on the forward strand.
AGATACCTTGAAAAGACCAGAAATTGGTCGAAACTTGGTCGAAAGAATAGCTTGTCGTTTCTATTGAGCAATCCAACCTTGACTTCTCTTGAAAGACCACTACGTGGAAATTGAACTGTTAGACATTTTAAAGAGATTTCCAATATTAACTACATACCTTCAACATGCCTGGAACAACCGTATCGTCGTGGAGGTTTGGTCTACAACACCACTACGATCGCAGTAATATTAAGTTAATGCACAGATACCTTGAAAAAGACCAGGAATTGGTGGAAACGTTGGTCGAAAGAATAGCTTGTCGTTTCTATTGAGCAATCCAACCTTGACTCCTCTTGAAAGCCCACTACGTGGAAATTGAACTGTTAGACATTTTAAAGAGATTTCCAATATTAACTACATACCTTCAACATGCCTGGAACAACCGTATCGTCGTGGAGGTTTGGTCTACAACACTACTACGATCGCAGTAACATTAAGTTAATGCACAGATACCTTGAAAAAGACCAGAAATTGGTGGAAACATTGGTCGAAAGAATAGCTTGTCATTTCTATTGAGAATCCAACCTTGGCTTCCTCTTGAAGAGCCCACTACGTGGAATTGATATTAGACATTTTAAAGGACTTCCAATATTAACTACTACCTTCAACATACATGGAACAACCGTATCGTTGTGGAGGTTTGGTCTACAACACCACTACGATCGCGTAATATTAAGTTAATGCACAGATACCTTGAAAAACCAGAATTGGTCGAAACTTTGGTCGAAAGAATAGCTTGTCGTTTCTATTGGAATCCAACCTTGACTCCTCTTGAGAGCCCACACGTGGAGTTGAACTGTTAGACATTTTAAGCGACTTCTATTAACTACATACCTTCAACATACATGGAACAACCGTATCGTTGTGGAGTTGTTTCTACAACACCACTACGATCGCGGTAATATTAAGTTAATGCACAGATACCTTGAAAAGACAAGGAATTGGTGGAAACGTTGGTCGAAAGAATAGTTTTTTATTTCAACCTACTCTCTTAAACCACTACGTATTAACTGTTTTTTTTTCCATATTAACTACTACCTTCAACTCCTGGAAAACAACGTTCCGGTTCCTTGTCTTTCTTTGCATCAACCTTCTCCTCTTAAAGGCCCCTACGTGGAAATAACTTTCATTTTAAGATTCAATATTACTACTTACCTTCAACATGCCTGGAACAACCGTTCGTCGTGGAGGTTTGGTTTAAACTACTACATCGCGTAAATTAGTTGTGCCAGATACTTAAAGACCCAAAATTTGAAACGTTGGTCGAAAGAATGGCTGTCGTTTCTATTGGCTCACCTTCTCCTCTTAAGGCCCTACGTGGAAATACTTTAGACATTTAGGATTTCCAATATTACTACATCCTTCAACATGCCTGGAACAACCGTTCGTCGTGGAGGTTTGGTCTACAACACCCTACTCGCGTTATTAGTTATGCCGATACCTTGAAAGACCAAATTTCGACTTTGTCAAGTGCTGTTTTCTATTATCAACCTTCTCCTCTTAGAGCCCCTACGTGAATTAACTATTAGACTTTTAGACTTCAATATTACTACTACCTTCAACATACATGGAACAACCGTTTGTTGTGGAGTTTGGTCTAAACACCACTACGTCGCGTTATTAGTTATGCTGAGATACCTTGAAGAGACCAGGAATTGGTCAAACGTTGGTCGAACTTCCTTTCTATATACCTTCTCCTACCCCTACTAAAAACTTAACTTTTAAATTCCAAATAACACTACCTCACTCCTACATCTATTTATTTACAAACCCTAATATAATATTAATTAATATTTTAAAAAAAAATTTAAATTATAAAAAATAAATTTATAAATTTTATTAAATAAATACTCTTTAAAATATAAATAATATTAAAATTTTAAAAAAATTAACTCATACCTTAAATAACAAGTTTATATTAAAAATAATATAATATTAATTATAAATATTAAAAAAAAAAAAAAAAAATTTAAAAAATTTTTATAAAAACTTATCCTTTAAACATATAAAAAAATTTTTAAATTTTAAAATTCTTTCTAACAACCTATAGCTTGTCGTTTCTATTGAGCAATCGAACCTTGATTCTCTTAAAAGCCCACTACCTGGAAATTGAACTATTAGAACTTTTAAGGAGACTTCCAATAATATTGTTTGTTATTTGTAATCTTTCAGTAATCCCTGTTGATATATTTTACAATTTGGGTAGAATACTGTTGTGTAATAGATAAAGAATGGACCTAAGAACACTTCCTTGAGGTACTCGTACTTCGTTCCGAATATTCGTCTTTTTCCTTGTTTTTTTTCTAAAAAGTTTATCAGTTGTATATTTTTACACATTCTTTAATTTGTGTATCAAACCTTCAAACGTTGTCAAAAGCTTGAGTCAAACCGAAAATCTGAAATGAGTAATACTAGACTTTTAGGTAATAACTTCTCAAATTATTTTGAGACAAATGGACAGGAGAAAAATGGGTTACAACTGTCTAGAAGGTAAGAACATGTTTTGTCTGAACGCTCCATTGAACATGTTAGCAAGTTAAACTATTCCTTTTTTTAGTCTTGAGTGTTTTACCACATCATATCCTGACGCCTTTTTTGGATGAATTTTGTGTTAATTTTCTTAGCTACTATTGTTGCTAGGGTGATGTTTTCTGGAAACTTGGTTACCAATTTCCTATAGTATATTTTCAATTGGTTCTTGATTGTGTGTGTGTGTGTGTAAGGATTTAGCTTTTTTCCTTATTATTCTTACCCATCAGTCCCATCGTTCTTTTAATTGGTAGTATAGATGTTGCTTTCCAGTGTAAGCAGTTAATTTCATCATTAGGTGTCAGATTCTGCCAATAGGACTATTCTTTAAAGGTTTTTGTATCCCACTTTTTTATTTCTAGGTTTTAGTGTTCAAAACATTCATGCTGGACAGATCTCTGTACTGTTTCCTTGACTAGCTTTCTAGTTTTTTCGTATAGTATTCTCGTATGTAAGTGGACCCCCTTCTCAATTATTCTTGAAAAAGCCTTCTTCTTCTTCTAGTTACATGTTCGTTTTTAGATTTATATTCAGTTTGATATTATTCTAAAGGTCAATGCGGATACTATACCAAACTGTGGCTTCATTGACCAGAATAGGTCAACTGTTCTTTTAAAAACTTTGGTGTCTGAACAACTTCTGAAGGATCAAAATTTAATTTAAAGTTTTTTCAACTTTAGAAAATACTTTCGTTTGCGATAAAAAAGTTCATCAAGTCAAGAATTTTGTTAGTATTGTTAGAATTTTTAATTTTAGTTCACTACCTTTGGTCGTGGTTAGATTGAATCCCCAGTTTGTATGGTTATAGCTAAGATCTCCCCCGACTATGAATCTTTCACCTAAATTCTTCAAACATTAACTAACATTACCATCCATGGCTGGTATACTAATTTGTGGTATTGTAGCGTGCCTAAAAATTCTTCAACCCGTGTTTTTTAGTTAGAATGTATTGACTTGTCCTAATGTTTTTATCATGGTCAACATAAGCTCTTTACATGTAACCTCATCAGTCCTGTCACAAACATATAACAAAACCTAGCGACTATAATTCACTTTTAACCTACGACGGTTCTCTTGAGTTTTTCAACCAGTTTGCAATCTTGAAATTTTTGTTCTGTCGCGATTTTATCAGCAGGAGATGAAGGATGTAAGTTCTTAACTATTAACAGATTTTATTAGCTTTTTTATGGATGTAGGTAATTTTCTATACTTTTCTCTCATCGTACTGGTTTTCTACTCAAATTCTCCGGTAGCAGCTTTTGGAAATTTTTCTAATTGATTTTATGGGCAATATATTTTTGGAAATTCGCTGCTTTTCGCCTATTTGTTTTTTTCAGTCTGTTTTCCTAGCAGAATGCGTCCTAATCTGAATTGGTCGGACTTTAAGTTTTCTTTTTAGGGGTTTTACTTGTATTAAAAGCTATTGTGCACTTTGAATGTTTGAAGTTGGCTTTTCAGCCAATCAATTTTCTGAAAGACCGCTGTAATTGCATCTGTAGATTAGGGAAAACTGTATTATCATCATAACTTCCAACTGAAAGGAACTGTGCGTGACTCTAAATACCACTCTGTTGTGGCGAAAACGACAAGTTTCTCGAACTCCGGTGATTCCCATCATAGAAAACGCAGAAAGCAACTCTCCTACTTACCTATTTATTTTTTTAAGGTAGGAGGTAACTGCTACACATGATAGAGGGTTTTAGATCCACCAATGTAGGTCCTTTCTCAAAACACTCATTCAGCGAGGGTGCGATCCCAGTCTTACAGAAAGCATCAAACACTGCCTGACTTTTGCCATCTAGCTTCCTTGCTTGAATACTGACTGGTGGGGTTGGTAGTAACGCTTCTACCTTCTCGATAATTCCTTCCTCTATCAATTCTGAGAATACTTTATGATAGTCCTCAAACTTATTGGTAGGCTTGACTGTCGTCGTTGTACATCTAAGCTTTCATTATGGAACTAGACGGTTACTCGTAATCAGCTGAGCTTTGCTGCCCCATAAAAAAACCCTTTAGTGTCTGGGTGACTCTCTTTACAAACTGGCTCATGACCTTTTCTTCGTGTTCTTGCTTGTACTACAATTCAATTGAATCTCAATCTTTATTGACCTCAAGCTTACTCTGTTCACTCGTCACTGAACTTGTGCTATTAACACATTGCACGAAAGTAGGGGAGCACTTGCTTAGTACCGTCCATCCCCAACTTGTTTAAACAGCAGTCAAACCGCACGCTAGCTGTTTGATGTTTTAGTGAGAAATTTACCATATATATCACCTCCAGTTAAGCGTTTGATGGGCTTTTTTGCACTATTTATATCGTCTAAGAGGACACCTTTACTATCAATTAGTCTCGTCCAGGTTTCCCAAAACACACTTGGCAGCATGCCACAAATTTGATCTTGACCTAACACATCAAAACCGCTCAAACATGATCCGTCATTCTTGCCGACACAAACTTTATACTTATTATGTTTCCATTATTGGATTCCACGCCACCAAAAATAAATTCTGTTGATCTCATGATGTGGGACCGTTGACATACTGTGTCAAAACACCCAAACTTGCTTATTAAAATCAGAGTACTTTTCTTCATCGTTATAGCTTAAATACTGTTATGATTCTGTTTATCACAGAAAACACATTTTCCGTTTTTGAAATAGGTGACCAAGCTTGCAACTGTTGGCTGGTCGTTGTCATTATACTTTGTTTTGACTAATTTTGACAAAGAGTTCTTTTCACCCCAGCGACCAGACAGGAAAGCAGAACTCTACCATCAGTAGAGGATTGCATCATATTTCTTCGACGTCACACTAATCATTCATTGGTTCCTTTGACTGGTTGAAGTTTTAATAGTTTTAATACTTTTTTTTAGTTGGGAGAAAAGCTCTAAACCAATTTATTTTTGTCTTCCCTCGCCTATCGCCTGCATTATGTAGATCTACGTCCTCATTAATCTTTTCAAACTGACTCCAGCACCAGAGCCAATCTTTCAGCTCCAGACTGAACTTTTTTAATTCAATCTTTGGTAGCTTGAAGGTTCTCTTCTGACTTTGGCTAACACTTTCCAACTCTCACCTTCTCGAGCTGTCTGTCAATCTTATTCCTCTCCGTCTGTAAAGTAAATTTTCCCATTAACGTCTTTGATTGCGTTACTGACAAAAGAGTAACTGACGATTTACCCTGAGTTGATCTTTATCCGGAATCTTCTCTCCCAACAGCGCAGTGACCTCATTCAAGCATTAGCACTTCTTGTATTTCCCATATACATAAGATATGGAGTTAAAAAACACATGACATAAATAAAAATGCAGAATCGATACATGCATACATGACAGAAGCGGACAAGTAACAGACAACTAGAATGATTTTTATAAAACTTGTAATAACTGGCTTGCAAATATTGCATCTTTATTCGATATAATTTGATTTTGATTTATTTTGTTCTTTATTTATTGTTTACAATTTATCTTTACGATCAGTTATTGAAGTTACTACTGAAGAAAAATTGGGTCTTACAAGATATAAATTCTCTACGACGAACAACACAGTAAAGCATTCTTTTTCTGTCGTGCTAAAATTGTAAAAACCGACTGATATAAGCAATTGCTGTTCTTCGCAATCTTGTGTCAGTAGTCTCCCAATACTATACTCACTGACGTCCGTTTTCAAGTGGAATACATTACTAAAATCGAGTAAAGCATTTTCCTACCCAATAGTATTAGTACTCTCTCAATTCCGTAGTCATTGGCGTCCGTGTGATAAAGTAAACTTATCTCAAATCAAGTCAAGCATTTTTCTGTCCAAGAAAACTTTAAATATTTATTTAACAGACCACACATGAAAAACTTAAGTATCAACATATCTTTCTCTATTACAAACAACACAGCCAAGCACTCTTTTTCGATTGTGGTAAAATTGTGTTTACTTCTACTTAAAGAGACGGTTGCACGCAATTGCATGTTTTTCGTATTCTTGTACGAATAGTTTCCCAATACCATAGTCATTGGCGTCCGTTTGTAGGGAAAATTCATTAAAAATTAAACTCTATCGTTCTGATTAAACATTTTCCAAACATAATCGTTTTGGAAATAATTAGTCGCAAAATTTTGGTTAAGGAAATATAAGGCTGCCAACGGAGTTCAGTTAGTGTATGTCTGTTTTATCATTTTGATTGTATAAGTCACAAAATCTTCGACGTTCAGGATAAGGTTTTTGTGGTATTGCCAAACGACTTCTTTTTCTTCTCTACATGTTTCAGCAAACAGTGCTTGTGTAGCATACTGTCAATCATTCCAAAATGTATGTGGTAACGTTGCGCATTATTTTAATGGTGGGTGCTTTTTCGTGTCACTATTTATTGAGAAAACCAAAAACAATCACAAAATTTTATGATAATCTGTGACGGTTTTTTTAATAGACTACAAAGATTTGACTTAATAAATTTTGTTTACATGCTATTTGTTGCCTGGTAGTTAGACAACCAAACGTTAATGTCGGAATTCGATAGGTATACGACATGTAATCGACTGCTTTCTTGGATAGAATTCGTTGTTTAGAACATCGTGTCACGTGCTTTCTCGTGATTACTACAATTGAAATACTTTCTTTTATTAAGTACAATTCTCAAATTATTTAATAAATTGTAGGGTGATTAGTTTCACATTATTGAATGCCGTAAGTGAAACGAATTTTCCGTATTTGTTTTTTTTTTATAATTTCTACCCGCCGTTCTAGCACATCAAATAAAACAGTTTGACAGCTAAGTACTTTAGTCTGTGACACAAGTGGTAAAACAAGTTTTATATCGTTAAATTATTTGTTTCTGCCGTTATATTATTTTTCTTTGTGTCTTAAGTTCCTACTGCTTAGGACTGATAACTATAACTGTAGGTTGGCGCCCCTTCGTCTCGAAGCTTCTATTTTACTACTCTATTGCTCAATATTGCTCACGACCCCTCACTGACAGTAGCTATCGGGTGGTGTACAAACGACTACAAAACCTTTCAAAATAAATTTTTGAAATAACAAACTGTAACAAATCAATTCTATAAATTACAGATTAATTTAAAATTAGGTAGTTAAATTAGTGGACATGTTAAAACATTTATCTGACAATGTCTATATAAGATGTGAGATAAAATAGGTAACATAATATTATTTAATATAAAGCTAAATTGAATAAAAACGTTTTATTTATTTTCTAGATTAAATAAAGGAAAACATGAAGTTAGATAAAAAAATCAAATTAAAAATATAACTTAAAAACAAATAATAGTTTAGTAAATTTTTTCAAAATATTTAGAAAATATATAAGAAAAAAGCAAAATATTAAGATTTTAATTTATTATTGCAAATAAGAAGTATTTAAATAAAACATGAAACAAATATACTATACATGTGATTAGTTATAGAAAGAGAGAACGTTATTAAATCATCAACAACAAACTTATATAAATACAAAGGTAAATGTTGATCCCTGTAACAAAATGTTATTTATTTTGTATACATAAAAAATAGTTTATATTTTAACAGATATTTTAGTCAATTATTAGGAGGAGATTACAAGGATACATCAAGGGTTTGAATCTCTACACAACTTTAAATGGAATCATCAAATAAATGTCTAGAAAAAAATGTTTTTTTGTATTTACAAAAAAATATTTTACTAACATTTATCTCAAATAATTGTTTAAAATATTTTCTTAATTTATGGAAGTGTTACATTTAAATATTTGATTGGCATTATTGCCTAACATTTTGTGCTACTTGGGTGATTTGATCAACTGACGTTCTAAAATAATTTATTTCATAAGTCATAATGTCTTTTAATATACACTTATAAACATTAAATCATAAAATCGTCTAAATAACAGTTGTAGAAAATATATTTTACATTTTTTCTTTATAAACACTTATCGAATTAAATACTTGAAGAGAAGACTCAATAAATAGTAGTTTGATTGATTTAAAGATACTTTTTAAAATTCTTTCTATGTATGGAATATATGCGTGGGAGGTAGTGGATTGACTCTTGGATTCCGTTCTTTTTTTAATTTTTTGTCTTTATTGATTTTTCGATCTCCTTCTCGGTGTACGAAACGTGTGGAAAGTTCCAAACGAGACAAGCACTAATACCTCAAACCTTGACAATAGTCGACGTAATATAAATAGAGGTTGCTCCGCAGTGGGAAGCTGTGGAGGGTCGTAGTAAATGGTGGCAAAATTGTCTCAATGTCAAGGTTGGGAACACGCTATTATCTAATTCACAATGGATATAGAAGATGAACAACAAGTGGCTTTCTTAGTTGTGATGGTGAAAAATTAAAAAAATAAACTAGGCCACACAGTGTACAGAGGAAAAGTATTAATGAGGTCCAAAAAATCTAGAGCACCGAAATCCGTCCACACTTCAACAACTGGCAAGGAAGCATCCTAAGACTGACAACTCCATTAAATATTTACTAGAACCTTCTGATACTGATTATGATAGCTCCGACAAACAATGTTGCCAATGATAATTTTTGTCTGCTTTGTTCTTTCTCTGCAACACCTGGTGTTGTTCCCGTAGATGTTTGTCCTTGGTTATATGGTTTGTCTTTAACCGCTTTTGCAAAGAAAGATGGTGGAATTAGATCAATTGCTGTAGGAAACACACTCCGCAGCCTGGTGGCAAAACTAGCATGCAAACGTTGCTATGGTCAAATTATATATTCATGGTATCTGAAATGTCATAGAGAGTTGTGGTGAGCCGAATATTTTGTAAAAAAACCTTTGTTTATAGTTTTTTACGTTTACCAAAACCGATCATGTACAAAGCAGGTACCCGTACAAAGCAATGACAGTTTTATGCTCACAAGTGTTCTTTAAAAAATATTGAAATACATAGTTAACAATTATAAAATTAAAATAATTAAATCTTAGATTGTTGGTGCAGCAGGTGAATTTTGTCAATCTCAGAATTATAGCATATTTTAGTTATTGTTTCTTTTAGTGGTCAAAAATGAAAGAAAACATTATTTTATTATTATGATATATTTTAATATGTTGTCGTGCAATTGCTGTGCTGTTATATTTCATGTTCTTATTTTTATTTCTTATTCTTAATTGGACTTTTCAAACTCTCCATGTTGAACAGAATGCTTCAGATTACTCGGAACACACGCTATATGTTTTTAAAAAATTGTCTTTTTACTTTTTTTTATGTTTTCCAAAACCGACTATGTACAAAGCAGGTACCCGTACAAAGCAATGACAGTTTTATGCTAATAAGTGTTTAGGGGCACTATACATAACACTTACATTACAATATAATACTAAAAATGTACGATTAAATAATTAAATAATTGCATTATTTTTAATTTTGATAAATTAATTAATCTAGTTTCACTTCGCTGTTGTAATTGATAGAAAACACCATATAAACTACCGATTTAAAAAAATTTACTTAAAAACCCATTCATAAAGTCGACTTTAAATCCGATTCCTAAAATCTATTTTAAAAACCGTTTATTAAAATAGACTTTAAAAAGCGATTTTAAAAATCGACTTGAAAACCGACTTCATAACCGATTTTACAAATGTATTTCGAACGTTGACTATAGAAATCAATTAATCGGTTCTCGATTTTTTCAAAAACCGCGATTAATCAAAAATCAATTAACCGGTTAATTAATTTCTGTTGAGACCAAGAGGTCACCCTGGAAGCTCGGATGATATCAGATTGTTTGAGACCTGACTTGCGTAGACACTCTAACACATACTTATGTCACATCCACATGTTTGAACGCTAGATGAGCAGCAAACAGTTCTGAGAAAAAGAAGCGGGCAAAATATTCTTCTCTTACTCTACTATTTTTGTTTATTGCTTTTGGTTTTGATACCTTTGGTGCTTAGGTTAAAAATTTTAGGGCTAGAAAACGTTACGGGTAAATATAGTTCCATACGCATTAAATTAAATTGTATTATGTTAAAAAAAAGTCACACAAACATTTTTGGCAATTTTTGCCAAAAGAAAAAGACTATAGTCTTCGGTATAAAATCGGGATTAAAAATTGGCTAATAGAAATTCGAAGAAATTGTTTGTACTATAGTGTTCTACGGATTAAATTACATCGTATTATGTTGAAAAAGCCACAAAAACATTTTTGTAATGTTTTGCCCAAAGAACGCCATGAAAATTCAAAAACAACCACACGACGCAACCAGTGCCAAGCTAACTCTTCAGTGAGGGGTAGGTTTATTTGAATTGTCTCTCACTTACCTTTACGGAAGACTAAAGGTTCTTATAACGAGTCACAATTACGATTTTGTTAGGCGCCACCCAGATCTTTTTAAATGATCCACACATGCTTACAAAAAAAATCTGGTAATGGCATAAAATTATTTAGTTAAATGCAAGAGTAACTATAGATATTTATTATACTACAGTCCTGTTCTTCATTACTTAAAATTAAACGCAAAATATAAAATATAATGGCGGTACCGCTCGATTTCACTAGTGAACGAGGATTATACCTAGTTTACTTAAAAATTAGTTACAAAATTTACGAAGTTCTTGAACGAAATGCGACTATAGGTTTTGCTTAAAACAAAATAACTACTTTAGCATCAAACCGGAGATTTACAAACCTCATCTCAGTTTGTTTAGTTTCAACAAAACAACGTTACCTAACAAGAAAAAATATGCAAGGAAGTTTCCTAACTTAATTTTTGATTATTCATATCCGCACACAAAAGCTGTCAAACCACGATAGTTTTTCGGGATCAACAATCAGATTACTTACAGTAGACGAATAATCCAATTTCGGTATAGGCCAAAACTTCCCAAGGTTTATGTGGTTGGTACACTCAATTTATGTTTGTAATTATGCCAAAATTATCGAAAACAAAATGCACATTTACGATACTGCATTGCCATATTTCGATCAGTAACTTAATCAAACGGAAAATCTTTTTATTTTGCTACTTATTGTTTTCTATTTTGATTAACAACGTAACTTTAAAACACACACATACGGATCACTTCTCAATAGTTACGCGGACGACGTTTTGCGTACTTCAGTAACTGGCGGTTGTGTAATTTCAACAACATTAATCCGCTAATTACGTTCATGCTTTTCTACATGTTACTTAAACTGAGTCTGAATCTAGACTAACTTAAAAAAAACCTAAAAATACAAACTGGGGACGTGCATCCTCTTATCTTTTAATTTTTACTTACACAGAAGATTTTTTGCACAAAGATATTCAATCAGCGCATTCAGAATTTTAACCGTGGTTTGTAATCAGTATACTGTTTATTTTAGTCAAAACAAAGTATCTAATTTACTAAGCATTTCTTGAAAGTTTTCAAGATAAGGCATCCACAACATCACAACGATTTAAAACAAATATTTAATGACAAAGAAAACAACAATTGCAGCGAACTTGGTTCGAAAACAAACGTGCTTCATCAACATGAACGAAATCTAATTAAAATTACAGTACAACTCACTTAAAACGAACACTTTAATGAAACCAAAATCATTTACTAGTAAAAATCAATTTTCACCAAACAGAGGTGACAAACAAAGACAGTTGCTATTAAAATATTACTGCAGAATTATTTCGTTCATTTAGAAACAACAATTTCAAATTGGTTGCTTACTTTCAACCTAATTATTACTGTAATTATTATTATTATTATAATCAACTGAAAAGTCTTTCTTAGTTTGAAATTTACGGAAATTTTGGGAAGTTTGATTTACTCATTGTTCTTATTTATTATTTTATAAACTAGTTCATAAAATTCAATTGATTTCTATTATTATATGACTTTTATTGTACAGCCAACCAATATTAATTCCAATAACGTCGTAGGAATGTGAAGTTCTTGAAATGCCCACCTCTTGAATCGTACACAAAGCACTAAAGGACACAACAAAAGGAATGAACGATTCTAATTTCTTTTTATGCAAGTCTTAATATATCGCCTTAAAACTCGCAAAATTTTTAAATTTCATCAGCGATTAATTTCTTTTAAATTTTATCAACAAAGTAAGGACGGGAATCCTTGTGAATGATTATTCAGTTAAATGCATTTTAATTATGTATACGACGACGTTTTGCTTTTCTCATAAAAACTTGATTTTTTGTGCTTTTTTTTCTTCGGTTACCTTAATCTTCCGCATCGGATTTTCGTCACGCTTTAGCTAATACCAAACCAGGCGCATACATCAGTGAATTAAAGGGTTACGATCATAAGTTTATATTTGTTAGCTTTATAACAATTATTACTTGAGCGGACGGGAAACTCCTCTGCCGTATACGTTTATTACCTGTCGGTGGACTCTAAAAAATACACGAGTTAATCATTAGACTATTTACATTACGTAAATGTGTATGTACCTTACACGAATGTCGCTTTCTTCAAGAACTTCACCATCACAATTCCATCGACCAGCAACTCCGTCCGCCTGAAAATGAAACTCTTTCCCTCTGAAAACCTCAACGTGAGGTAAATCGTTGATCGAGTACTCGCTCTGAGTAAATCGCAAAAACGTTCTTACACATTTATACAAGTTAGTGTGGTAAATTACAAGAACGTTGAGGTAACCGTCTCCTAAATGGCAGTAAGGTGCCAAACCGCTTGGGTTACGCTCTCCGGCGCAACTCATGTTAGCGCCAGCAATCAAAAAGTATTTACCAGAATTTGAAACCCACACATCTTCCTCGTTTTGAACCGACTCGCAGCATGTTCTGCAATTTTCGTAACACTTTTCCACACATTCGCGAAAGTCGGCGCTCAAAACACTCAACGTCCCATTATAACCTTGATTTTTAACCATCTTTCTAAAACCTAAACCAAAAGTAACGTTTTGTAGTAAACCATTTAAAAAATACCAACCGACGTACTCATATCTGTAAGGTCCCATCCAACGCAACTTCTCACTGAAATGTGCGGTATCACCAAGGAACCCATAACTGGTTACGTTCGAACACACTTGCAATAACCTGTCGCTGTTGTGCACCGTCGATAGATCTAATCCCAATGGAATTCCCATAATTATATGCAACACCGACGTGATTACATCCGTGGTACCATGCAACCCATATACCGTAGTATCTGTACTACCTCCTGGTATAATCCCAACGGGTATGGTACACTTCGGCAGTTTAACGTTTACATCATCTGGGTTTACATCACGCAAGCGGCATTCACGCAACATCAAACCGTTGAACATCTCACTGCAAGTACCATCACCCCCAATGGAAGCAACACCATCAACGTTTTCAAAGCTATGGTCCATGATCATGTCTCGAATATGGTGTCGCCTCTCCGAGACAATTACATTTACGTCCACACCAGCGAGCGTAAACAACGGTTTCGCGTACTTTTCATAAATTCTTAATCCATTCTTCTTCCCACCGTAAGGATTTACAAATAACAAAAGTTGTTTAGGGCGCGAGCTGAAATTATCGAGTTGGTTTCGAATGGTTTGCACCCAGAGTATAACTTGGTTCGTGTCTGAATTTTCAAATGTAAGCTTGTAGAGTTTCCAAACATTTTTCTTTTTGCGTTTGGCGTAGAACAGTTTAAACTTATTCGGATTTGGTGGATTCACACCTGATTTCTTGTAAATATACTTGATGGAGATAACATTTTTTATTGGTATTTCCTGGTGATTACCTAAGAAATGTTGTAGAAATGAAAACAAAAGTGTGTGAAAACTTACTACTAGTGAGTGCGTTTCCGTCAAAGAACCATTGTTGGTTTTTGTTACCAACACGAAACGGCGTTGTTGCTAATGAAGTTAGTGGCACTTCCATATGCACGCAGTTATACAATATGTTTTATCGTTAGGTACTCACTTGTGATAATATTTTATCACTGATGTAAGTCTATAAGATTTCTTATCATTAATTTAAAAATTATCGCGCAAGTGAGATTAGCCGGTTGCTCGGATTTGTGCTATTTAAAACAAAACAAATTGACGGAGCTAAAAATTTAGTGGTTGTTGCTTCGACGTGAATAGTGCTGACAATGTCTCAGTTGAACATGTTTCTACAAGAAAACAGACGTAGGAGTTGCAGACCTACAAGTAATTCTATTTTTAACATATTTGTTCATTACTTACATAACATTTACTTTAACTATATCAACAATCCTGGTCCAAATTTTTTAATTTAAACACAACTGCTGTAACCGTAATGTTACAATATGATTCGTCTTAGTTTCCCAAACCTTCTTTCTTCTCCTGATGTTTCTTTTTTTAATACAGCCTCAATTTTTGTGGTTTGCTTGTTTCTAGTGCCTTGACTCTAAATTGTGTTTAAACTTTTCAAAAGTTTTGCGCAGAACTCAATACCGCTTTGATAGAAATAGACGTGTAACAGCTTGTAGAAAGTTTGTCGTGACTTTTGCTTTAAAAAAATTAAATGATTTCTAAAATATTAGAAAGCATTTCCAAAAAAAAATTCAGAAGGTCCTCATTTACTTAAGAATTCACATTTGAGAAAAAAAATTAAAAATTATTTGTTTATCAGGACCGACGTAATTTGTCAAGCTGTAGTACCCTCCTCTTTCATAATATCTTTTTCTACCATTTTACCATATTTGTTCCTTTACTTCCTTTTAACATTCATGTAATATCTTATTTTCTTTCTTGCTTTCCACCTTTTTTCATACCGTATTTACCTTTTTCCTGTCTGTATCCTTATTTTTCTAGTTTACATTTTATATAACCTGGTGTTTCCTTCTCCAAACCTAGTGTCCACTTCCAATACCTTTCCTGTATCTTCTTCAGTTTTTCCCATTCTCTTCATCCCACACCTCTGCTCCATACATCAACACACCTTTTACTATTCTTTCAAATACCATCTCCTTTTCTTCAAGTCTTTCGCAAATATTCTTTCTCCTATACCCCATACCTTCCTTATTATTTTATTTCCTTTTTTCTCTAGTTCCTTAATTTGGTCTTTGTCCTTGTTGTCTCTATCTTTTCCTCTCCCCACTTTTTCCTCCTTTTATTCTACCTTTTTCTTTTAAACTTGTTATTGCTAAGACCACCATACCATCTGCGTAAGCTAAAACTCACACTTTTTTCTTCCCGCCACTATCTCTTCTACCTGCTGTCCTCTAATTTCTTCCTCCAAGTTTCTTATATACAAGGAAAATAAACAAGGGCTCAGTGGACACCCTGTCTCAACCCTTTTGCTATCCTAAACTCTCTTCCCAGCTTTTCCCCTACTCTCGTTTTGCACTTTGTTTCTTTGTATATTTCTTCTATTGCATCTATTAAATCTTCGCTTATTCCAGTCTCTTTTAAGTTTTCCCACAGCAATCCCTTTCCACCTTATCCAAAGCTGACCTTAAGTCTAAAAACATCGTAAACATTTTTCCTCTTTTCTTTCCTATTTCTCTATTAACTACACTGTTCCTCTTTCTCTACTAAAACCCATTTGCCAATTTGGTA
This sequence comes from Abscondita cerata, assembly GCA_030710515.1. Lineage (NCBI taxonomy): Eukaryota > Metazoa > Arthropoda > Insecta > Coleoptera > Lampyridae > Abscondita > Abscondita cerata. The sequence goes on from JALBCR010003163.1 coordinate 282,536, forward strand.
CCAACTTCTTTTCCTCTACTTCTTTCTCTAACCTTTTCTTATTATTTTACTGTCAATCTTATATCCGACATTCTGAAGGATAACTCCTTTGTAATTTTTTCTTCTTTCTTATTTCCTTCTTCGTATATTGGGCATATTATGGCTTCTCTCTATTTTTGGTAACCCTCCTTTTTCCACATATTTTCAAATATTCCTCTTAATATTTTTCTCATCTTTTTACCTGTGTACTTCACCGCTTCCCCTTGTGTTCCATCTGTGCTACCAGCATTTCTTTTTAATCTTATTACATCTCCTCCTTTTCAATCCCTCCTTTTCTTACTTTTTATTTTGCCTTTTATCTTCTTTTTTTCTATGATTCTATGTCTACCCCCTCCAATAACTTCTTACAATGTTGCTCCCATTTTTTCCCTTTTATTTTTAGCTTAGCCCTTTTTTTTCTTCCTTCTTCTCATAAGCAATATTTATAATATATATAATATAATAAACAAAAAGCATACAAACATAGTATACGAGAGGAAAATACTTTTTAATGTAATTGATTAATAGTTAAAGTTCAAGTTTACTTTGGGTAGTAAGAGTTTTTTTTAAAACAGGACAAATTATAGTAAAAATGATACGACAAAATTAATTAACACTGTGTGATGAATAACAACAAACTTAGTGTTTCTAGTTCGTTAATTCTACAAAGAAATCGCAGTGTTGGCAGCCATTTTAAGATTGTAAATGTTGTAGCTATTCTCAGTGCTTTTTGTAGACTTGCGTTTGAGCTAGCCTACACTGATGAGTTTCAAATACGGTAAACATGCGTATGTTGGTGCCGTTTGTGATTTTCAAATTATCACTTGTTACTGTTTTATTGGGTTGGCAGGGATTTGATATATATTACGTTAAAATGCGCTTAGCTTTTCGTAATGTTAAGAGCTCATAGTCAGCATCTAACTAATTACAGATTTTTACAAATTATTTGAATGTATTTAAAATTTTACGGATTTAATGCTGATGTTTTATTTAGTATCTTGTAAGCTCCAAACAACAGCCATAAAGCTTAATTGAAATAAGAGATTTATAAATGTAGATTACATGATGATATGTAAATAAACCAATTAGATTAAGAATAGTAAAAATTAAGTAAAATCCCAGCTGATTAAAGTTCAGAGGGAAGACGAATCATGTCTTTGGTTAAACCCTGTAAATAAAACCGAGTGATTGGCGCGACAAGTGCAACGTTGAAGTGTATAACTCCTCCCGAAGGGGTTAATTTATTCCAAAAACATTTCAATATAGTATGTCTGTCCGTGTTAAAGAAAAAGACGTTATTTGGCAATAATGTTGAAAAAACTTCATTTCGGGATGAAGTACCCATTTTGCTGTTAATCTGTAATGTAGCCTGCGGAAAATATTGACTAGAATCAGGGAACCAATTCCAGGCGACAACAACGAAGAAATAAGCTTCGCCGATTTAAATTCGTTAAATTTATAAGATGTCAACCTCAAATTTCATGGCGATTGAAATTTGGAAAGAACTCAATAAAGAAGCAATTAAAGACAGACAAATCGTATGTTAAATAATTCAGAAAATTTGGAACTATCGTTTAAGCATAAGAAAAGAACAATTAATTAGAAAATTACGAATAAAGATTCAATATTCCTAAACAACGCTAAACAACGTGAGGCAGGATTGGACATAAATGTGAATAAAATTTATGTAATCAATTAGAGATTCAAACTTCAAAATTAATCTTTATTATTAAATTAGATGTAAGTTATGCGATAATAACAATTTTACACAATTCAACATAAAAATGGGGTGGGTTAGCTCAAAGGAGTGGGCGTGGTCCACAAAAAATCTGCTGTCGTAAATAAATAGAGAATTAGATAAACATGTCAATATTCAAAACAAAAAATTATCGCATTTGAGACATAATAAGGGTACATAAACAAACAAAATAATAAAAAATAAACCTAAAATCTAAACAGGAAAAGTTAAAATTTGTCACAAAATTTTATAAAGGTATCTTATCAATTACGTGATTTTCTAAATTACAAAGTGTAAGTAACCTAGACATAAAAAACAACATTGTTTACGTTATTACATCCGTAGCATAATGTTGACCTCGTGCGTAACAATCTAAATTGCATGAGTGTGCATATACTGTTCGGTTCATCACACGCAAACATAGATTTGAATTCAGTTACAAAGCCAATTTAATTTGATTATGCCATGTAATAAAATTTAAATACGCAAAAAACCTGGTGGTTTAGGGCGATCCCAGTATATGGGTGACCTGGAGATATCCCCACCACAACTAAAGCCGTCGAGGAAAGTTTCAACGGGATGTACAAAGCGTGGACGTCGTTTCCAAAGGTAGAAACCATAAGAAATTTGTACATTGCAAAATTAGCCTGAGAAGCCTGTTGTTTTTAACTCTTTTTAAACCATTTGTCTTAGATGGCAAGCGTCATTAATTTTTTTTTATTACTAAATTGTCCGTATGGACGTGTCGTTAATAATTACCACAAAGATTTTGTCGTTACTAAAAAACATAATTTTATTCTAAATTAAAGCAAAAATTCTTTATTAAAACCGCAACCAAAACTACCTGAGTGTTACTACAAATCTCAGCTTAAATCGACAATTCGTACCCTTCTGATGAATAAAAACTGAAACTGCTACTTAATTAGTTTACTTAAAATCTCCAACACGATAACAGGAGCCGGTACCAAAAAAAATGCACGTATCGCTAATAGAACTCTATTACTGTTACCATTGGTCCACTCGCAAACCAAACCCCAACAACTCCAGCACCTCTACCCTTCACCAGCTAGAGCTGAGGGCAACGAAAAGGGTTAAAAGAAACTCGAACAAGCTGTAGTAGTCAGTGAATTTTTTACCTTCCACCCGATCGCCTCTCAAGCTGAGGTACCAGCCGGACTCAGCACTGCGACCTTCCGCCGATACATTATTTAAAAAGTTATTACAAAAAAAATGAGTACAACCGACTTTATGTATTGAATCCCATTTGACATTTTTATTACGGGTTTCATTTTGTGTTGTTTATTGTTAATAACTAAAAATTTTGTGATAGTACATTTAATTAATAGAAACAAATGGGTAAAACCGGCTTCAGAGTTACATTTCTAGATTATTCAATCATTTTTTTATGGATCAATATACATTTATAGTTTAGGACAAAATTAAAAATCTCTATTACACACTAATTATTATATAGTGCATTAGTATACAAATGAAAGCTTATTGCAATTTCCAAAAATGTCCTTAAATGCGTACCTTATATTCTAAACGACAGACAAGTGTGATCGCTCAAAGCGGATTTCACTCTGAAGTGTAAAGATAATAAATCTTTTGTTCCGCAGGTATACCGTGTCGCAAATTATTTCACTATATTATATGTTGTTAATAATAATATTAATTAATCATCGTTTAAATTAAAATTTAACAGAATGTATAGCTTTGTACTTATTATTTAATTCAACAAAGAATTTTGACATCTTAGAAAAAGCATAGTGTTGAATTCATTGAAAACATCTTAATATGACCACTTGAAGTAAGCTGTACCTATTTGTTTTTGTTAATAATTTTTAAATATACTAGCACAAAATTTTTAATTATCAGCAACACATAGCACAAATTAGCTCAAAATTATACCATGATAAAAATGTTGAAATGATGAAGAGAGTACGACCACGATAAGTCGGCCGTACAGACGTGTTTTTGTTAATAATTTTAAATACACCAGCACACAATTTTTTTTAGTTATCAGTTATAAATAGCACAAAAATTATACTGTAATGAAAATGTCAAATTGGTCAAGTGGGTACGCCCACGTGAAATCGGCCGTACTCATTTGTTTTTGTTAATAACTTTTTAAATACACCTGCAAACAATTTTTAGTTATCACCAATAAATAGCACAAAATTATACCATGATAAAAATATCGAATTGATGAAGTGGGTACTGCCACGTGAAGTCTGCCGTACCCATTTGTTCTTGTTCATAACATTTTAAATAAACTAGCACAAAATTATATCGTGATAAAAATGTCAAATTGATGAAGTAAAATCAGCCGTACCCATTTGTTTTTATTTTTTTAAACATACTAGCACAAAATTTTTAATTATCAGCAACAAATAACAAAAAATTTGCACAAAATTTTTAGATAAATTATTTTAAATTCGTCAACTAGGTACGGTCAACTTCACGGACCTATACTGTACATCTTTGCCCCTTTAACACATCCTACTCAATTTGTGACACACTGTACAGCTCAAAAGTTTAGGATACGCTTTAAACGATTTAGAAAACATAAAACGAAAAACGAGCAAATTATGAACTATTTGTTTATAATTTTTAGTAAAGTACCATTAATAATTGGCAAATTTTTCAACATTTTTTAAACTACCATAAAAATTTATTGTTTAAAGAAACAAAAATTTATAAACAAATTTGTAAAGATTTAACTTGGACCAAATCCAAGTAATAACTTAGTGAAATTGTTAATAAATTTATTTCAACAACTCGCTTAGTTTTTTTCTAAATCCGGTATAATTTTATACGGACAACATCAATAGGCGGAAATTTGGATCTTTTATTACAAATTTCAAATCTTCTTAGAAATTTCATCGTAACGTCTTCAAAGCACAATATTAAATAATAATCTGGGGCGGTTAATACATTCTGAAATGTATTTGTGCAAAGGTTTAATTAAACTCTAATTCGGTTTTATGAAAATTGTTTCATGGGGGTCTTAGTCAAAATTCATCTTACTTCAATGTATGCGAAAAATATTCGGAACGTAAACAGCGTAAATAAATATTTAAAATACGAACGCATATAAAGTTCGATCGTTTAAAACTACTTTCAACTTTATGTGTATAACACGCTTTTGATATTCAAATAGGTAAACTTTCATCAAAGTTGAAATATGTTGAGGCTTGCGATATGTAAAGTATTGAAAATTACGCATTTTTCTCTTTTTGAAATAAATGTCGTATTTAGGATTTATAAATTTATTTTATTTCGTCGAAATGTTTGCAACTGCCATACTTTGAGTTCGATTAATGTTATTGAAAATTTGAATTCAAAATTGCTTTTAGGTATCGATGTAAATGAAAATATACCGAGCAAGGCTATGTCCTATTTCTGTTTATAAAAATTGATGTATCCATGTGTGCAAAGAACATTAATTTTATGTTACGAAATATAAATTTAATGTTTATAATTTCTCCACATATAGGGAATCTTTAAAACTAATAAATTGAGGTGTACGGTTAATAGCATAGCCTAGCGGTAAAAGCGTCAGTTTAGTAAACTGGCCACCGCCGCCGGCGCGCTGGTTCCATTCCAGAAACGGCAAGAAATTTTCTAGAACCAATCTAGAAGGTCTGCTACCACCGTGCTTCGGAGGGTTCGGTTACGATACTAACAGTCACTTCCAACCCGTCTGGCCAGCGTAAGACCAAACTACCCTGATATAGGGAGGCGATGCTTTTACAAAGCAGTGATAAAACTCTAGTGTATGGTTAATTACAAAAATGTTCATTAAAACATCGCCCAAATTAGTAATCAAAATTGTACGTTTCTTCAATATTACTTTAATCAATTTTAAACTTTTTTTATTCATTGAAATAATCTCGATGGGAAGTCATTTTAAGTATTAATACATTATCAACACTAATAATTAAAAACATCAAGACCGAGACTGGTGGAGACCGATGAGAAGATACACTATGCATTCTCTCTTTGAATGACCACACGTATTTGTTGCCTCAAAATTTCTATGGGCCTATATTGTTTACCCCACCCACCCAATATGGATGAAAAAAAAGTAAAGGAAGAGATAAATATTTTGCCCGTTTTTTTTCTCAGCACTGTTTGCTGCCCATGTAGCGTTGGAACATGTGGATGTTACATAACTATGTGCAGGAGTGTCTACGCATGTCACGACGCAAACAACAGGGTGAACGAGATTACAGGCTGACCGAGACATTCCATCTGTTCGTTTACCGTCTGTTCGAGACAGATCAAGGGATTCCAATATGGCAGGAAGACCAGCAGAAACCAGGGTTCTTAAAATTGTTTCATTCAAAAGTGAATGGCGATTGATGATTTCGTACAGTTTAGACAATTATGCCCGTAACAATCTAATTGTCCAGAAGATACACAATGAAATGGCTCAAATAGTCGAAATCCCAGACGCGGTCCTACAGCAGTTCCTATTGTATTGTTATCTAGAAAGGTGCCAAGTGTTGAAGATGGAAGAGCATTTAACCAACCTCCTGATTGACGTATAGTTACAGCTAGGAACCACCGTGCTTTTTCAATATCATCCTCATCACTATCGAGTAACCAGTTTTTGGACTTCAAGGTTAAAGGTTACTGATTGCCGCGGGAAGACTCCGAGAGTAACTCACACTCTAAGACTTTACACCAAAGTTTTAGTTCAGAAACGTATTAAATTTTTTTTAAATTTAAACTGCACTTAATTTTTTACAAAAATATGTTGCATCTCCCTTTACTGCTCAATTCAAATTTAGTATTCCTTCTATTAATCACATCTTCACTTCCAATAAGTAACAAGTAATTTCATTTCAATTTTTGGAAATCTCAATGCAATTTCATCTTTAATACAAAATTCTATTTTATTTATTTATTAAAACTTTAAACAAAATCTCAGAAAACTGTTGTAGTGTTGTCGTTCACTTTGAAGATAAAGGTTTTAAATTTTTTTACATAATAAGATTTACGGAGATGAGATGCAAAACAAACTGGCATTTTTTCTTTGATTTGGTCGACATTCATCCCAATTGACGTTACTAACAGATTTAAATTTAAATTAGCCCTAATGTGAAAAAGCCAGCAGTAAGAAAATGTTTAGAAAACATTAAATATTGTACAAGCAAATATTTAAAATTGAAAAAATAATGGATTCAACATGTGAATAAAAAAATTTAAATAAATTTTAAAAGTACAGATACTAAACTAATAATTAACTAATATTATAAAATTAAGTAATTAGATTTGGATCCAAATTTACAGTCGGACACATAAAATAGTTGATTTATTTTAATTGAAATCAAATAATGTACGTGCAGTCGGTTTAAAAGAAAACGGATAAATAAATACTTGTTGTAAGAAAATGGCGATTTCAGGGCAACATCTTTTGTGTAAGTATCTACTTGTGTAGTACCTCAATTTTAGGGTTTTTGATAAACAGGAAGATTTAATCAGTAGAAAAACGGTTTTTAAAATTATTATTAAATCATGTTTGGTTCTCAAAAACGTGCGTAAGATAACCGATAGGTACAAAATGTTGGCAAAATATTTTTAAAGACAAACATTAAAACCTTAAATTAAAATAAACACCATTAATTAAAGAATATAGTTTTTCCGTCTTCGGTCACTTATACAAAAGATTAAAACTTTAACGTGCACGTTTTACTCATTTAGGGCAAAAGAGGCGTTAAAGCGTGCTTGGGCAGACGGATAATTTCTACGTGTCGTATTCTACAGTGTAAGATAAATATAAAAACGTATGTACTGAGTGAATCAAGATTATTATTTAGATTGAAGTACGGATTATAAACATTAAACTTATTTAATATCATAGGAAATAGTAATAAAAGTTGAAAACAATAATTACAACGTAACAAGTTGGCAAATAATTTTGTTTTGTTGAAAAAAGTGTTTTCTGGGATTGTATTCATTGGAGGAAACTGGAAAATCAAAAATTTTAAACATTTAAATTAAATCTTTAAAGGTTGATCGTTGAACGTCAGGCTATTAACTTGTATACCAAACTAGATTTTATAACAAAGAGAAAGTGTTCAAATATGATGAATATGAATCGTGGAATAAACAATAGTAACAACAAATTTGTATAATTCAAAGGGAGGAAAAGGAATGCTATTCCACAAAGAATACATATTAGTATACCTGTTGGGATTTCAATTTATACACAAACCACCTGAAAAGATGAAGCCAAATTAACCATGTGGAGTACTTATGAACATTAAAATTTAAAAACCACTACTATATCTCTAAATTCAGTTGTCATACTGTCAAGATTAACTCTAAAAACAGATTTTGCGTTATTGGTCTTCCTCCTTGGTGGCTATGTTACAAGCGCTGATTTATAAAACACTGGCATAAAGGTTTTTTTTTTAATTTTGACGGTTAGAGTAGCACAATGTTCAATGATGCCCTACGTTGGGCGCTAATTGTTAGGTACACGTACTAGTCAATAATGTGAACATATTAAGCATTAACCAACTAACTGCTCTTGTAGGCACGTTAAAAATTTGAATACGTATTGCAATGGTTTGAAAATTGTTTAAATAAAAACAATAGTTTAGTAGTGAGACTCAAATTATTTAGTTTTCTTTAAACTTGGGATCTTGAATTCGTTTTTTTATAAATGAAACAACAAATTTAATTTAATTATTAACAAAAATTTTAATGTACTATAAAATTTAGATTACAAAATTTTAATACAATAGGAATTCTTTTTTATCTATTGTAACGTAATGTCTCGCGTGCACGCTCAAAAAGTTTTAATTGAAAATTTGTTTACAATAATCTTATTAAAACTAAACCAACTTTTACGTCACGTCGGAATCGCGTTTTCATAGTACAAAAAAATCTCGTTTTACATATGAGTTTGGTTTGTTAATTGTTCATTTTAATATCCAAACCTATCAATTTTGTAACTGTCAAGGTTCTTTTTAATTACGTTCAGATTTTATTTACGGCTAAACTCTGGTATATTTCTTTGCACTTAAACTATATCACCCGTGCATCCGCATTAAAAAAATTCTTTAGTTGATTTCACACCTGCACTGATAATTTAATCTTACACGCGTCTGTTAGACGTCAAACTAAATATGCACTTTTATCACGTACTTCTGTATAAACACTTTAACGGATATGAGTTTGCAAACAAAACTTTATACTTTATTGTGACTAAATGAAAATATTATTTACAGAAAAAATTCAATTTCTTTTCTTAAATAAGTACAGGGCGGTTTTCAGAATTCTTAAACCTTAATCACCGTAACTTTGCGTTTGATTTAAATAGAAACATTTACTATAAATTCAACACCAATGCAAACTATTTTATTATTTAAAATAATTCTTTCAGTGCAGTATGTTATGCGTATTTACATCGTTTTTAATTACAAAATCAAAAATTATCTACCCACATTTTACGTTTACTGACTACATTTGTATAATGTTTTTGATACGCTTTAGATATGCACTACCTTGTATAAATAATCTTTGATAATGTAAATGTTACATATCTATTCAATTTGTTATATCTTTCTAGTGTGAGATACTACACTAATACATCTTTGTAGTACGAATAAACAATAGTTTTTATTCTACATCTTGTAAATAAGATGGAGATTTATGCGAGGGTTTCCAAACCTAAAATTTTATAACTCCTTTTTCTACATTTTTTTGACGAACTAGATTTACTACGTTAGAAAAAAAATTTTTGTCCGATGTATGTGAACAAGATATCGTATAAAACCGTCAGACAGATATTTATAAAACTTTGCATATCAGTCTTAATTATTATAATGTAAATTTAGTTAAATTTTGGGTATAATCTGTCGAACTAAAATGGCCGTTAACCTAAATAGTTTTTAAATATTTTGAAAATAATTATTTTACACATTTTTTCTTCAAATAATAGTTGTTTATAATTTAATTTTACACAACTTTTGTTTAAACTTTTATTTGATTTGATGAGTAATTACTAAGATATGACTGTTACGTGACACTAATTGTTTTAAAAATGTACTTAACTTACTAGATAGATTTTTACAAACCGGAACACTAATTTTTACGTAAGCGTCATGCCTACAAACTCTAAACGGTTGTACTTCCGTCTAGAGGGCTAACGTTTACTCTCTTTCGTAAAAGGATAGAGTGTAGCTAATTTTAATAGGAAAATAAGATAATAGTAATGTTGTAGACATTGATTAATAATATTTTCTTATTACAAAATTTAACTACAACAGAAACACATATAATGCCTAATAAACATCGTAGAAAACATAATTAGATTTCGTGCGTAAAATTAGTTATAAACACTTTATAGTCTTTTATGTAACAAAAGATACATAATAAAACAATAATAAATAGAATTACGTCTTAATTAACTGAAACGAGAAATGTTTTTATCAATTGTAGGCAGTTAGATTATTTAAATCGTTACAATTGAGTTTGTTTCATGAGAATTTTTAGAGAAATAACAAAATATTAAGACAACAAATTAATTACATAACAAAAATCAAGACCTTCTTGTTTGAATATGAGTTTTAATTTAGTTAAAACTTTTGCTTTAATTACTTACTACCCTGTAGCAGAATTATTCGAGAGTACGTCGTGGTTCGAACAATAGTATTTGTAGATCAATTAAAGCTAAAATAATAAATAATATATGTTTGTGTTCGTTTCTGTGTTAATTAATTCTATATGATGAAAATAATCGTCCAAAAATAATTAATTTTATTTCACCATGTCAAATGATTCTATTTATCTAATCGACCTGAAGAAGTACCTGTTTAGTGGTTGCAAAACGTTGCCTATATCAATAACAATAGTTTTCTTCTCACTATTGGGTATCTTAACTAAGGGGTCCAGGCCTCAATACGTCCCCTAGAGATATTAATTTGTATATTAAGGAGGGTGATACATACACCACTATAGTAATAAGTTTGAGGTCGAAGGAGAAATTATGAAACTCGATATAAAATTAATCACAAAAATCAAGGTGATTTATCAATATCATCACATATTTAAAGGTTTTGTTTCACTGAAACATTATATTATTACAGTAAAATTTAAAGGTTATAAATACTAAAAATATCTTGAGAAACTTTTTAAATTTATTTCGGTGTTTAACTTAATTTTCAATAATAAATAAATGCCGAACACAGTATTTACAAATAGGGTTAAAAGCTTAGCTTTTTGAATAAGTAGTCTACCTAGTGTCTTTTTTTGCCAGCAAAATCTGTGGCGTAGAAAGTTATTGAACAAATTATTGTCCTTTTGACTGGTATCTGATACCACTATTCAATCTTTAAATCAAACAGGAAGCCAACAGTCGAAAGAGTAATAGCAATAAACCCCAATAACTCATAAATAAAATCCGGCGGTGAGTTAAAAATCCGAAAGTGAATCTAAAATTATACAACAAAATAACATACTAATTGGAAAAGATGTGTTTCAAAAATATGCTTCTGGTCGTGAAATGAATGTTCTTTACCAGAATGCCTTGTTCTTTCTACAATTCTATGATACGTCTTCATTAGTTAAATTAACTTTATAAATGCCCAGTCAACACTCAAAAAATGGTATAGGGAAATACTTGGAAAACAACTTTTCACTTTATAACTTTGTTTAGACTAGTTAGGAGGTGAACACATTAAAACTTGTAGTTTTTACGGTGGAGGAGAGGGAGTTGGAAGATCTTATTTTTCTGTTTTTCCTATATATCGGAAACTATCGTCCAAGAATTTGAACATTCTTTACAAAATGAAACCTGATTAAATTTACTACAAATTATGTTTTGATGTCTTGTATAGTTTGTGAGATATTCCGTAATTTTGAAAAACACTTTTGATCGGGTAACTCTTTCACGATGTATGTACCTAAAAATTAAATACACGTTTACGCCATTTTAATGGGAAAATATGTTATTATAATCACGTTGGTGCATATATGAATGCTATAAAGCCTTTGGCTAGTTTTATCTTCTTTATAGTACTCCTGTAGGGAAACGGTTACAGGATTCTTCTGTTCTTTTACATTTTCAGAATAATTTAGGCAGTTTCCTGGACAATTTTGGTATAGTGGAAACATTGCTTTTTTGCAGCCACATTTCACGATTGCACAGTCTTTTGTGGATTGGCAGAAAAATATTTTTAAAATACCTTCCAGCTGATAACTCACTGTTGTCTAGGACCAAACAGTTCTTCTTAATCTTCTACCCATACATCTGAGGAAGCAGGTTATTTTACATCCACAGCTGAACTTGGTGGAATGTTTAAAAGGAATTCTATTTTACGGTTGCCTCTGTAAGTGGAAGACAAAAGATATCAGTCTTAATGGTCCCCACCGTTTTCAATAATGACTTGTACCTGTAGGCATTGAGGAAGCTTCTTTTGCTGGAGTACCATACCGCCTCAAGATGCATGTTTCACGTGCCTTCTGTACTTGCATCTAGTAAAGCACGTCCTTGAAACCTTGTTGCTGAAGCTTTTGGGACCTTTCCGTGTTCAGGCTTGATAAAAATAATATCCTTATGCGCATTAACTTTAGCCATCCAGAGGCCTATGCGGTCGACATCTTCCCCCACAATGCCAACAGATGTGGTTTTTGACATTTTCACGGCCATATTCACGATCAGAACATTGGCATTACTTTCTGCTTAAAAGGTCCTGATCCCATTCTTGTCAAACTTTACTTTAAGCAAGTGTTCCACAGAAAAAAAATTTTTTGTTTGACGGTTGCTCTGCTACTTTTGTACTTGAGGTTGAGGTCGCAAATTGATGATATTTTGGTATTCCTTTCTTAAATTACTTTATGTAGGAGGAGCACTCCGCCAAAATTGTGCTACATATACATCTTTTGTCGTAGTATTGAATACTTTGTACAGCGCTGACTTAGTCGATTTTTTCATTCCACTTTCACTGAATAGAGATAATTGGAAAGAGGCTAATTCAATTTCATGTATAGCTTTAAATCTTGCTCCCGTTTTTTGCTGATGAGTATTCGTTGGAATAGCAAAAATAAGTCCACAGAAATATTTTCGTCGTTGATTTTGATCAATGAGCTCACTGCCCAAAAGGAAAGAATTACATTTTTTCGAGCCAATTTGATGTTAGAAAATGCCGAATTGACCGTTTTACCCATTTTTTGCTTTCCAACTGTAACCGCATTGTACCAGGTGATTATTGCATCTCCAACAATTCCGGTCGCTATGGATATGCCACTGATCTCTTGATCAGGAGGAAAGTTTGTGAATTAATAGGTAAGCTCGGCAATCTCTGCTGAATCCTTGTTTTGACGGTTTTTTTAGAAATCTGCATGGTGCTTGGTGATAGAAAATAGTACTCCACCGAACTCTTGCGAAGAGGTGCAGATATCATGAGTGGCACTTATCCCTGCCACGCACTTGCTAAGAGTGCTGTTTGTGACTTCCCTACTATGAGTCATGCCACTTTAGTTAGATAAAGAACGCGTTACGGTGGTCTCAATTCTCATATCGGACCAGACTGCAGTTCAAAATCGGTCTGGGCGCCGCATTGTGTAGTAGCTGTCGTTGACAAATTTCTGGTATTCTTTGGGTAATAGTTTTTGTTTAAGTTCTCCATGACAAGATTTTGTATATGAAAATACCGGATCATACGTCTCACGCATTTAAGTTGGGCATCGAAGTCTCCGGATCTATCTCCATGCCTATACTTATTTCATCCGGACAATTACAAACTTTGCTGTCCAACAAAGGATTTCATGAAGATGAGGATGGGTAGGTCACCCAGGGTTATCAATTCTTGCACAATGACGGACTGTAATTCTACTTTCTTGACCTGCAGTGTTATAAGTTGAATAATTTCGAGTTTTCTAGTCTCAAGAGACGTAGGCATCTTGGTCAGTCTAGGGAAGTCTGATCCTGAACGCTCAACGTTAGTGGCAGTTTTAATGCACTTTAATGTTTTTTTTTTAAATTACAGACTTTCAAGAACGGCTATGTCAAAAACAGTACAAGCTATCGAGGGTTGAGCAAAGTTGTGTTAGCTTATACTGGCTATTCTCCTTCGTCTGCAAACATCAAAATTTCAATATTTATTTGTGAAGGGGCGAAATCGCCGTAGCTCTTCCAAGATGAAATTTTAATAACTCTGTTATTAAAAGTGTGCTAACGTTAATTTAAGGTGTACTAGCCAGTACTATCTTGGCTTTTTTATGTTCAAACGTTAACAGTTCAAAATTTTTTGTCGGAGAACTGGCTTCTATAGATTTAACCCTTAATAATTCCCTTACTAAAGATGTGCTAACGTTGAGCAAAGTTGTGCTAGATACTATAATAGTATATCTAGCACAGTTGTGCCAATCTGTGCTAGATATACTCTTTTGTATGCAAACATCAAAATTCGGCATTTTTATATGAGGTCCCTTTATTATTCATTAATTTATTAATAATTCCTTTATTAAAGGTCTGCTAGCGTTAAGCAAAGTTGTACCAACCTACGTTTGCTATTTTCTTTTGTGTGCAAAAAACAACAAAAATTCAATATTTATTAGTTATGAGGTATAGGTCGTTTTAGCCTGCCCAGGTTTAAACCTCAATATCTTAGTTTTTGAAGATGTGCTAGTGTTAATTTTAGTTATTCTATTCAATGCTAGCTCAGCTCTTTCATGTTAAAACGTTAGAAGTTAAAAATTTTGATGTCGAGGGTTGATTTCCATAGATTTCATCCTCAAAAACTTAGTTATAAAAAGTGTGCTAGCGTTGATCAAAGTTGTGCTACACCGTCTCTCATTTTCAAACGTCAAATGTTTAAAATTCTGCTGTGGGGGCTGGTTTCCATAGATTCAATCCTCAATCCGTTATTAAAGGTGTGCTAGCGTGGAGCGAAGTTGTGCTAGCCTGTGCTAGCTATTCTTTTCGTGTACAAACATCAAAATTTAACATTTATTTGTTAGAGGGTTGAAGTATCCTTATCTTCTTCAGATTTAAACCTCAATATCTTCGTTATTAAAAGTGTGTTAGGGTTGGGGAAACTTTTGCTCGTCTATGCTAGTTATATCTTTTGTGTACAACCATCAACAATTCAATAGTTATTTGTAGAAAGACCGAAGTCGCCTTGTTTCTTTATATTCAAACCTTAATATGTCTGATATTAAAAGTTTGCTAGCGTTGAGCTAAGCTGTGACAGCCTGGGCTACCTCAGTTCTTTCATGTTCAAACGTCAAACGTTCGAAATTCTGTTGTGGAAGGAGCTGGCTTCCATAGATTCAATCCTCAATAACTCCGGTTATTAAATGTGCTAGCGTGCAGTGAAGTTGTGCTAGCCTCTGCTAGCTATTCTTTTCGTGAACAAACATCAAAATTCAACATTTATTTGTTAGGGGTTAAAGTATCCTTATCTTCTTCAGATTTAAACCTCAATATCTTCGTTATTAAAAGTGCTAGGGTTGGGCAAACTATTGCTCGTCTATGCTAGTTATATCTTTTGTGTACACTATTAAAAATTCAATAATTATTTGTAGAGGAGCCGAAGTCGCCTTTGCTCCTTCATATTTGAACCTTAGTAAGTCCGATATTAAGCTAGCGTTAAGCAAAGTTTTGACAGCCTGGGCTACCTCAGCTCTTTTCATGTTTAAACGTCAAACGTTTGAAATTCTGTTGTGGGAGGGGCTGGCTTCTATAGAATCAACTCTCAATAACCTGTTATAAAGGTGTGCTAGCGTAAAGCAAAGTTGTGCTAGCCTGTGCTAGCTGTTCTTTTCGTGTACAAACATCAGAAATTCAACATTTATTTGTTAGGGGTTGAAATATCCTTATTTTCTTCAGATTTAAACCTCAATATCTCCGTCATTAAAGATGAACAAAGTTTTGATAGCCTATGCTAGCTATCTCTTTCGTGTACACTATCAAAAATTTAATAATTATTTGTAGATGGGCCGAAGTCGCCTTTGCTCCTTCATATTCGAACCTTAGTAAGTCCGACATTAAAGGTGTGCTAGCGTTAAGCAAAGTTTTGACAGCCTGGGCTACCTCAGCTCTTTCATGTTTAAACGTCAAACGTTTGAAATTTGTTGTGGAGAGGCTGGCTTCTATAGAATCAACTCTCAATAACTCCGTTATAAAAGGTGTGCTAGCGTAAAGCGAAGTTGTGCTAGCCTGTGC
The DNA here is from genome assembly GCA_030710515.1 of Abscondita cerata. Taxonomy (NCBI): domain Eukaryota; kingdom Metazoa; phylum Arthropoda; class Insecta; order Coleoptera; family Lampyridae; genus Abscondita; species Abscondita cerata. The sequence goes on from JALBCR010003163.1 coordinate 298,480, forward strand.
TAGCTGATCTTTTCGTGTACAAACATCAGAAATTCAACATTTATTTGTTAGGGGGTTGAAATATCCTTATTTTCTTCAGATTTAAACCTCAATATCTCCGTTATTAAAGATGTGTTAGAGTTGAACAAAGTTTTGATAGCCTATGCTAGCTATCTCTTTCGTGTACACTATCAAAAATTTAATAATTATTTGTAGATGGGCCGAAGTCGCCTTTTGCTCCTTCATATTCGAACTTTAATAAAACCGATATTAAAGGTGTGCTAGCGTTGATCAAAGTTGTGCTACACCGTCTCTCATTTTCAAACGTCAAATGTTTAAAATTCTGCTGTGGCTGGTTTCCATAGATTCAATCCTCAATCCGTTATTAAAGGTGTGCTAGCGTGGAGCAAAGTTGTGCTAGCCTGTGCTAGCTATTCTTTTCGTGTACAAACATCAAAAATTTAACATTTATTTGTTAGAGGGTTGAAGTATCCTTATCTTCTTCAGATTTAAACCTCAATATCTTCGTTATTAAAAGTGTGTTAGGGTTGGGAAACTTTTGCTCGTCTATGCTAGTTATATCTTTCGTGTACAACCATCAACAATTCAATAGTTATTTGTAGAAAGACCGAAGTCGCCTTGTTTCTTTTATATTCAAACCTTAATATGTCTGATATTAAAAGTTTGCTAGCGTTGAGCTAAGCTGTGACAGCCTGGGCTACCTCAGCTCTTTCATGTTCAAACGTCAAACGTTCGAAATTCTGTTGTGGAAGGAGCTGGCTTCCATAGATTCAATCCTCAATAACTCCGGTTATTAAATGTGTGCTAGCGTGCAGTGAAGTTGTGCTAGCCTCTGCTAGCTATTCTTTTCGTGAACAAACATCAAAAATTCAACATTTATTTGTTAGGGGGTTAAAGTATCCTTATCTTCTTCAGATTTAAACCTCAATATCTTCGTTATTAAAAGTGCTAGGGTTGGGCAAACTATTGCTCGTCTATGCTAGTTATATCTTTGTGTACACTATTAAAAATTCAATAATTATTTGTAGAGGAGCCGAAGTCGCCTTTGCTCCTTCATATTTGAACCTTAGTAAGTCCGATATTAAGCTAGCGTTAAGCAAAGTTTTGACAGCCTGGGCTACCTCAGCTCTTTCATGTTTAAACGTCAAACGTTTAAAATTCTGTTGTGGGAGGGGCTGGCTTCTATAGAATCAACTCTCAATAACTCCGTTATAAAAGGTGTGCTAGCGTAAAGCAAAGTTGTGCTAGCCTGTGCTAGCTGTTCTTTTCGTGTACAAACATCAGAAATTCAACATTTATTTGTTAGGGGGTTGAAATATCCTTATTTTCTTCAGATTTAAACCTCAATATCTCCGTCATTAAAGATGAACAAAGTTTTGATAGCCTATGCTAGCTATCTCTTTCGTGTACACTATCAAAAATTTAATAATTATTTGTAGATGGGCCGAAGTCGCCTTTGCTCCTTCATATTCGAACCTTAGTAAGTCCGATATTAAAGGTGTGCTAGCGTTAAGCAAAGTTTTGACAGCCTGGGCTACCTCAGCTCTTTCATGTTTAAACGTCAAACGTTTGAAATTCTGTTGTGGGAGAGGCTGGCTTCTATAGAATCAACTCTCAATAACTCCGTTATAAAAGGTGTGCTAGCGTAAAGCGAAGTTGTGCTAGCCTGTGCTAGCTGTTCTTTTCGTGTACAAACATCAGAAATTCAACATTTATTTGTTAGGGGGTTGAAATATCCTTATTTTCTTCAGATTTAAACCTCAATATCTCCGTTATTAAAGATGTGTTAGAGTTGAACAAAGTTTTGGTAGCCTATGCTAGCTATCTCTTTCGTGTACACTATCAAAAATTTAATAATTATTTGTAGATGGGCCGAAGTCGCCTTTGCTCCTTCATATTCGAACTTTAATAAAACCGATATTAAAGGTGTGCTAGCGTTGAGCAAAGTTGTGACAGCCTGAGCTACCTCAGCTCTTTCATGTTGAAACGTCAAAAGTTTGAAATTTTGTTGCGGAAGGAGCTGACTTCTATAGATCCAATAGAATAACTCCGTTATTAAAAGTGAACTAGTGGTAAGCAAAGTTTTGTTAGCTTGTGCTAGCTATTCTTTTCGTGTACAAACATCAAAAATTCAACATTTATTTGTTAGGGGTTGAAGTATTCTTATCTTCTTCAGATTTAAACCTCAATATCTCCGTTATTAAAGGAGTGTTAGGGTTGAACAAACTTTTGATAGCCTATGATAGCTATCTCTTTTGTGTACACTATTAAAAATTCAATTATTATTTGTAGAGGGGCCAAAGTTGCCTTTGCTCCTTCATATTCGAACCTTAGTAAGTCCGATATTAAAGGTGCGCTAGCGTTAAGCAAAGTTTTGACAGCCTGGACTACCTCAGCTCTTTCATGTTTAAACGTCAAACGTTTGAAATTCTGTTGTGGAGGGGCCGGCTTCCATACGTTCAACTCTCAATAACTCCATTATTGAAGGTGTGCTAGCGTAAGGCGAAGTTGTGCTAGCCTGTGCTAGCTGTTCTTTTCGTGTACAAACATCAGAAATTCAACATTTATTTGTTAGGGGGTTGAAATATCCTTATTTTCTTCAGATTTAAACCTCAATATCTCCGTTATTAAAGATGTGTTAGAGTTGAACAAAGTTTTGATAGCCTATGCTAGCTATCTCTTTCGTGTACACTATCAAAAATTTAATAATTATTTGTAGATGGGCCGAAGTCGCCTTTGCTCCTTCATATTCGAACCTTAATAAAACCGATATTAAAGGTGTGTTAGCGTTGAGCAAAGTTGTGACAACCTGAGCTACCTCAGCTCTTTCATGTTGAAACGTTAAAAGTTTGAAATTTTGTTGCGGAAGGAGCTGACTTCTATAGATTCAATAGAATAACTCCGTTATTAAAAGTGTACTAGTGGTAAGCAAAGTTTTGCTAGCTTGTGCTAACTATTCCTTTGCGTGTGCAAAAATCAGAAATTTAACGTTTATTTGTGAGGGGGAAGAAAAAAAAAAAGGAGGAAAAAAAAAAGGGGAAGAAAAAAAAAAAAAAAAAGAAAGAAGGAAAAAAAAAAAAAAAAAAAAAAAAAAAAAAAAAAAAAAAAAAAAAAAAAAAAAAAAGAAAAAAAAAAAAAAAAAAAAAAAAAAAAAAAAAAAAAAGACCAAAGACACACATAAATATAGCAATGCATACAAATTAAAATATAAGTGTATCTAGTAGAAATGATAAGTCTGTAGCATGGAAACTCTTGCATTAGCAATAACCAAATTACTTATAGTACGCGTTCAAATATAGTACAATTTAAGTTTTCGTTTATTAACCCCAAGATAGAAATAGCGTAAACACCAATTTAAGATTGGTGATTAAGAAACTTGACGTACACTTGTCACGTACACTCGTTCTAATACGGAATGCAGCTCTCGCCAATCCAAAAGGCCTTTTTTTAGTTAGTGCCAACAACAACTAGCGTAGGTGTATGGAGGCTACCCCGAATAACAGTTGTCTTAAATGCTAAAGGTATAACCGCTTGATGTCGCATGTACTTAAGTTTCGAACGCATGCAAATATGAATTGGTTCCTTAAAACGATAACTTAGCTGTATATTATTGTACGTTAGTTCTGATAAGGAAGGTCCTTGCTTGACGAACAGCCAGTTTGACATCCACCCAAGGAACCGTGGATGATTTCGTTGGGGAAAAATAGAAGACCCAACTTTTAGAGTGTAGAAAGTTGCCTTGGTGAATAGCAGGCGCACCGTGCTTTACCCCCAACCGCTGAAGGATATTCGGCCGTGTATCTCCGAGGTTGGCGACAGCACGATCGTAGGCACGTTTTGTGTCACAATAGGGATTCTAATTGCTTGTTCCAGCGTCCCCAGGAATTATCCAGACACTCAATTGTGAGATGGATATGAGGTGCTAAATCATACGTTGTAATTAGCAATTAATAAAAACCGCTAAATCAACCAAAGCAATAGCAAAGAAACCCACTTACGGCGTAAATTGGTCGGATTATATTTCCACACTAATTTATTGTGCAATTATTAAAGCCACATAGCAATTTGTATATGTAGTTTTTAGCTTCGTACAGCACGGCCAATCGCCCAAAGAAGCAGAGAAAGTTTTCAAGATGTCGGCCCGTCTCTTTTAGTAGAACTCCCAAAATTTCGATTCACCAATAGGAAAATTCGTTTCAATGCCCGGTAAATTTGATTTTTGTCGCAACGCGAAACTTGAAAATTTTGAACCATAACAAGTTAAAATTTTGTTGTGGGGGCTAGCTTTTACAGATTAAAACCTTCAAACCAACGTGGATACTATTAATTTAATATCAAAATTTAAGTTTAAAATAAATCTTCTCTGTGATCTAACAAAAGAAGGTAAACACAAAAAACTATTCTCGAACACGTATTTCAATAGCTAAGCTATCATCATCAGTGAACTGATACTGTCTTGTAATGCAAATGCATGTTATTACATTTTTTCTTAGTTTAAACTTGTAACCTTTTTTTTTTGGTTTGTGCCTCCTTAAACCATCAAATTCAATTATTTATTACTCTCTTTATTAAAATCATGGTGTATAATATACAGAGTAAGTTTTTTAAAATGTTACAAGGGGATATCTCGGAAACGACTTAGAATTTTTTTTTGAAATTTTGGTAAAGTAATACGCAAACGGGGGGACATATTTAAATATATTTTTGGTATTTGCTCCACCTCCCTATTTTGAGGGGCAGGGGTTAACTTTGGATTTTTAAATAGAAGTTTTTTTTTGAATTATAAAATTTCAATCTACGTAAGAAGCTAGGTATGTGTGAAAAAAAAATTTTGATTTGCTCATTCGGTTACGGAAATATTTTTGATTTATTAGGTTAAAATACAAACAAAAAATTACTGTTTGAAATTGTCTGTTATGATGGATGTTGATTTTGACTATTATTTGTTTTATGGAAACGCGAAAAAAAAAAAAAAAAAAAAAAAAAAAAAAAAAAAAAAAAAAAAAAAAAAAAAAAGTTATTTTTAATTAAGTCAGTTGAAAATTTTGACATTTTGACGATTATTTCTCAATTTATTGCTTAATTAAACATGGAAAATAATTTCAATGTACAAGTTGATATGTTGTTAATTTTGGGGAGTGCAGAAAAACTACAGGGAAGCTGCACTATTTTAGGGAGAGAGGTTTCCAAAAAACAAAAAATATACATGGCATTTCAAAGGCTGGAAACCAGAAGTCGTACTACTGGCAGTTTGAAATCGAAACGACGAGTTTGGAAGACAACGAAAACTGATGAAAATAGCGCAGTTGGCGTTTTAGGAGCGGTAACTGTTGACCCGCATGTAAGTACCAGGCGGATTGCTAGAGATGATGGAATGAGTCAAAAATCAGTTATGGACATATTGCACTTGTACAACTTTCATCCATATCACGTTACAATTGCACCAGGAGCTATACGGACAAAATTTTGAGAATCCCGTTACGTTTTGCAATGGGGTCACCAGACAAATACGAGGAAATGACAGGTTCCTAAACAATGTAATTTTTTCTGATGAAGCTACTTTTCATAATTGTGGGCAGGTAGGATTTTAAGTTATTCCTTATCGGTAGAAACTTAATTTTTTTTAAATTTTTTTGAGGTAAATAGACACAATATTCACTACTGGGCGGTGGAAAATCCCCACTGAATAAGAACTCTGCTAATTCAACATCCATTGTCAATTATTGTCTGGTGTGGTATAATCAGGGATAGAGTTATTAGTCCGCATTTCTTTAAAGGACATTTAAATGGAGTTATGTACACTGATTTTTTAAGAAACCAATTACCCCAATTATTTAACCAAAACATAAACCCTGACATGTGGTTTTAACAAGATGGAGCTCCACCCCATTATGCAATAGACGCCCGTAATCATTTGAATGGACTATTTGAAAACAGGTGGATTGGTCGAGCTGGTCCGGTCAACTGGCCTGCTAGGTCCCCGGATTTGACTTCACTTGATTATTTCTTTTGGGGGTTTTATAAAGGACAAAGTGATGGCACCTACAACTGTAGATGATATGAAAAACAGAATCCGGTTTGCCTGTTCATTAGTGACACCTACAATGTTGCAGCATGTGCGAAATTCATTTATCACATATATCTCCTTATAGCATCCACCAAGTTCCCACTTATCTTACTTTTTATCATAGTTTCACATTATTTCCCCTGTCCACATTATCAAAAGCCGAACTTATGTCCAAAAACATCTCATACACTTCCCCCCCTTACCCTGAAATTAATTATTAACTATTTGCTTCAAAATATATATGTTATCCACCGCCATCCTCCCTTTTTAAAACCCCCCCTCCCGGCCCGAAAACCCTTTTTTCTCCTCCATCTCCTTTTTCAATCTACTTCTTTATCATCTCCCCATATAATTTGTATCCTACGCTGGTTACACTCACACTCCTATAACTTTTCAGCTCCTTCCTTTCTCTCTCTCTTATAAATTGGACAGATAATTGCTTCTCTCCATTTCA